>JAJAGP010000352.1:0-458675 GCA_025084515.1 Ancistrus triradiatus | reverse complement strand
TTTTCCTCAATAAATAAATGTCCAAGTATAATATTTTTGTCTCATTTGTGTAACTGGGTTCTCTTTATCTACTTTTAGGACTTGCGTGAAAATCTGATGATGTTTTAGGTCATATTTATGCAGAAATCTAGAAAATTCTAAATGGCTCACAAACTTGCAAGCACCACTGTATGTATTTGGACAGCTCAACAATTGAGGGATCTGGGTACAGAGTGGCTGTATTATCCATCAGCTCACAGTATGAGGTTTGGCTAGTGCCCAGCTACAACACAGTTACCTGTAACATCTGCTGGTACCTGAAAGGAGGATGGGAGGATGATGGGCAGGCCGAATTAGCAAGGACAGAGCCGTACAGAATATAGTTACTCCTGACAGGTAGTCATTTTACTGTGGTGAAATGTAGGTGATGAAGAGAATCCATCAGAGCCTTCTACAAATGAGATATGGCTGCAGGCATCGGCTGCTGGGCGCTTGGATCTCCAACTCTTGAGTAATCTCATTACAAGTGAAGGAGTCACAAGAAAAAGTACATGGGTTTAACAGGCATATTACTTTAGACATTTATCTTTTCGTCATTTTTTCCCCTTATAATGAAGGCATTGATTACTATAGGGTTTACTTTGCCCCACAAAATTACACAGTACAGTATATGTAGTATTAAAAACAGAGCAGGAAGAGATGTGGCTTGTTTGCCTGAAGTTTTTTAGCCCCAGTAAGACAGACTTCTGTTTTAATCGTTGCTCTGAATCCGTCTCTCTCTCGACTGGTTTGTTACTGAGTTCATAATGTGGCTCCACCTCTTACTTACCATATCACATGCGGTACCTTGGAGAAAGTGTCTCTTCAAGTCATGTCTGAGCCTTTGGCTTCACTGTTTCACTGGTGCTGCTGGTTAATAATACTGAATCTGTTATGCCGATATTTTATCGTATCGTGATCAATTTTATTATTGTGATGGGCGATATGCTTTTCTGAGCATATCATCAGTGCTTTAAGAGCACTGAACAACTGCATATTTTAATTTAAAGAGTGCAATTAGTCCTGTTTAACTGGATGAAGAACATGACATTTCAAATACATAAATGACTTTATCAAGTATGGGATAATATTTCAGTAGTATTTTAGAATTTGTCGCTACTGATGCATTTTGTCAGCAATTGGTTAACGTCCATTTCACAGAAACATGCCTGTATATAAATGATCAGTAATCATGGATGTCCTCCTTTAAGTGAAGAGAGGCTGCTTGTACTGTGGGAACATCCGAGCTACCTGACTTAATTTTTCCCTGCCTGGCAGTGCTGGTACTGCTCATGAAGAGGCTCTCCGACTGTCACGCTGATGAGGCTGCTACAAGTGTTAGGTGATTTTGTACAGGTTCCCGTGGGCTCGTATGTCACGCGTTCCGCTGAAACTTACATCATGATCTCCACTTCGCCGTGAGTCTCGGGGAGTCTCCGAAGTGTGAAAGCGGTGACAGCAAAACTGTGCGGCTTCTGAATTTTGCGTGACGAG
This sequence comes from Ancistrus triradiatus, assembly GCA_025084515.1. Taxonomy (NCBI): domain Eukaryota; kingdom Metazoa; phylum Chordata; class Actinopteri; order Siluriformes; family Loricariidae; genus Ancistrus; species Ancistrus triradiatus. Next base: position 457,163 of record JAJAGP010000352.1, on the reverse strand, counting down.
TCTTACAAGTGAAGATGCTTGATTTATGGGCCTGAAACTGGAAGCCTGGAGAACTAAATCAGATCTATTTGTAACCCACCCAGTTCATTTTAGGTCCAGTGTGCAGTGGAAGTCACTCATTCTCTGCGACCCTGCATGTTATACGTTCATAAATGTGTTTCATGGCCTGTGAAAGGCCTGTTACAGCTCCACAGGGCTCAATGGTGGCACCCGGAGTCCCAGGAAAATCCCCTTCCTTTTTATGTGTGCTATAGCTTAATGGTCATCTTGAGTTCCTTTTGAGCCAGAGCCAGTCGCTGGCTCACTCGGCAGCCTCGGAGAGACACCGTGACACCTGTCATCTCAGGGCTCTTCCTTCGCTCTTGTTCCTCCTGCTGCTTGATGGTCAGCTTGAGCTTTTCTTTTAAACAAGCCCAGTTACTGCGTCCCTTACCAGACCAATTCCAATCAGCAGCTGGATGTGTCGAGGTCTTGATTAGGGGTTAATCATATGATTAGGTTCTTTCACTAATTTCATTAATTGGTTCTTAGTAACGCCTGGCATCTTGGGGCGAACTCACACTGAGCGGGACTGCCTTGAACTGAGCTGGCGCTTGATTGTCCCTCCTGCCCACTTCCTCCCTCGTCTGTACTCATACTGGCTTCGGAGCTAAACGTGCCCGGGCACGCTTTCATCATCACGATATTTTAAAGATGGGCTCGCACAGCACAGCGGACTTCATGGTTGTACCTACTATGTGCTGTTTTTCTTCGTTTTTTCTTTCTTTTTGACACCAGGGCACTCGCTTTGCCCTCCTACATCTCTTGTTAGGGGGTAATGACGCATCGTGATTCGAAAATGTCACGATGTGTATCACGGAGTGGGACGACGCTTCCTGCAATTGCATTTTATGACCACCAGAGGGTGCAATCATACATCATTTTCTCATACGCATATCTTGACTGATTGAAAGCCTTTACTGTCTTTATGATCTTCTGTTCTGCAGCGGAAACTGGCTTGTTGGTTTACTTAGATTTTTTATTTAAGATAGCATTTAGTGATTTAAAATTAGGTGAAACTGTTAGAACTGTGCATTATTTAAATTCAAAACTGCAGGGACTTTTGTTAAAATTTTTATACAAGGAAATTACACACTTTTGAATTGTTATTCTTCAGAAATAAAAAAGGAATGTTTTCACTCAGTTATGTAAGATATGGTGAAGCTACAGTAGAACATTTTGTTTAAAATTTAAAATTCTGATTCTTACCATAAGAAAATCGACTCGTGAACTCAGCATCGAGAATTGAATCGAATCATGAGCAGAGTGTATCGTTACACCCCTACCAACTTCTGTCTATAACCTTGTTAATTAGATAACTTGGTTTAATTCTTATATCTAACATCTAAGCCACCCAAAGAGGTCAGGTCTCTTTTTGAGTCTGGGTCCTCCCGTAGTTTCTTCCTTATATGTTTACGTTTTTCCTTGCCACTGTCGCCCTATGTTTGCTCAATTTGGGCTTAGATATTAGAAGTTAATAGAAAACTATGAAGCTCCTTTGAGACAGTGCTCCATTGTAAAAAGCACTAGAGAAGTAAATCTGAAAATAGCGACCTGTTTGCTTTTAGCTGTTAGCAGTTGTGTGAGAAGTTCTTGGCACCAGAGCAGCCGGAGTGTTTCCCCGACACACGGCGCGACAGAGAAAAAAAGGTGAAAATGTGCTTTAATGCCACTGCAGGTGTTAAAGGCATGAGAGGGAGCCGAGGGCGAGGATAAACCCAAATCAAGCTGATTTACAGAATAACACACAGTTTCACACTGAGACACACAGTCAACAGGGAATCCACTCGGTGTTATAACGGGAAGCTGTGGTACTACAGGAGCGCTGTGACCGATTCCCCCATGCCATCCACGCTGCTGAGTTCGGAGTCTACAGTCTTATGCAAACGCCCGGGCACTCCTGATGGGGCTGGGCATCGCCACTGATATCCTGAATCGATTCGATTCCGATTCAAACAATCCTAGAGGAAACTGTTGGTGTCTGGCGTTTCTTAAATATCAGGCCGCCGACTCGCTGAATGTTGCATACGGCTTTGCTTTTGTCCAGCTTTTCCCTAAAGTCATGGTTTTTGAATCAAAATTGTAACCAGACATCTGCTTTCAGGTGCTGGGGATTTGGTTAATTACTCAAGTGAAGTAAGACATATTTCTGTAGCGCTTTTTACAACAGAGCTTTGTGCCCACTCAGCTACACAAATATCTAGGCCAAAACGCTATTTGAGCAAGCCTAGGGCGACAGTGGCAAGGAAAAACTCCCTAACGGTTATAAGGAACAAACCTTGGGAGGACCAAGACTCTATAACGTACCCGACATGCTTGGGCTGCCTAGATGTTACAAGTAAGAATTAAACAAAGTTACCTAATTAATTAGTTTAAGTTGTCAAAAAAGGCAGCATCTCATTGAAGACCTGAAGACTTGGCGATGACCATCTTCTGTAAATCCCCAACCATGTTGTGATTGATTTGAACTTCATCTGTAATTATTGTAGCAGCAGATATGTTTAGTCCATTCTTTACAGCTGTTGCCTGATTTCTAAAGAATGCACATTTCAGTTAGAGGTTTCCCTTCAGTCATGTGTTCTGAAGCCTTACGCACGTTATCAATGGAAATCAGTTTTAGCCCACGTTTAACCCGGCTCTTAACCCACACGATGCCGCTCCCGTACGTCAGGGTGCACAGGGTTACGCTCACAGGAAGTGCCAAAATGGATTAACCTCGGCTGAGGTCGGTTTAAACACAGCGGTACCTCGGGGCTGCCTTTTATAACCTTTCTTACTGCATGTGTACGGCTGAGAGATTAAACCGCGAGCAGCTCGGTTAAGCTTCTTAAATGTGATCCGCTGCAGATACGCCTCGAGTCGTGCTTTCATACCTGGATGAAGACGTGTTCCGGCCGGGTTTCCGTGCCTACAAAATGCAGACCCGGGGCTGTTTTTCTTCACCGCTGTCTATAGGCAGTGAGAAGGCAGCGGAGTTATCGTGTGATTAAATACACTTGTTAATTAGATGATCTAACATGACTCTGGTGGGACTGTGCAGCCACGTTTCATGGAAAACGCTCTCCTGGGCAAAAATGGATAAATAATTCAAGCTAAAACTTTAGATCTGGGTTTTATTGGAAACATTAACCTGGTGCTAGCATTTAATAGCCTTTTCATTAGCTTTGCCATATCGATTTATCCTCTGGGAACTGAACATATGAAGGACTCATTGGTTAATCGATTCGTCATGTCCACCTGATTCATGCCTTGCTTTAATTAATCATATTACTACATTTTAGTGTTTGAGTTCCTGTGTCTGTTGTTCCTGTGTCTGTTACACTCACTGACCACTTTATCACTGTTCACCTGCTTGTTAACGCAAATATCTGATTATCCAAACACACAGCAGCAAGTCTGTGCATTTAGGCATGTAGACACCTTCAAGACGAGCTGCTGAAGTTCAAAAGGTGATTTAAGTGACTTTGAACGTGGCACGGTTGTTGGTTGTAGACGGCTAATATTTGTGCTAGTATTTCTGGGATTTTCACACACAGCGCCATCTCTAGGGTTTACAGAGAATGGTCCGAAAAAGAGAAAATATCCAGTGAGGGCAGTTCTCTGGGTGAACATTGTTGATGCCAGACTGGTTCGAGCTGATAGAAAGGTAACAGGAACTCAAATAGCCACTCGTTACAACCGAGGTATGCAGAAGAGTATCTCTGAACATACAACACGTCACCTTGAAGCAGATGGGCTACAGCATCAGGAAGATCACACCAGGTTCCAGTCCTGTCAGCTAAGAACAGGAAAGTGAGGCTCCAATTCAGATGGGCTCATCAAAATTGGACGAAACATCGCCTGGTCTGATGAGTTTCGGGTTTCTGCTGACATTCAGATGGTCGGTCCAGAATTTGGCCTGAACAACATGAAAGCATGGATCCATGCTGCCTTGTATCAACACTTTGGTCCCCTTGATACCAGCTGAGCATGGTTTACACCCCACAGCTTACCTGAGTATTGTTGCTGACCATGTGCACCCCTTTATGAGCACACTGTACCATCTTCTGATATGTACTTCCAGCAGGATAATGCTTCATAAAACCATCTTTAACTGGTTTATGTGGTCACCAGATTTCAATCCAATAGAGCACCTTTGGGATGTGGTGGAACAGGAGATTCGCATCTCCGACAAATCACTTTTGAATGCATACATTTTAAAGCATATAAGACAAAATGAACCAAGGTTTGGGCTGCTTTGCCAATGATTCACTAGAGCATTTAAATAGCTTTATATTTCATGACAAATCTGCAGAAATGAATCATATGTACAGTTCTTGTCTGCCAAGATTGAGTGACTAGGTTTCATGTAGAATAAAACCTTAACAAAGTGTTTAGTTTGACCGGAGGTGCACACGTTTTGGATCTTTGACTCTCTGGTCCCTTGCCCATTTGCGTTGAGGACTGTAGTGGTTTTGACTGTGTTCTACCTGTCATACTGCCTTCTGACCTCTGCTGTTGACTCCGACAGTGATTTATGGTTTAACACAACTAGAGGACGTCCTGCGGATCTACCAGACATGTCCGACTTTCTTCTCATATGTTCTTGATCTCATAGAATTATGTATTGCTTCTTATAACCATTTCTGTGACTGAGTGAGTATTGAGATCAGTGCTGCAGCTTCGGTAACCGTGTAAAAGCGCATCATTTACAAATTATGATGATGTTTGAAGTGGCGAATGAAGCAGTTGTTCCTGCAGTCCTGCTCAGTGGAATCGGTGTGTTTGGTGTCAGTGTTGGACAGTAACCTGACAGAGCCCATGCTTAACGTTTTCCTCCTCATCCAGCTCCACCTGTGCCTGCTAATTAGTCCCACTTTCACGTTTATTCACCTCTGTTTGACAAGTCTTGGATATCGTCATTAGGATGTAGCTTTAGGATGTTTCCATGCTGATTATAGCAGCCTGTGTTTACAGTTTAGGAATCATTTTGTAGGTAGGACTTGTATCTCCAGTGATTTAATGAATGCATGAGAGTTTTCTCTATGACTTAAAGTTTGAGAAGGCATTTTGTTGTGCGGTAGTAGTTATTTCTTTCATTATTGAACATTTGTTTATTATTTCGAGAGAGAGAGAGAGAGAGAGAGAGAGAGAGAGAGAGAGAGAGAGAGAGAGAGAATCCAGTTTGAGTCATGAGTACGCTGGTGTAAGTCTGCTCCGAATCCAGACTGAGCTCTTCAGTGTGTAAATGTCACACTGACATGTCTGCAACCTTCCCTCTCACTGTCAGAGAGGATTCACTCACTAATCTATCACTTCATTCCAGCAGATTACACACACACACACACACACACACACACACACACACACACACGCTTCCCTACTGCATGAGTCCAATCTGTTTCTTTTCTGTTGCAGTCTGTGTGATTCATGTCCAAGCGCCGTGTGAATGACAGAGTCCTGTCTCAGTTCAGTCTGCATGTCTCATAACTCTAATTACAGTCTTATACAGAAAAGCTCATGCAATTATAAAACACGTCGCCCAACTTAACGTGGCTTCATTGCTGCACTTTTTAGTGCACACATGACATAACACTTGGTGTGCAAATCGTCCGGGCGCCTTCTGAGACGACCTACTACTGTTCATAAGTTGTTATCGGTCATCACGCAGCTGTTAGGAATACTTCTGAGGCTTAAGTCAATATTTAGAAACTTCAGCACCTCGGGCTGTGGAGCACTAATGAGAACAGCTGCTGAAAGTTTGCGATCCTTTCAGATTGTCTTTTTTGTTCTTAATTGCTTTGGCTCATCCTCTCTGCCTAAATGTGTACGGAGGACCATCAAGCTAAAGAGGGTGAAGGGTCCCTCCTCTGCATGTGAAGCTAATCAGAGCATCTTATTATCCTCGCAACAACTGCAATCCCGGTGGCTAAATCTGTGCCAATTGAGATCGTTCTGCATGTTGACTGACCTACGAGTGATCCGCGTTGAAGCTCGGGCAGGTCCGCGGTATCACTGGGACCTGGGGCCGGATTGATGGAAGATTTCTTAAGAAAACAGTTCTTAAGACGAACACTCAAGTTCATAGGGCAACTCTCAAAAGAACTTCTCAGATCTTACCTTAAGGGTAATACATTACATTTGCATCAATGGCTATTCACAACAGGAGCAAGGTTACACCGATACAGACACATTGACGCTGGGCCAATTTCGAGCAACCAATTAGCCTAACGCATGTCTTGGGAAGGAGGGAGGAACCCGGAGCACCCGGAGTAAACCCACGCAGAATCATTGTGTTCCTCTCTCTGGATTTGTGTGGTGTCTCTTATGGAAGTGATTCAGGTGTATCGGATCGTTCTGGAACAGACAGATTGTTTTAATTAACGAACTTGGGCTTCCCAAGCCCACAGACGGGCAGCTGCATGTCGGCGTCCTGAGGGACCGCTCGAGGGAAACGTTTGGTTTGAGCCTGAAATTTTTAGTCTGAGCCTCATGGAGATCACAGTTCAGACGCTTGCTTAAGTGAGTGGAACTAATGAGGCTTTAATGTACGGCTTTCCTTCACGTCAAAGCATGGCATGAACACGACCCTGTGACAGCATCAGCGCACGTGACCTACAAATCCGAGCAAAACGAATGACTCTGTATGCTTAAGCCTCAGCGAACAGCCGGGTTTCGAGTCTTGAATATGAGTCACACATTAATTATGTGTTCAGTCTCAGTCTTGAGTCCTCATAAACATAATTAACTGTGCAAGGTAAATTGATTAACATTAGATATCTGTGTTTGACTCTGGTGTGTTAATTCATACAAATCTGACAGAGCTCCGAAAAAAAGCTTACACCTTTGCATCAGATCCAGTTTGCTGTTTGTTTGTTTGTTTTTGTTTGCTGAAGTTGTAATGTCATGTTTTACACCCGGGTTACATGCATGACAGGACAAGGATTTTTGTTTTGTTTTTTTGTTTGTTTGTTTGTTTTTTACTTCTACTTTAATTAGGTGAGTGGAAGTGATTTGGGTCAAATATGTCCGATTCGGCATCGGGTCACATGGCTTGGCTTAATTCAGACTCGAGTCGCAAATTTAAATAATAAAGATAAAAGCTTGAGTTTGACTTGATATTCATAATTTGAGATGTGGAAATGAGACCTGATTATTTATTAATTACAGCGGTACCTCAGTTCTCGTTGTTAATATGTTCTAGAAGGGTTGTCAAGAACCAAACACGACGTGTACCGAGCAAATGTTTCAAATTAGAAATAAAGTAAATCGAATAAATGCATTACATTCATTGACCCCCAGAAAATCCCCCTGTATGAGGCATTATCAGCATTAATGTAGCTGTACTGTACAGGAGCTCTATATAATATAGTCCGTACTGTATCATAGAGGAGCCGATTCCACATTAACACTTACATTAACCTACAGTTACCCAACATCATAACACAAAGCTTATTCTATAATAAAGTGCTGAAAAATCTCATGTCATTTAGCGAGTAATGGATTGAAAGTGTAAAGTAAAAACAACACTCACTCTATGGTAAGCTAAATATAGTCTGTGTTCTGGAGCATTCAGGTCCTGGTGTCCTTTCGGTTGGTCGTCATTACTACGTTTTTTAGGTTCTATGGAGATTTATTTGCACTAAGAATGCAGTACTGTAGATGTAAAATAAAGAAAAACACAATAAACACAGCAGAGATCTGCACTGAGCGACAGCTATTGTGAATCTGAATCACTGAATCACTGTGTACTGAATCATGAATCGAGTTTTGGCTGAAACGAGTCACACGGTTCGATTCAGTTTAAGCAAATGCACCGAGTACCGAGCAAATGTTGAGAACTGAGACAAATTTTTCTAGCCAAAATGTTGAGAACCAAATTTGAAGAGTTTGGCAACCTATCATAACGCGGGAAACCAGCACAAACGTATGGAATGTATGAAGCTTGTAACATGAAAGGATATTACAAAAATATTGAAGTTTGGATTCAAGGATTATGTCGAGGAAATTGGTAAAAAGAGAACGGCGATTTGCAAAATCAGCGGCACGACCATGATGACATCAGGCTTCATCGGTCACTACAAAACCCACAAAGAAAGAGACGGGACTGTGTCTTTTAAGCAGTCTTTTTGGTTAGTCAAACATTAGAAAGAAAGAGAGAGTTAAGTTTAAGATATGTTTGATTTGGCCTCGAAATAAAATTCAGCTCCTTGTGACTGTTGTCTTTTGACCGATTTAAATGTGGTTCTTAATTTTGCCTGACTTGACTTGAGACTCGCTTGACTTCTAGCAGGGGCTTGACTTGAGTTACTTGAGTATCACCACAGGGTCTTGAGACTTGGTCGAGACTTCAGAGCATTCTCCAGATGGTAGTTTTAGTTGGTTGTGGACTTTGGGGCGGATGTTGTGCAGTTTTTCTTGTTGTCTGATTTTCCCATTTGTTTTGCTCTATGTCTTTGATAGATTTTGTTACTATAGGTTTAATGTCAGATCGGGCTGTTTTGCATTTATGGGTTTACCTCCTGTGGGCTTTTAATGATACTGCTGTACATTTATATATGTCCTAGTAGCCTCTGGTCTCAGACAATAAACAGCCAACAATCTATAGAGGACAAACGGCTCATTTCTGCACATTTTCTTAAACCAGAGAGGTGTCAGTGACTTTCAGAGACCTTTGAGACTGGATAAGGTGCACAAACTTTTGCACAGGATTGTGTAGGCATGGTTTTGTAATGGCAGTTTTACACACAGTACATCCTGTAAGTGTTGCCGAGCGTTCTGCCCGTCTGTGGCGGAGCTGTAGGATGTGTAGGTTGCACAGTTGCTGAAGTTCCTATAGAAACAATACCTTTGTATTTTTAGGCTTGTTGACTGGCGGTACGAGGCTGTACCCAGCCAGCGCTTCACAGCAATTTCACATTTTCTGAGGTGCGATTCTCAGTTTTCTGAATCAGCCTGTCCAAAGTCGACTTCGTGTTGGTGCACACACCTTTTTCCCTCTCCTTTATCTTCGTTTCTTGTGATTTTCCTCATTTTTTTTTTTCTTTTGGTTGTTTTCTAATATTATTGCAGTTATATCTTGCCGAAATCTATTCTGTTCTCAAGGTGATTCATTCATTAAGTTAGAGAGAGCAGCTGTGCTTTTTAACTTTGAATGTTTCAATGATTATTGATTAAAATATTGAGAATCATTAATAAGTTTTAAAGTATAAAATGGGACTTAAAAATGAGGAATAGGATCATAGTATATTAAGAGCAAAGTACAAATATTTTGAGAAGGACGTGGTAATTTAGAACAGAGTCATAATGTCACAGGGTGGCTGGTTTGGACCCCAAATACAGTGATACTATTTTAGACCTCTGGGAGCACTAGAGGGGAAACCAGCTCACGTGGAGGTCCAGAAAAGAAGGAACCCTCTCTTATTGTTATTTTTTTACTTAATATATTTTATGCATATGTATACTGTGGTGTGAAAAAGTGTTTGCCCCCTTCCTGATTTCCTATTTTTTTGCATGTTTGTCACACTTAAGTGTTTCGTAACATCAAACCAATTTAAATATTAGTCAAAGGCAACACAAGTAAACACAAAATGCAGTTTCTAAATGAAGGTGTTTATTATTAAGGGAGAAAAAAATCCAAACCTACATGACCCTGTGTGAAAAAGTGTTTCCCCCCCCCCGTGTTAAAACTATGGTTTATCACACCTGAGCTCACTGTCTCTAGCCCCACCCAGGTCTGATTATAGCCACACCTGTTCTCAATCAGGACATCACTTAAATAGGACCTGCCTGACAAAGTGAAGTACCCCAAAATATATTTAAAAGCTACACATCATGCCGAGATCCAAAGAAATTCAGGAACAATTGAGAAAGTAATTGAGATCTATCAATCTGGAAAGGGTTATAAAGCCATTTCTAAAGTTTTGGGACTCCAGCGAACCACAGTGAGTGGTTCCACACTCCACCTTCCCAGGAGTGGCCGGCTGACCAACATTACCCCAAGAGCGCAGCAACGACTCATCCAAGAGGTCATAAAAGACCCCACAACAACATCCAAAGAACTGCAGGCCTCACTTGCTTTAGTTAAGGTCAGTGTTCATGCCTCCAGCATAAGAAGACCAAAACCACTGCTGAACAAAAAGAACATTAAAGCTCGTCTCAGTTTTTCCAGAACACATCTTGATGACTTTTGGGAAAACATTCTGTGGGCTGACGAGATAAAAGTTTAACTCTTTGGAAGGTGTGTGTCCCATGACATCTGGTGTAAAAGTAACACAGCATTTCAGAGAAAGAAGATTATAGCAGCAGTAACATATGGTAGTAGTGTGATGGTCTGGGGCTGCTTTGCTGCTGCAGGACCTGGAAGACTTGCTGTGATAAATGGAACTATGAATTCTGCTGTCTACCAAAAAATCTTGAAGGAGAATGTCTGGCCATCTGTTGGTGACCTCAAGCTGAAACGAACTTGGGTTCTGCAGCAGGACAATGATCCAAAACACACCAGCAAGTCCACCTCTGAATGGCTGAAGCAAAACTAAATGAAGACTTTGGAGTGGCCTAGTCAAAGTCCTGACCTGAATCCTATTGAGATGCTGTGGCATGACCTTAAAAAGGCCGTTCATGCTCAAACCCTCCAATGTGGCTGAAATACAACAATTCTGCACAGATGAGTGGCCAACATTCCTCCACAATGCTGTAAAAGACTCATTGCAAGTTATCCAAACGCTTGGTTGCAGTTGTTGCTGCTAAGGGTGGCCCAACCAGTTATTAGGTTTAGGGGGCAATCACTTTTTCACACAGGGCCATGTAGGTTTGGATTTTTTTTTTCTCCCTTAATAATAAACACCTTCATTTAGAAACTGCATTTCGTGTTTACTTGTGTTGTCTTTGACTAATATTTAAATTGGTTTGATGTTATATACAGGTATACACCACATAACGTCTTTGCAACAAGTTTTTTCACATGAAAAAAACGAATGCAATTTTTAACATAGTGGGTGGGAGCTTCACACCAAGTTTTTTTTTTTTTTATCTAAAATCTCTGAAAACTCCCTGTCTGCGTCCTCTGTCTTTAATTTCCCTTCTCTTAATGTGTCTTTCTCACATCATCAACTTAAAAACAAAGACACGAGCAAAGATTAGTGCAGGAAGCTCTAATTTGTCTATCTAAGAATGCACTTAGATATATAATCAGACGCTTCCTGCGCTTCCAGTCCCTGTGAGCTTTATCTCCATCATTCTCCAGCCTTTCAGTTCTATTCCACCAGATCTTTTCTTTAATATCCATGTTTTTAGAGGCAGCCTGTTGCTTGTCCTATAAGCTCTGATGAGCTGTTCTACCCGGCGACCGAGCTCTGATTGGTCAGCCTGATTTTAACGAATCCGAACGAAGCAGAAATTAGAACAGGCTCCAATTAAACATTTTACACAGCATCTCAGCCTGTCAGTTTTGGACTCTGTGTGAAAAGGTCTTTAAATACTTCTCACAGCTTTCTTCAGTTCCCAGTTTTCTTCTGAAATACCTACTCCTTTCATAAATACAACAGGAAAAATGTTTTGCTGTCACATAAGAGACAGTTTCCCATTCCATAAATGTGTTTGTGAGAGGTACAGTACTCAGGTAGGCTGCGGGGTCTAAACGATGCTCAGTTGGTATTAAGGGGCACAAAGCCAGCCTGAACCGTTGATACACTCCCTTCCTCACTAAATTTCAAGACTGAATGCAAGTCCCTGGAATGTGCGAGGGAGAATATGCAAATTCCACAAAGGTGGAGTCCAGGCCAGGAATCGAACCAGGGGTTCTGGAGCAGAGAGGCGACAGCGCTACCCAGTGTGCCACCGTGCCACCCATCTGGGAGAGTTGCTTCTCTTATTTATTAGCTAAATTGACATTAGAAAATCAAACGCACTCTACATGTCATCATTCATTGACTTCATTTGCAGCTGTCGACCTCAATGGCAATTTAAACCTTTTTATCCTAAAGATTCCCACGAGTCCTCGTTCGTGACTTACGTAAAGATTGCAGATGAGTTTCGGAGACGACGCGCTACGTGACTAGCGTTTGTACTGAAATAGCTCCAGCAGCACAGCGTGATCTGCTGCTGCTGCAGGATCTCCATATTAGGAGCATCTTTTCAAAGGAAGTACAAATGCAGCGTGTGTTTGTGAGAGCGTGTGGGTTTGTGTATCGGTGTGAGCTCAGTACATGTGGGTGCGTGTGTGGGAGAGACAATCAAAGGTTAGCACATGGCTAGTCTGCAGAGTTTCTTATCAGGCTGGACCTCGCAGCCCGTGAACCGAACAGCACGGGAGATAAAGACGGATATTAATTGCTGAAGAGAAAATGAGCCACACGCCAACCAGGAATCGGCAGTTTACGTAAACCCAGTGTGACTAAGTGTGAACTGGGAAGTGAATAAATGTGGTGCAGTTAAAATGTATTCATAGCTTAGCATGTAACTACTTCAATGTCGGCTTCATAAATCCAGTCGACAGTTTCTAAACTGATTTTGAGCACTAAGACAAGTTTATAGTCTGCTTATTCTGTATTTACATTTTAGTGGTCACTGCACTTTGTAGTTCTACAACGACAGACTGTAGGTCATCTGTTTCTCTACATCCTTTGCACTTACATTTAATTTTATCCATGTGCCTTAAAAAAAGAGTAAATATCAGTAGAATGAACAGATAATCATTAATCATTTCCCGGTTGTGATATACACCCATTGTTCATTGTATCATTTCCACTTACCATATATCAGCACTTTGTAGTTCTACAATTACAGACTGTAGTCCATCTGTGTCTCTACATACTTTGTTACCCGTTACCCTTTAATCTGTTCTATAATGGTCAGGACCCCCACAGGACGGGTTTGGGTGGTGGATTGTCATTCTCAGCACTGCAGTCACACTGATGTGGTGGTGGTGGTGTGTTAGTGTGTGTTGTGCTGGTACGAGTGGATCAGATACAGCAGTGCCGCTGGAGTTTTAAACCACCTCAGTGTCACTGCTGGACTGAAAATAGTCCAACAACCAAAAATGTCCAGCCACCAGCATCCTGTGAGCAATGATGAAGGATTAGAGGATGACTAACACAACAAATGAGCAATACGGTGTCATATAGCGTGCACAGTGAGTAAACACAGTGGTTTAGGGAGTTTTTCCTTTCCGCTGTTTCCCTAGGCTTACTCAGTTTGGGATGTGGGCCTAGATATTTATAAAGCTGCTCTGAGACAATGCTCTGTAAAATGTGTGATATAAATAAATCGGACTTGGCTTAGTTGAAACTTGCCGTTTGGCTGCCCTATGCCGCCCAAAATTATGGTCACTTTATCTAAACATGTTTTGCATACAGTAGTTAAATATCAGGTTGTAGTTTATATTATATTACATGTTTAGGATACTCTGTAGATACAGGTACTCTACAATATAATGCTAACCTCTTTGAAAGTGGGAGGGTGTTGATTATACAGGAACCACGTAGATACGTTTCTGTTTAAAATAAAGGAAATGGATAATCAAACCTTTTTCTGGTACATTCATGGTACTCTTGTGCAAAGAACTGGAACCATAAAAGTAGATGGAGAGCTGGTGATTATTGGAGCTGAAGCACAAAAGAGGGGAGTGGAAGTGCCTTGTTTTTCATGTCCAGTGTGAAACGGCTTGCAGACTGAATCCCTAGAGCTAATTACAGACATTTACTAATAATGAGGCCTGATGGATTGTCACTCACAGCTGTATCTGGTTTGAATGGAGAAGAAGCTGCTGCTGTCTGCTCTCACGTGATTGGCTCTCGGTATGGAGGAGGAGGCGTGTGTTTTTCAACACATTACGCAATGAGTTCACAAAGTGGCGGACCTGTGGAGCCTTAATTTCTCTCGTGTGTCTCGTACACATACAGGCTTTTTATTCTCTCTCTCTCTCTCTGCTTCTGCTAAAGCTTTTTATTGTTATTATTTGGGATTCCTGACCCTTTTCATACAAAAGGCTTTGATTTTAAACTGCTCTCTGAAATGACTTGAACCCATGACCCAATTTTTCTTTTCTTTTATGTACAGACACTTAACGTGTACTTGCTGTCGATTTACCCAGAAGGGTTTGGGCCTGTTTTTAAGTATTCTGCTGGTATTTTCTTGAACATGGCCATTTCTTTATTAAGTTCAACATTAATCATATTATATAATTGTATGCATAAATCTTAAGACAAGATTATACACAGCTAATATGTACAGTAAATACTAGAGATGCACTGATTGCAGTTTTCTTGGCCGATTCCTATTGCCAATTTTTTTTAAACACATGATCAGATTTTTATTTATATAGCACTTTTTTTTACAATGGAGCACTGTCTCAAAGCAACTTTACAATTTTAGATTCTGTTCTAATTCTGTCCCAAATTGAGTGAGCCTAGGGCAACAGTGGCAAGTAAAAACTCCCTAAGCCTGGGTATGGTGGAGCTGGAGCTGATGACGGAAGCAGTTTGAGTGGAGCTAAAGCGGATGAACATCATGTGTGGGGCTGGAACTGGTACCGGAACCCAGCTTGGAGAGAAAACAGGAAATGTAATTAGTTATTGATTAAGAGCACTAAACTCTCGAACGAAAGTGGGAAGTTTATTCCATAGTTGGGGGGCCATGTATGAGAAAGCCTTTCCCCCGGCTGTGACTTTTTTTATTCTAGGAACTAAAAGAAGTCCTGCACCCTGCGAACGAAGTAGACGAGCTGGATTGTAAAACTCTAAGAGTTCACTCAGATAATGTGGGGCCAGGCCATGTAGAGCTTTATAAGTTATAAGAAGTATTTTGTAATCAATGCGGAATTTGACTGGTAACCAGTGCAGTGATGATAGAACAGGAGTGATATGATCAAATTTTCTAGTTCGAGTTAGCACTCAGCTGCATTCTGAACTAATTTAAGTTTATTTGTAGATTTACTAGAGCATCCAGTAAGTAAGGCGTTACAATAATCCAACCTTGAGGTTATAAACGCATGAACCAGTTTCTCTGCATCATTAAAAGAGAGGATATTTCCAAGTTTAGCGATATTATGTAACTGAAAGAAAGCTATTCGAGTGATGTTGGGTGGCATCAAAGCAAGCACACCAAGTACCGAGCCAAAGATGAGAATGGCTGATTGATGGTTACGTCTTTTCACCAGGCCTGGCACCAGGGGGTTGTTTAATGGGGCAATGCCACACTCACGAACCTTCATGCCTGAGGCAGCCTAACGAAGGTGTGTTTTATTATTGTCATGATAACAAAACATGCATGATATGAGGGGAACGGAGACGGACTTGTGTTGTTTGGTAACAGTAGACATACTGCAAACACTGAAAACTGAAAGGCTAGAGAACTGAGCTAACAGAAAGTGATAAGAAACAACAGCAAACCAAGACGATGCATAAACACAAAACAATCACTGAACTAATCCAACAATACAACAACACCAACAGAGAGGGCAACAAGCTAATACACATGGACCACAAACTAAGAAACCTGGCTGATGCACAAGGACAAGCAGGGGCATGTCTATGGGTGGGCTGGGCTGGGCTGGGCACTGCCCTCCCAGAGGAATCCTCTGCTCACCCAGTGAATGATGAAAAATCACCATTATAGATACTTCTCATACTGTTCATAGTCCCTAGTAACTTTGTTATTGGAAATATCTGCAGAACATGATGAAGTTTTTCAAATAATGCAGAGTTAAGGCTACACACAACGTCCCGCTCCCTACATAGGTGCCCTACCTGCACTTTGAGTTAATGATTACCTACGCTACTTAGTGCACACTGTGTCAGATAAAAAGGAATTTGGGATTGAGGCAGCCAGTGCAGCTCTTAGGGAAAGACGTTTGTAATAAAAGTCATCCTGTACGTGGCGTACTGTGCATGTAGGTCATAAGAGTTGTTTAGCGCCAGTGTAAATATTGTGTCGCCTGTAGACTGTGTTATTAGTGCTGTTTTAATTCATTCCTGCAGGTAAATAAATGAACGTGAATGGCTCGTTGCGGATAAGGCAAACCTGATCATTGTATTGTTTTGTCTGTTTAAATTTGGCTATACACAGATTAAAACGAGGCCACTTCACTGATTGCACATCGCAGAGCAAGAACGATGTGCAATACATGAAAGACTGCAAAAAGAAATCTTTCATTCCCCCCCTTCTCAAAATAAACATACTGTTAGGAAAAGCAGCATTTTTTGTTCACCCAAAGATGATAGTAGTATTTAATAATCAAAACTACAATGGCATTACAGATAATAATAATGGCAGTGATAAAATAATAATTATTATTACAGTAATTAGAATAATTGTAACAATAATAATAGGTGTTCACACAATCACAGCTCGCAGTGTTGGTGCTGCACAGGTTCCAGGTTAGATCATCATCGTCGATTGAATATTTTTATTTTAATGTTCTCCGAACGTCTACTGCTTCAGTACTGCTGATTCAGAACCTTAACTCACAGCTTTAAAAGATAAAACTGCTTGAGCCAAATCATTTCTGTGTGTGTCATAGCTGTTGGACAGCGGTGCATCCAGCTGTTTGTCCTGAGGGGGGCCATTAGATAATCATCAAAGCCATGCTGGAATCAGAGGTGATCAAGAGCCTGGAGTGGCTTAGGGGGAACCAGTTAGATAACGAGATATTTAGGAGACTAAAACAAGACAGTGTTTATCGGAATGAAGGTGTGTGTGTGCGTGTGTTATGTAGTGTTGTGTTGTGTCCTGATTGCACTTGTTTGGACAACAAAGAAAATAATGATCAATTAAAGGTGGTAATCATATGGCTGTGGCTCTGAGCCATGGTGTCGCCTCCATTACTCATCTGGTAGATTTCAAATCAGTGCTCCATCCATACTGCTATAAAACAAAGAGGTACACGCAAAACAGGGGCTTCCTAAAATAGATACACGAATACAATCCATTTCTCATAAGGCATATCATCACAGCTCACCTGACATTAGGCCTTTATTATGGTCCTTTCTCTCCAGAGGGATTTGAAGATAAATTGTGTGACTCAGACTCAGCACAACATGCAGGGTGTCAGAACGACTGAGTGTCAGCGTCATAGTGAGGGTTAAACTGGGATATGGCTGGGGAGAGAGATAGATAGATAGAGATATATATATATATATATATATATACATATATATATATATATATATATATACATGTTGGGTTGCTGCAAAACTCGACATGCAGTTCTGTCTCAGGCAGATATATAAGCGATTACAGGTGTGGTCTGATTAGACATTGGGGCTTGCCACAAGAGGATGTTAAAGTGCTCCCCCTACAGTGCTGCCCTATAAAAAGGCTCTCAGAGGCTACTTTTTGGTAGTGTACCTCTTGGTGAGAAATCGTTGCTGCTAGACATGCCTCTAATATTTTGCCCAGTGGACAGACTTTGAGAGGGGGAGCATCATTGGACTGAGAGAAGCAGGATGGTCATTTTGATGAATTGTCTCCATTTAGGCCGTTCTGACCTAGCTGTTAGAAGGTGTTGGGAACAGTGATTTTATGGGGGAACACACACACGGTGAGCAGGCTCCGGATGTCCCAGACAGACCCTCAGTAGAGAGGAATGTTTGATCTGCCGACAAGCATGAGCAGCTCCTATAGTTTCGTTATTCACCATCCAGGGCACCTTCACTACACACCCCTGTGTCTGCCCAGAATATTTCCAGGGGCTTAGCAGACGAAAATTTGTTGTCACGGCGCCCGTTGCGTGTTCTGCCATTGCCGCCAGGTGTCTTGAACGATAAACCTGGACTGGTCAGGTTCACATATAGAGGCCTCATGGTGAGCTGGTGTGATGATCTGGGGAGCCATTGCATATGGTCACCCCTAGTAGTGATATGAGGAACACTAACAATTCAGAGAAATGTGCAGGACATCCTGCGGCCCCGTGTTGCGTCTCATTTCAGGGCTTCCAACTGGTATTTTTCAGCAGGATAATGTTCGCCCACACACAGTAAGGGTTTAACAGGATTGTCTCCAACAGATTGTAACACTTCCTTGGCCTGCCCGGTTCCCAGATTTATCACCAATTAGCATTTATGGCACCCGCTGGGATGCCAGCTTCGGCAAACTGAGTGTGCAGGATCCACAGACCCAGCTGTGGGCAAATGTCTAGCACTCAAAGATCTCTCACCAAGAGGTACACTATCCAGAAGTAGCCTCTGAGTGCCTTTGTATAGGGCAGCATTATAGGGAAAGCACTTTTTTCTTGTGGGAAGACCCAGTGTCTAATCAGACCATACCTGTGATCATTTGCATATCTGCCTGAGACAGAACTGCATGCTGAGTTTTGCAGCCATCCCACATATGCGTGTGTGTGTGTATATATGTATGTATATATATATATATATATATATATATATATATATATATATAAAGTAAACATGTCAGTTTATGCAATACTAATTCATCATACCTTATACCACACTAGATGTCCAGTCGGTGGAGGTCATCCCCATCCGAATCCATTCTGCCTCCTGACCTCGTGTGGGTGTGATCCTTCCAACAAACTAGTGAGGTGTCATTTAGTTGCCGTGGCAACCACAGCTTCCTTAACACCGGCTCTGCAGCAGTGCAGCAAGCAAGACAGAAGAGAAAGAAGAAAGAGAATCGATGAGATTCAGAGAACAGTGGAACATGTAGGAGGTTAGGTGTGATCTGACCCCATTTGTTCTGCACAGGAACGTTACACTGTTCCATATATTAACGAGCAAATGGCTAGGTGTTAATTCCTTTAGAAAAACAACTGACTAAATATCACATGGCACTAAAATCATAAAAGCGTCCTAACATCATAAAAACATGTAGTGGCATGACCAGGTTCTGTTATATTCTGACATAAGGCGGACGTGACCTACAGGTTTGCGCATTACGTTCCATGCAACAGGATGTCGATTGAAAGGGTCAGTGTCCGGACATTACTAGAGTCACATATAAAGGGAAAAGGGTCAGAAGGGTACCATGTAGGATGATGTAGCTAGTGGGCGGCAATTAACCAGAATGGTGTGGAAAGGGAAAAGTGTCAGAAGGGAACCGTACAGATTGATATAGCTAACAGACTGTTTCCGGTGCCCATCATCCTGAGACCTGGTCACATTTCGAGAGATTGTAATAAGAAGACTTCAAAGCACGTGTGTAAGTCATGGATAAGATAAATAAGAATGCGTTCTGGATGTACATTATCTCCCATAGATATCATGCTATAGACAAAAAAGGACAGAATGTGCCGTGACACAGCTGTTCAAGAAAGGAGAACACCCTGTGCTAAGAGAGGTAAGGGAACTGACTGCAGATGTGATCAAAATGCAAGAGTTGTTAGGAGTCGTGCCGAAGCAGAATGAGAGGCAAAGTGCAGAGGAGCTTGGCTGCCTTTGCTCTCAGAACAGCTTAAATTCTTCCTGGCAAGGATTTAACAAGGTGCTGCCTTGTCAACTGCACATTGCAAACATGCTGTTTAAGACTGTCACGCACATGAAAACCACTTTGACATGCTTCAGGTGGATCCTAAAGGATGCACATGGTTAGCAACAATACTCCGATCTCATTGTGTGCACAAACCACAACATCACACCACCAACACCTCGTTTTCAAATTAAACATTCTGATTGTATGTCGGATGTTTTTCAATTACTGAGCCTCAAATTTCAGAGGTCTTGGTCCCCACCTCATTTGGACTCGGTCTTGTCTCGGGGTAAGGTGGACTCTTTGTTGAGCCCAAACGAGTCCGATGCATCTGTCCGAGGTAACATTAAGTATAAACAGAACTATTTTCTTATTGTTATTAAATATCAACAATCCATTCAAACAGAATAAATCAGGACTTTCTCTACACACCTAAATAAAGTCTGCACTCTGATTGGCTAACAGGGGAAAAACTTCCTGCTCTTCTTGTTCAGGATCCGATCAATGAACGCGATTTATTGCAAAGTATTACATTTTTTCCATTTTCTTCTTTTTATTCTTGTTTGAGAAAAAATCTTAATCTGGTCTCAGTCTCGTCTCGGTCTCAACCACTCCTGATCTTGATCTAGACTCAGATCTAGTGGTCACCAGCACCAGCTGTAGCCCATCTGCCTCAAGGTTCTTCAGGTTTAAGTTTAGGTACGATACCATCGGCCATTATCTGGTTGCGTGTTCCCAGCACTGTCCTTTCCTGATATATGTTCTGAGGTAAATCAGACCGGGCAGGCTGGTGAGGCGTGGATATATTAAACATGCAGAGCTTCTCAGTGGAGATCAGTGTGTGGATAAACAGTGTCTCTGGTGGTGACAAATGTTCTCACCTTCATCAGGAGATGCTAGACGAGGGGTCAGACGGATCAGACAGCATCTCAGCCGGTATCTATTACACTGACCTGAATAAAACTGAAGCAGACACTCATGGGCCAGTTAAATGTGTAATGCTCTTTACAAGGACTTAACACCTACAAACCCAAATCAGAAAAAGTTTGGATGGTATGGAAAATGCAAAAATAGTGTTTTGTCTGATAAACTTTATTTCATTTCTTAATAAACAAACACTCCTGCATTTCAGACCTGAAAGACATTCCAAAAAAAGCTGGGACAGGGGCAACTTTATGCAACTTTAATTTATTGAGATTTTAGAGCAACATAAGCTGCCTTCAAGACGACATCTTTTCTAGGGACGTCCGTGCATTTATCAGCAAGACAAATTGGAAAAGTTAGAACTGAAATATGGAAATCCCTTCCTGTATTTCTTTGAAGAACATTGTTTTTAAACATTTCAATTTTCTTACATATTTGGTGATAAACTGGAGATCCTCTGATCAGCGTTACTCCTCAAAGACTCAGCCTTTCCTGGATGCTACTTTTGTACCAAATCCTGATTATAATCATCTGTTTGAAATCACATTATTATTCAGTTTTTTCCTCATTACTAGCCCTAAATTGCCTCGTCCCACATTTTTTCGAATGTGTTGCAGGTCTGAAATGCCGGAATGGACGTTTATTAACAAATAAAATGAAGTTGAACAGACAAAGCATGAAATATCTCCGGTTCATACTGGCTGCCATATAATAAAAGTCAAAGTCAATGTAAGGAACACCACACTGTCCCAACTTTCTGATTTGAGGTTGTATATGATATCTCTCTCTCTCTCCCTCTCCCTCTCTCTCCCTCCCCCCCTCCCTCCCTCTCCCTCTCTGTCTGTCTCTCTCTTTCTTGATCATAAAAGGCTATTAAACCTTTGCATGCCCCTGACATGACGTACCCTTATCAAGCACAAAGGTTGGTCCAACTTGTCTTTAACACTTCAAACCTTAGAAATCTGGAGCTATTTTGGCCCTTTTCACTTTTCACTGGATGTCCGAATGCATTTTTGGCTTCCGTCAAACAAAAGTATCAGGTCTGTCATAAAATGACAAAATGGCATTCATACCTGATGCTGATATAGTGTGTTTTACTGAGCAGCCCTCGTGATCATACAATCATATTTATAAGGTACTTAAACATGTACGTACATGTACACTATTCATTTACGCAAATTTGAGAAATAGTCCATGATTTACGATTGTTTCTGTGACGCCAAAACTGTTTCTATATTAACATTTAAAATGCAGATTTAGAATCGCTGGTATAATCTGACAAAAATGATATAACGCACTTGCATTTTTGTGTTCAAATAACACCGAAAAATTGGATTTTTTTAAGGTTATTCCGTTTACTGCGCATGCGCATCCCGCCGCTACAAAGGGGCCGAGACTTGCCGCCCCCCCTCTCAGATACAATTACTAAGATGCCGATTGGTTCTTTCTAATGATGGGGCGGAGCTTCTGCACTACAGTCTCTTTAATATTTCAACCAGTGCCCGGACTCCTAATTATATCAGATAATTGATATCAGTCTCTGATATCAGACAGGGGCTGAACATCATCCGGCATTACAAAGTTTAAAGAAGGGTTGAAGCACCACTCACTGACGATCTGAAACATGGCGGCTTAGCGGGTTAGAATTTCATGGCTGGCAGGACATTTTGTCAGATTTTAAGCTTGGCGAGAGGCGAGGTTGGTGGCTTTTGCTGTAAAGTGCATGGAGGGAAATCACAGGTGATGAGATGTCGTTTAAATAAAGAGAACCTTTTTTACTTTTAACAAAGAAACAGATCAAACTACATACACAATAATTTGCAAATTCTTGCATGTTTGAACTGCAGGAACTGGGGATGATTGTAGTTCTTGGAACACCATGTATGAAGAGTTTTTAAGCTCCTACTTCAAGGTAGCGTTGTTGGGACAATCCCACCTCTGCCAAGCTGCTACTGTTGGGTCCTTGAGCAAGACCCTTAGCCCACCATTGCTTGGATTGTAAGACTGTATTGGGTGCAAGTCACTCTGGATAAGGACGTCTGCTAAATGCTGAGTGTTTCTTAGAGGATGTGAACGTTGAGTCCAGAAGGCTGATTGGTCCCAAAGTAAGTTTGGTCCTGATGTACTGACGCAAGTGTGTAGTGATCGGTCCAAACACAAGTGCTTATGTTGAAGGCCAGTGCCATTATTAGCCATTTAAATAACAGATCTTTGATCTAAAAATGAAATATAAAAACAGACAAATGGACTGACGACAGAAGTCCAGGCTTTGCTGAGCCTATATGCGATGGAGGAGGTACAACACGATTCTAAGTCATCTAAGCACACTTTGCACGGCTTACGTCACTTCAGGCTTCCTACTGACGGTGCGAGTGCAAACCAAAAATGCCATGGATCGGATCTAGGAGAGCTCGCCGGGGGATAGCACCTCCCCTGGTGTGAAAGCGGCTATTCAGAATGACGTAAAACACATAGGGTGGCTGGTGTCCATCCAAAGGTAATGTAGGGAGAAATAAGTCATGTTATAGTATCTCAGAAACAAGACCATGCGAAACTTTTATAGGTCTAATAGATCATTCTTAGTGAGCCGGTTCATTCGTTGAAGGTGCTGCCTCTCTTTGGGCACCCGAACTAGTGTTAAATGTCCAAGACTTGTTAATTGGTCATTAAAATCGGCAGAAATGTGTCATCTTTAAGGTCGTCCCAGCAGAGGCTGGCTCCTGTCTTCATTTAGTAAATCATCACGACATCCTTTGACGAGAATTGGAGCAGCAGTGTGCAAATATTCTGTACTGCAGCTCAGGCATACAGGTAGTTCAGCTCAGGTAAATCTGGCACATTTATAGGTCATCGTTTATATAAGAGGAAGCTTGCAGAATCTCTTCTATAGAGGCTTTTTTGTTGGCTGATCTTCAGCGTTAAGTCAGATTTGGAGCAGGGAATTTACCCAAGGTAGGATTCCCCCTGCTCTGAATCTCTCTCTCTCTCTCTCTCTCTCTCTCTCTCTCTCTCGCTCTCTCGCTCTCTCGCTCTCACACGGCCCCGAAAATCCTTTTAACATTGTTGGTGTTTTCCCGCATTGGTTGCCATGACAACAGTGCAACCCATCTCTCACTCTTTCTTGCGCTGCAATGGATCGGGGTCTTAAGTGTTATGCGAGATGAAATTTTAAAGGACCGGGGGCTCTTCCCTCCTCGACCGACACCGCCTCACCGCTCTCTCTGACACACCATCGGAGCGGCGTGGGTAATGCGTAGATTTTAATTTGCAATCTAGATTAATAGGCGAAGGGAAAGGCTTTTGTGCTTCTCTCCCTGTACGTCAGTGCGCCCTGCTGACTGCTGGATCTTATAGATCTCAGATCCGAGCTGCAACATGCTTAGAAAAGCCGAGACAATTTCTAAATCCTGTCTGTTCGTAATGCAGATGCACATTTGCAGGAAAATTCTTGACATATTCAGAGATTTAAGAAGATGTAAACAGAAAGGGCTTGTCATATTTCTTTTACGAAACAGCTTTTCTCCATGGTTTAATCCAGCTTTTTCCTGGTACATCTCACAGCACCTCCATCACCTATCCCTGGACAGAATGGCAGTCCATCACAGGAGTTACTGTTGGGGTATAATCCCCTGACTGGACTCCACTCCCCCAGACACTGCTCTTCTTGTCTCTATGTGACACCCAAACTGGCTGGAAGGCACCTCCAGATTTAAAACCAGGGTCTCTGCGGTGTTGGGCTAGTGTATTAAGCTAAAATCATTAACATAAAGCAGGACGAGCAACAGGCTGCCTCTAAAAACATGGATATGAAAGAAAAGATCTGGTGGAATAGAACTGAAAGGCTGAAGAATGATGGTGATGAAGCTCACAGGGACTGGATGGAAGCGTCTGATTATTTATCCAAGTGTCTGTTCATGATCACAAAAACACAAACTAGAGCTTCTGCACTCATCTTCACTCGTGTTTTTGCTTTCTTAAGTTGACGATGTGAAAAAGGCACGGCGAAATCTCCAACACTTTAAGAGAAGGGAAATTAAAGAAAGCAAAAGCAGGGGTTTAGACAAAAAGTGCATCAGACTTGGTGTGAAGGTCCCTCTATGATAAAAATCGCATCTGAGTTTTTACTGCGTAAAAATCGGACTCGTGTGAAAAAAGGCCTTTACTGTCTCTTTACTTTATCTCCTTCTCCCCTTTGGTCCGAATTTGGGTTGTCATGCTCGATTCACACCTGAAATTAGATTATCAACCTCCTACTTTCACCTCATAGCCAGAATCCGACCGTCTCTCTCCCAGTCAGCTGCTGAAACTCTCGTTCACGCTTTAATTTCTAGCTTAGTCACTTCTTGCCTGCATCAGCTCTTCACTACTTCATAAACTTCAAATGGTTCAGAACTCTGCAGCTCGTCTGCTCACCCACGCCCAGTGACATCAACATACTACCCCAGTCCTCCAAAACCTCCACTGGCTTCCGGAGAAAATTCCGCAATCAGTTTAAATTCCTTCTACTCACTTACAAAGCTCTCAGTAATGTTGCTTCTTATTATCTATCCAACCTTGTTCAGCCTTACAAACTTATTTGCACTAAGATCTTCCACAACTAGGTCACTCACCACTTCGTCTTCTAACCTCCGTAGCTTTCTCCATACTTGCGCACACCTCTGGTACTCCCTACATTCAAAAATAACCTTAAACATAATCTGATTTACTTTCAGAAATAAAACCTTAACAACATACCTGATTTCTCCTGCCCCTACAACTTCCACTGTCCTGATTCTTATCCTGATCCTACATCACTCTCATGTCAATCATGATTTGCTTTCGTTGTTATTCATGTGTTTTGTTATTTGTTTTGTCACTTACACTGTCTGTTACATGCTCTATCTACAGTGGCGCTTGAAAGTTTGTTGAACCCTTTAGAATTTTCTTTATTTCTTCCTATATATGACCTAAACATGATCAGTAGTCCTAAAAAGTAGATAAAGAGAACCAGTTAAACTATGAGACAAAAAATATTATACTTGGTCATTAATTTATTGAGGAAAATGATTCCCAATATTACATAGTTAAGTATTTTGTGAGCTTTGCTTTCAGTATCTGGGGTTTGGTGTGGACCCCCATCCTGTGCAGCAAATAACTGCAGCTAAACGTTTCCTGTAGCTGTTTGATCAGTCCTGCACACCGGCTTGGAGGAATTTTTAGCCCATTCCTCCGTACAGAACAGCTTTTTAGAGCCCAGGATCTCAAGCATTTCCACATTTCATAGCTGTGCACAAAGCTATAGTTTACAGATGAACAATGATTTAACCTGAATTTAATGTATACTGAGATCATAAGAGTTTGCTCTGAAGTTAGAGAGCTAGGGTCGTATGCAAATTAGTTTCAGGTTGCTAAGACGCTCCTCCAGTGATCTTTCTTTCATTCTTTTAAGCTTTAAGGTGTCTCCTCACATTATGGCTCATGTTCACCCACATTAAACCCATATCACATCATTATTTGTCAGTTTTCCAGCCTCCCCTCGTGTGTACAGTACTCATCTCCACTTATAAACCACTTCACGACCTTGCTCCCACTTGCTTATTTGAACCGCTTCATCACTGCGCTTCCTCTCTTACTCGAAGGTCCCTTATGTTTACCTGCCCTCTGTTGGTGGCATACGAGTGAAATCAGACTCTGGAATGAGCGTTGTTCATTTTAAAGCTGGTTGTAATCAACGCACACCTGTAAAATTCACCTCATCGCCCACTGATATAACCCCTCATGCGTTTGTTTATTATTAGTAGGAAATTTTCAAGTGTTTGTTAAACCCATAACATGCTTACTAACTGACAAGCCTTTAGTGATTCATCATAACATCAAACATTACTGGTGGTTAACACAGATATCTAATCAGCCAATCACGCGGCGAGCAAGCAACTCAAACACATTTAGTCATGTAGACATGATCAAGACGGGCTGCCCAATCAAACCTCCCATCAGAATGAGGAGGAAGAAAGCTGATTGTAGTGAACTTTGAACATGGCATGCTTGTTGGTGGAGTATCTCTGGGGATTTTCAAACACAGCGCCATCTCTAGGGTTTACAGAGAATGGATCGAAGAAGAGAAAATATCCAGTGAGGGCAGTTCTCTGGGTGAAAATGCCTCATTAATGCCAAACTGGTTCGAGCTGATAGAAGGTCACAGGAACTCAATATACCACTTGTTAGAATCGTCAGAATTTGGCCTAAACAAACATGAAAGCGTGGCTCCATCCTGCCTTGTATCAACAGGTCAGGCTGGTTCTTGGCACAGTTTGAGCTCCTTAATACCAGTTGAGCATCGTTTTTTAAACCCCACAGCCTACCGGAGCATTGTTGCTGGCCATGTGCACCCTTTTTATGAGCACAGTGTAACAATCTTCTGATATCTACTTCCAGCAGGATTATACACCATAAAAACAAAGCTCAGTGTGCAGCCGACAAATCTGCAGCGACTGAGTGATGCTGTCATGGGCCCAAAATCTCAGAGGAATGTTTTTCCAGCACCTTGTTGAATCGACGCCACAAAACATTTAAGGCAGTTTTGAAGGCAAAAAGGGGTCCGAGCCGGTACCCACCTAATGAATTATAGTACACCAAACAGAAAAGGGCAAATAAAACACACTGTAGGTTTGTAGCATTGATGTTAGTGTGCTTCAGCAGCAGCATGTAAGAGCTCGAGTACTATTTTTGTTGATTTTTCCAAAAGAACATAAACTGCACCTGTGCAGAAAACTGCTATCTTTGATCGTGTCAAGTTTAGGGGGTGCCCTAAACTTTTGCACGAAGCAGGTAAACAGCATGTGCAAAAGTCAATACGTTGCCAGCGAAGCTGCTACTCTTCGTCTTTATAGGCGTCTCCGCGCTGCTGCAGTATGATCCTGTTCAGAGTCGACGAGTCTCATCCATAATTGAAAAACAATTAGCATAATTAGCTTCTGAAATATGATGAAATGCAGGAAATGAGAAGGAAAGTCCCGGGGTTTGTTCAATTAGCACAGCGTGTGAAGCTATTTTATAAACCTCGCTGTACTGAACGGAATACATAGAGCTGAGGTTGGGAAATATGTGTTGGGGTTTTTTTTCGTTTACCAATAAGGTATTTTTATATTCTTGGCTGCCAACAGAGCAAGTTTATTTATATTAAGGGGGGAAGCGAAGTTAAGGATGCTGCTGGGTTAGTTTTTTTTGGGCATGCGAATGCCACTAATGTCAGGCAGAAGAGCCAGTCAGAAAAGATCATTTCTGTTAATTAGAGTCACCTTAAGAACGTCTGTTCCTCACCTAAGTTGGTCACGATGTCATGTGTAGTGCATACTATGGACAGTGCATTTTCGTAGTTATGGATTGCTGAGGGATTGGACACCAGTGCAGTTTTGCAGACCAATGCAAAAAGCAAGATGTAATGCATACCTATGTAATTACTGACATGAGTTTTTGAGTGGAGGAAGCTGGACTTCTTGGTTCTTGAAGACGTTTCACCTCTCATCCGAAAGGCTTCTTCAGTTCTAGAAGTGATTTGGAGTTCCTGGTATTTAACCCTTAGTGTTGTTGTCACCTTAGAGGAGGTCCTGAGAGTCTTTGACCCACCCTGTCAGTATATGAGTCTTTAGGATCACAGGGATCGAGGTGTGAATATGGGTTAAACATCCTAGGAAGGGATTTCAAGACTGCTTTTTGATACTCTAGGACTGTGGTAGCCTAGCGTTTAAGGTTCTTGACTATGGACCAGAAGGTCCAATGTTCAAATGCCACCTCTGCCAAGCTGCCACTGTAGGGTCCTTGAGGAAGGCTCTTAATGCACAATTATAAGATTTATAACAATTATAAGATCGCATTAGTTGCAAGCTAAATGACAAATGTTTTCAACGATGGTCAAGTTAACATAGATGGCCTCCTTCATGCCTCTTTCAAACCATCTGTCTTCAAACCTTTTTGTATCCTCAAAGGAGTATCCCCCCTTCTTCAAATGCAAATGTACAGCTGAGTTCTCTTCTATGTTGTGCCATGCGCCTGTGGAGTGGTTGTTTGGTCTCTCCTATATACAGATCTGAACACTCCTCACTGCATTGCACAGTTTGTGTTGGGGTGTTTTGTCCTTGGGATGAACCAGTTTTTGCCTGAGGGTGTTGCTGGGTCTGAGGTGCACCGGGATGTTATGCTTGTGTGAGCGAGGCTTTAAAACTTTGTCTGGTAGTGGATAAATGTAGTGCTTTACCTGGGAAGACCAAGGAAGTGACAGGATCTAGGTCTCCTCCCCCGATGCTTAGCAAGTATGTATGTTCCTGTCTTGCTGCTATGTAAGTGAATGCCCAAGACGTGGTGAGGTGGGCTTCAGGAAATAATAAGGTCACAGGGAAAACCTGAAGTATAATTTGGGAGCTGAATACCCATTAACATGACAGTTTTGGACTCAACCTTTCCAGGTCTAGCGAGACTGGAGAGACACTCCTACTCGTAGGTAAATATGTAACAAACATAGGCAGAGGTCAGAGGTGAAATCAATTTATTTTCAAGATTTGATTTTTGTTATGCTTTAGACTTTTCTGTTAAAATGTTTAGGTTTTTTGTCACTAGTGATAGTAAGAATGCGTTTTGAAGTTTTTAAGTGGTATAGTTTTTTTAATAGTGGTATTATGAGTCCATATATAAAAGAAGGTGTGGGGTGTTTGTGTAGATGCGACAATTAGCAAACAAGGTTAACGACTACAAAGGACTTTCAAATTCACTTAGCAATAAAGTAGAAGGAATGCCGGCCACTTGAAGCAGGAACACGCCAGACTCAGGATCTACAGGAACGCCGGCCACTGGAAGCAGAAACATGCCAGACTCAGGATCTACAGGAATGCCAGCCACTTGAAGCAGGAACACTCCAGTCTCAGTATCCACAGGAACGTCGGCCACTTAATGCACCAACATTCCAGTGTCAGGATCCACAGGAAGGTCGGCCACTTAATGCACCAACATTCCAGTCTCAGGATCCACAGGAACGTCGGCCAATTAAAGCAGGAACACCACAGACTCAGGATCCACAGGAACGCCGGCCATTTGAAGCAGGAACACTCCAAACTCAGGATCCACATGAACACCGGCCACTGGAAGCATAAATACCCCAGACTCAGGATCAAGAGGAACGCCAGCCACTGGTAGCAGGAACATGCCACACTCAGGATCCACAGGAACATTGGCCACTTGAAGAAGGAACACCCCGGACTCGGGATCCACAGGAATGCCGGCCACTGGAAGCAGGAACACGTCAGTCTCAGGATCCACAGGTATGCCAGCCACTGGAAGCAGGAACACCCCAGACTCAGGATCTACAGGAACACCGGCCACTGGAAGCAGAAACACGCCAGTCTCAGGATCCACAGGAATGCCAGCCACTGGAAGCAGGAGCACCCCAGACTCAGGATCCACAGGAACACTGGCCACTATAAGCAGGAATACTCTAGACTCAGGATCCACAGGAATGCCGGCCACTTGAAGCAGGAACACTCCAAACTCAGTATCCACAGATACACCGGCCACTGGAAGCAGAAATACCCCAGACTCAGGATCAAGAGGAATGCCAGCCACTGGTAGCAGGAACATGCCACACTCAGGATCCACAGGAACGCGGGCCACTTGAAGAAGGAACACTCCAAACTCAGTATCCACAGGAACACCGGCCACTGGAAGCAGAAATACCCCAGACTCAGGATCAAGAGGAATGCCAGCCACTGGTCGCAGGAACATGCCACACTCAGGATCCACAGGAACGATGGGCCACTGAAGAAGGAAAAAACCCCAGATCGGGATCCACAGGGAATCCGGCCACTGGGAAGCAGGAACACGTTCAGTCTCAGGATCCACAGGTATGCCAGCCACTGGTAGCAGGATCACCCCAGACTCAGGATTTACAGGAACACCGGCCACTGGAAGCAGAAACACGCCAGTCTCAGGATCCACAGGAATGCCAGCCACTGGAAGCAGGAGCACCCCAGACTCAGGATCCACAAGAACGCCAGCCACTTGAAGCAGGAGCACTCCAGACTAGGGATCCACAGGAATGTCGGCCACTTGAAGCAGGAATACCCTAGACTCAGGATCCACAGGAATGCCAGCCACTTGAAGCAGGAACACCCCAGACTCAGGATCCACAGGAACACTGGCCACTGGAAGCAGGAATACTCTAGACTCAGGATCCACAGGAACGTCGGCCACTTGAAGCAGGAACACCCCAGACTCTGGATACACAGGAACGCCGGCTACTTGAAGCAGGAACACCCCAAACTCAGGATCCACAGGAACGCCAGCCACTGGAAGCAGGAACACACCAGACTGAGGATCCACAGGAACAACGGCCACTTGAAGCAGGAACACGCCAAACTCAGGATCCACTGGAACGTAGAGAACTTGCTAGCTAGCTGCTCAACAGGGACGAAGAATTTGACCCAGATGTCATTCACATACCTAAACCAGTGGCTAGGTGTTGTTCCTCTGAACAAACTCAGAGCTTTGCTTTCCACCTCTTTCATGTAGAGTTTGGCTACAGTGGGAGACACTGGGGAACCCATGGCCTATCCATGCTCTTGTCTCTAGAATCCCTCATTGTATTTGAAATAGGTGGTAGAAAGGCGGAGGTCTAACAGGGTGCAAATCTGTTCCCGGTTGAAGTTGGTTCTGATTTGTAAGGAGCTGTCTTGCTGTAGTCGTTTCCTCCCCATCTCCACTGCCTCAGTTGAGGGAATATATGTGAAAAGTGAGGTGACATCAAAGGACACCATGGTTTCATCCGGAGGCAGATTAAGTTTTTGGACCTTGTTTGTGGAGTGTTTCCTACAAGTGATACTAATATCATGGCAAGGTGCATTTTCTTAGAAGTATTGTAGTTGGTTGAGTTCAGCCAAGTGAATATGTACTTTACGGTTGGGTTTCTGAATCAGGTAACTTTAGGATAACTGTTCTGACTTCGTGCATGGTGTATCCGGATTTTTTTTTTCTCTGATTCACTGTGTAAAGTCAGTATTTATGATGTCACACCACTCAGGTTCTGATTTGCTAAAATGGGAAAAAGTTAACCCTGCAGCACCAAATCTCACCACTAGAGCAAATCTCACATGCAGTACCATTTCTCTCCAGCAGAGAGGTTGAAGGGTCAAGGGTACTGTGCAGATCTGCTCTGAACCTCTTCCGTTACTCGACAGCGAGGTGTAAGCCAGTTTATTACGACAGGAGAGACTACGATTCCCCAAAGTGCTCTGGGGATAATCAACCCTGGATGAGTTACAGCTGCTTGCCAAGGCATATAAGGCTGAACAGTGCCATTATTCAGCTTTGCTGCTTTAGTGCTCAAATCGCAGACAGGAGATGAGTAAATGATGACTAATCTGTATGAAAGTCTAAAAAAAGAGAAGTTTGAAAGACGTGGGAACATGCGAAAGAAAAGATAAACGCTAAAGCAAAGGAAGAAGCGTTGACGGCGTTAAGAAAGCTGAATAGACTAATTGATTAGTTGACTCATGAGACGTGAGAGCATTTCAGAGAAAAGATTAAAGTAAAATGAGTTTAACAGGGGGAACCGAGAGTTGAGATGGTGCAAAGACAGTTGAGGAAAGCATGGATTGGAAATCTGGATAAACACTTTAAGTTGATAACACGACGTTAGGAGCTCTGAAGGCAGAAAGCTGGAAAAGGAGAAGTAAAGAGTAAAGGAAGAGTCTGTTTACTCCAGATGTTACAGCGCTGCCTGATGTATGATGTTAGAGTATACAGTGCTCTAATTACCATATTTTACTTTAGAATTATAACATATTTTTATGTTAATTGCTTATTTATGTACTGGCAGATTAGTATTATTGTTTTATTGCAAAGCGTCTTGCTGCTTCTGCCAATCAAAGGTAATCAACGCTGCAGATCCACGAGCAGAGGCGGGAGTTAAAGAGTAATTGTCCGTCATTCTCTCGAACGTTATGACCCATCATTTGCCACATTGCTTGTTAGCTCACATTTGTTCTAGAGACTGTTCTAACCTGGTTGATTTGTTTAGAGACTTTTGTGTGTCTGTAAGTGTATGTGCCTGTCCTATTGTACGTAGTACTCCTTTATTACCTGTATATACTCTCTAACCTATAACTATATAAATTGGTTCAAATTCACTAGTTGAGTCTCTGGTTCATCTGGGTGATCTTCTGTGTTGTTCCTAATGCTGTATACCGATGCATTTCGGCTTCAGTCAAACAAAAGTATCAGGTCATTTCAATCACTCATCAATCACTCTAGATTTAAGTGGTATCTCTGACACATTTGCGTATCGTTTGCATGCAGTTGACTTAAAAATATCCTTTATATTTGCACTACAGTGGCATAAAACAACTGTGACTATGGTACTGTCCGGTCAATGTCCTGTTTTGTAGAATGTGAAATGCAGATGTTAAGCGGAGCACACCTGTAATCAATACCACACAGGTACAACAGAAGGTGATTGGTTGTACCTGAGCAAGTTTATAGTGTTTAATCTATAAACTTCTATAAACATCTATGATGTTGAGGGTTACAAAATGTAAACGCAACCGGAAAAGTTTGATTAGTTCGCTTTAAGTTTTAAGGTATGATGATTTCCTAAAGCCACTGTAGTAGGAGTAGTAGCGATTGTATTCATGTTAACCCTGCTTTAAACTGTACCGGTCACTTATTCCTCCTTCCTCCTCTTTTGTCCAGACCTCCAGTCTACCCCTTGGTGACATTCCCGACACTTCAATGAGGACATACACCTCCCCCGAACTGGGAACATGAAGGGCTTATCGGGCAGTCGTGGGCAGCACCACCAGCTCCCGTCACCTCACTCGCCGTGTGGCCTGGTGGAGTTCGAGCGGCCTCATGACATTCACGGCGTCCACCCATCCGACATGCGTCACTCGTACCTGCTTAGCCCCACAGAGAGCTGTGCCATGGACTACCAGCACCATCAGCGCTTCTCGCCACGTAGCTCCATCCACTCCGACTGCATGATGCTTTCGCCCACGGTGCTGCAACCAACCACCACCGCCGACCACATGTCCAGCAGCACGTTTCCCAGAATGCACTACGGCTCCCAGTACTACGACACGGCCACCCGAGACGACTGTGCCACCATCACCGCCTCAGCCACCTCTGCCGCCGCCGCCGTCGCCGCCGCCTCGTCTCTCGCCTCACATCACAGCATCAGCAAGAGCAACCGCATCCCCGCCAACCTCATGGATCAGTTTGAGAAGCAGCTCCCGGTGCACCGCGACGGTTTCCACACACTGCAGTACCAACGAGCTTCTGCCTCCGAGCAGCGCAGCGAGAGTCCCGGCCGGATCCGGCACCTGGTGCACTCCGTCCAGAAACTCTTCACCAAATCCCACTCTCTAGAGGGCTCATCCAAGATGAATGGTGCTAAAGGGGATGGCGGGGCCCACCACCACGCCGGCCACCACTCGTCCAAACACAGCGTCAAACGAAGCAAGAGCAAGGAACGCAAGCACCGCTCAGGCAGCTGGTGGAGCTCAGACGATAACCTGGGCGGCGATGGTTCCTACCGCACTCCCGGTGGCATGGCCCGGCACCACGCTGGCCACTGCGCCCACGACTCGGGTCGGACTCACTTTGGGGACTTCTCGCTCAAAACGTCCAAGAGCAGCAACGACGTCAAGTGCTCGGCCTGTGAGAGCCTGGCCATGCCGCCGGAAGGAAAGTTTATGAAGAGGAGCTCCTGGTCTACGCTGACCGTCAGCCAGGCCAAAGAGGCGTACCGAAAGTCTTCGCTTAATCTGGAGAAGTCCCATCACGATCTGAAGTCCTCGCTACGCACGGGTCACTATCTGCAGGTGGGTGGAGCTTTCAGTTCATCCTTGGCTGTGTGTCCGGTGATATAAGTCTGCTCTTTGCAGATTCAGCTCTTTGTGCTGGCCTCAGCTGGCTGATTAGCTTTCAGTTCTCTTCTAAACTTCTGTTTTCTTTTCTGGCATTCTCTGGATTTCTCTGGTCAAAAAAGTTTTGGAAGATTTTTGGAAGACCTAAGACAAAAAGACTAAATTGTTGTAAATTGTTACAGGAAGTCTTAACGTCATGCAGATGTTCTGAAACTGTCATGGGACTTGGAAAAATGAAAAGTTCTGTTGACGTCATGTTCTGTCTTTGGCCATGGGATTTGTTCGACAAAGATTCAGAAGTTCTTGAGAATTTGTCAAAGCCAATTCATGTCCTTGGTAAGATTGAAGCTCTGGATTTACACTGTCGAAAATCGAAGGTTATTCACCGACTAGAAGACAAACAACCCGACACCGGTAGTGTTTTAGTCAAGCCCGCTAGATTTTTTCCATCATACAAAAATAAAAAGAAGAAAAGATAAAACTGTAATTCACTTTACATTCATTATCATTCATTATACATGGTGTATATTAATAAATAATATTATATTTGATCATATAGTTTGTAAAATATATCATTAAATAACATATAGCCTAAAAATATACATTTTTATTATATTAAAGTCTCAGTCAAACTAAAGTAATGTAACTTTTGGAAGCAAATGATGGTGATTATTCTTTTCCCCTTCTTCTTTCAAACTTAATCAGAATCACCACATAAAGCCATCTGAATAAAACCTACAACATCCATTTATTATTATTAAATGTGAAAACATCATCATAGTAACGTTTCAATCTGTCCTCAAACAGAATCAAGCCTAAGCTGTTCTAACTAAGGTAAGCGAGCGGAAAGGCGAAAATGCACTCTTACAATCTTAACGTCAGACTACTCAAGTCATTAAGAAGGGAACCCTGTGTTCAGTGGCATTAGCTGGCAAGCGTGTTTGGTCGAGGAACAAATTATAGTGCAGGTGCAGTGAAGTTTGTGAAACGTCTTTAATCTAGCTGTGGTGACGCCACTTATTGGTAGATTGTTTAGTTTTACGAGCTGATTGAGTCATGTTCTCCCCTTTATTCCTGAGAAGGCTTTAATACAATCGTTGACATTTGTTTAAAAGCTCTGGCATTTTAATGTATAGCCATGTCGATTTAACGTTGAGCTGCAGGGGGAAAAACATTTAAATCATCGCAGCTTCCGTGAATCATCACCAGAGGGGCTGAAACTTTTGCACATGCATTCGAAAACACTTGCACTTAAAGTACTGGAACCAAATACATTTCACCTTTTTTATGTTTTAACCTCAGTTTTTCCCATTCAGGCTCATGGGCCCTTCAAAGGCTGGGTAGGGGTCGCTTTTGCAGGACTGGGGGAAGACAAAGTCAATCACGTCTTCACTTATAATGATCTTCTCGCTTGTTAAAGTGTTATTTAGTATTTAGTAGCACCACCAGTTTAACTCCAGTTAAATCCTGATATTCAAGCTTACCGTGTTCCTGTCTCACAGCACTACATGCTACAATATTAAAAAACAACCCTTTTCCCACAATTAAGCATAAAGTGAAAGTGGAAGGTGCAGGTAGAGGTAAAAAACATTTAGCTTATAAACTTCACTTATCAATCTGATCTTTGATTTTTCCCTTTCTCTCAAACACATTTATGAAAAGAAAAACTTAATAAATTTAACCTGTTGTATTTACGACACGACACGGCCGGTGTGCAAAAGTCTTAGGCCACCATCAGATTTGTTGTTTTAGCAATGCTATAATGACCATATATAACATTGTCGACAACTGGACCCAAAAAATTCAAGTTTGGATTTCCATAATCCTCTCTTCCACTGATTTTCATTCCAACCTTTACCATATCATAGCCTTTTCACCTTGTTCCCCTTCTGAAAAAGTGGTCTCTTGGTTGCTACCCTTCAAGAAAAACCATTCCTGATCAAGAAGGGTCTGCTTGGCATCCCGATGAAGCAGCTATTGCCCAAGTGTAAGGAGAGGTCACGCTAAATACTTACCACTGTGGCCTGTAGATGCTGTTTTATTTCAGCTTTTTAATACTCCATAAAAATTTCCTGTATTTTCTCTTTATAGTATTCTAATAAAGAGACTG
Source organism: Ancistrus triradiatus (assembly GCA_025084515.1). Classification (NCBI taxonomy): domain Eukaryota; kingdom Metazoa; phylum Chordata; class Actinopteri; order Siluriformes; family Loricariidae; genus Ancistrus; species Ancistrus triradiatus. The sequence continues at coordinate 420,800 of JAJAGP010000352.1, read as the reverse complement.
GGAAATAATTACATACAATCATTATACCATGGTATATCTAATCTAACGGTGTCCTAAGACTTTTGCACTGTAACACACCGGTGTGATGGTTTTTCTTTGATTGTGGTGTAATACTTTCATTACAACGTTGAGATTAAAGTTAAACGCAAAGTACTGTGATTTAAGGTCATATCATTAATAATCTCATTAGCTGCTTTCCAACCGGTTTACCCAGCGGTTTTTAATAGTAACTGGCGCAGGGTTTTGGCACTTTAATTAGTGCCTCGCCTAAAATACCTCCCGATTTCATGAGGTAAAAGTTAAAATGGTTAAGAGAATAAACCAAATAGAAATGACAGCTCCGGTAAACACTTTATTTCATGCTCGGGTCGCAGAATTTAATAATATTGTGCAGTCCTTTGTTTTGAAATAAACCTCAAACTAATCTGTGAAGTACAGTGCATAATTAGAGCGCTGTGTAATCAGCTCGCTTCTAAACACCTGACACTAAACCTCTGAGTACAGAGTTGTCAAGCCTAAGAGTGTGTGTATCGTAACACCTCCAGAAAGCGTAACACTGTGGAGAACAGTCCTTAATCATTAGCAAGCGTTTGTGCAGTTTTTCTGACATTTTAATTGTGATGAGGGTTGTTACACAGCCAAAGCTTGTACCCTGAATGGGAACCCTTCCATCGCTGGGCTGGATTGGGGTCTCATGAGTAACGGCACACAAAATTGATTTCCAAACTGTTTGTGGTCGTTTATTTCTCTACGCAACTCTGGAGTTGAAACGTTGTTTTTTGCTCCTCGTACCATCGAACAAATGGTGTTAAACTTCATCTCTGAGTTGCTTTGCGATACCGTGTTGACCTTCTGCTCATTATTCAGGCTGATTTCCAAGCCAGTGCAATCTAATCTGAGATCTAATGATGCTTCAACCTCAAACTGTCACGTGTGAATAAATCATGAAGAGCTTTGCAGTTCAATCTCAGACTGTCACATCGTAATAAATCAGAGCCACCTGACGGAGTCAGTCGCAGGTTATATAGACTTTGCAATAAATGGTGTCTGCTGGAAGATCCAAATAGTCAGAGTTTCATTTCAGTTGCAGTGTTTTCCTTTCTCCAAACATAATACTTTTGTTTTAAACCAAAAAACTCTAACTTGGTCTCATCCGTCCACAAAACATTCTTCCAATAACCTTCTGGCTTGTCCATGTGATCTTTAGCAAACTGCAGACGAGCAGCAATGTTCTTTTTGGAGAGCAGTGGCTTTCTCCTTGTAACCCTGCCATGCACACCATTGTTTGTTCAGTGTTCTTCTGATGGGGGGACTCATGAACAATTAACATTAGCCAATGTGAGAGAGGCCTTCAGTTGCTTAGAAGTTTTACCCTGGGGTCCTTTGTGACCTCGCCAACTATTACACACCTTTGCTCTTGGAGTGATCTTTGAATGGTCGACCAGGGAAAGCCACTCCTGGGGAGGGTAACAATGGGCTTGAATTTCCTCCATTTGTACACAATCTGTCCTGACTGGGGATTGGTGGAGTCAAACTCTTTTAGAGATGGTTTTGTAACCTTTTCCAGCCTTGATGAGCATCAACAACTCTCTTTTTATGAGGTTCCTCAGAAATCTTTTTTCGTTCGTGCCATGATACACTTCCACAAACATGTGTTGTGAAAGAGCAGACTTTGATAGATCCCTGTTCTTTAAATAAAACAGGGGTGCCCACTCACACCTGATTGGCATCCCATTGATTGAAAAACCTGACTCTAATTTCACCTTTCAAACTAACTGCTAATCCTAGAAGGGTCACATACTTTTGCCACTCACTAATATGTAATATTGGATCATTTTCCTCAATAAATAAATGACCAAGTATAATATTTTTGTCTCATTTGTGTAACTGGGTTCTCTTTATCTACTTTTAGGACTTGTGTGAAAATCTGATGATGTTTTAGGTCATATTTATGCAGAAATATAGACAATTCTAAAGGGTTCACAAACTTTTAAGCACCACTGTAGTACAGTACTGTGCCGTACGATACAGTCATCTTTGTATCTTTTATAAAACTTGAAACACTCACTGAAAACGAAATAGAGAGTAAAATAATACCATGTTTCTTCCTGCCTTTTCAGACTGTGATTTATTTTTCTCTTAGTCTACGTTCCAGCAGAACTGCAGATTTGACGTTTCTGGTTTGATGAAGGATCCTTACCATGAGGGTGCAAATTAACAAACTCACTGGGCCTCCTTCATGAAAATGTCCATAGTCCCACAATGTTAGTAAAGTACAAACAAATCTACACCTGGTCCTGACCGTGCATAAAGTGTGTGTAACGAATGAAAGACACCAAAAGTGTCATTAGACATGACTGCACTTGAATTAAAATGTCTGACTGAAGAACTGTGTAATACTTAATAAAAGTAAATGAAATTACACTCAGCAAGCACTCTGTTTAATAACACAGCCTGTTATGCAGAGAAACATCCATGTACAGAAACTTCCGTGGAAGCCTGTGTGGGACCATTATGTGTGCTGAATTGTTTTGTTATGGACAATGAGTTAATTAATGTGGATTGTTTCATTAGAGCAGAGTTTAGGGTGTCTAACACTCGCCAGTGGAAATGGCTCATCTTGCGCTTTTGTGAGAACGAGGCTGTAGAGATCATATAGATTTATTAGTGTATTACTAGAGTCCTGCTGGAACGATCCAGAGGGAGATCGCTGACAGATCGGGAATTTCCCCAGCTCTCAGTGAGCCGCTTCATCCCAGGAAGTTTTAGATGGCAGAACCGCCTAGTGCCTCCCTACATGTCTATTTCTAGTGTGGAACCACAGCTGGAAGTCAAACAGGATTTCTGTGCCATTGCTTATTTCCCAAACATCACTGGGATTATCGAGTGTACACACATCCGCAGAAGAACTACCATTCAGTCGATGTGCAATTGATCTGTGATGTGAAATGTTATCTTCTGAACGCTGTGGTCAGGTGGAATCCTCTGCCAGACGTTGAGAGTGGTGTTATAAGAGATGGTTGCTAAGGTTTAATTATGTAGCCTACATGTCATTTGCTGCCAAGCCACTTTTTAGGACCTGAAACTCCATTGTGGACTCTCAAAACAAGGTGTGGATTTTAATGCACTCTGTTCAATAATTGATTGATATCCATGTCAGAAAAGTTTTTTCTTTGCTTTTTTGGATTGGAGGATTTTTGCTGTGCTCAAGCCTTTGAACGCATGTTAAGTTTTTAAAAAGAAAACACGTATATTAATGGCATCCTTCACCCAGAGTCTAATTTCTGCATTAAAATCAGGCTGACCAATCAGAGCTCGGTCGCCGGGCAGAACAGCTCATTAGAGCTTATAGGACGAGCAACAGGCTGCCTCTAAAAACATGGATATTAAAGAAAAGATCTGGTGGAATAGAACTGAAAGGCTGGAGAATGATGGTGATAAAGCTCACAGGGACTGGATGGAAGCGTCTGATTATTTATCTAAGTGCATTCTGATCTGTTCATCATCACAAAAAACACAAACTAGAGCTTCCTGCACTCATCGTCACTCGTGTCTTTGTGTTTTTTACGGTTTAAACATTTTTTTAAGATGTGAAAAAGACACGGCGAAACCTCTGTGACACATTAAGAGAAGGGAAATCAAAGAAAGCAAAGCGGACAGGGAGTTTTCAGAGGGTTTAGACCAAAAACAAAGCAGCACACTTGGTGTGAAGGTCCAACTACGTTAAAAATCGCAACCATTCTTGGTGTGAAAGGGCCTTTCCTCAGTCCAAAGGCTTTATGTGGTCATTGTTATTCGTGGATGTGGATTATGGTAATAGTTGGCTAAATATGGAATGTGCACACGCTCCCAATTTGCGAACAACTGGTAGTCAATAACATACGCACGTTCTACTAACAAATCAAACGAAACGAAGGTTTCATGCATGATGCCCACTGTGTATGAGGTAACGCCCACACGTTTCCTCTTCCAGCAGCTTCACTGAAGCGTCAGTTGATTTAAACTCCTAACAAATGTAGGAGTGGATATTTTAGACTTTTGTCTCGTTCCATGTGTGCATTCTCTAGTCATTCTCGGTCAATCAGTTTGGCCTCTTCATCAACTCATATTCCTAAAGACTGAAGTGAGTTAAAGTTTGTCTTATCACTTGCAGCGATATCATTTATTGCAGTGCAAGACCTTTAATAATCCACCGTACAAGCTAAGCAAACAAATGTCTGGCACCACCTGGTGGTCCAACATTCCAGCTAAGCAAGCAATGGTGTCCTAGAACTGCACATCCATTGAAAAAGTCTCGATGTAACCCTGCATTTTAACCAAACGCACACATCCAACTGCCTCTGCAACTGATCCGCGACCTGGCCAAAAGGCAACACTAGGATCAAATCAACAATACTTGATCATAAATCTGGTATTTTTGTTATTTATTGACAGGTCTATACAGACAGGAAAACGCATACAGTTTTGCTTTTAAAAATAAATGAATTGTAAGCTCCGCTTCACCTCTTCACACTGTAACAGATGCCTTTCTCTGCTTCCCTCCTGCCCCTCTCTGTTAGCTTGTGCATCCTCTCTAAACATAAATGCAATTATAAGCCATTTGCTTCCACTTCCAGCACCTCCTGTCTTAAACCTGCACCCAAAACGTGAACCACATTCGCAGCCGTGCATCTCCAGTGCGCAGAAACACACTGCATCATCACACTGATGATCCCTGATCCCACTGTCTTCGTCTTAATTACCCGTTCCTGGTTGCAGGTTGCAGGTTTGTACCTGGAGCAACTTGTCCGGTTTGGCGTATGCATGAGATGCTATAGTGTATAAATAAAGTGCAGCTGCTAAGTAGAAGAAAAGAACAAAATGGGAAAAAATGACATTCATTTATCTATTTTAGTGTTGGTTTAGTTTAAGGTCATAATGAGGGCACACTTTCATTGTTATGTACTTTATTTTAATTTAATTATTTACCCTTATTGTTATTTATTTTGACAAATTTATTTTGGGCGGCACAGCGGTCTAAGGTGCCCTCCAGCCAGGTCAGGAGTCGCATGCAGATACTGAGGGAGAGGAGGCCGGTCCTGGCATCCTGCCCAGAGCACACTTACAACTGTGCCCTCTATTTCTCTGGGGAAAGCACTGGAGCTTCTGCAACAGCAGGACAAGTGGGGTTAAACCATGGCAGGAAAAATAAACAAATTAATTTTATATACAGCGTGTGTGTATACGTGTATATATATATATGTATATAGTTGCTTAGAAGTTACCCTGGGATCCTTTGTGACCTCACCAACTATTACACACCTTGTTCTTGTTGTTCTTGGAGTGATCTTTGTTGGTCGGCCACTCCTGGGGAGGGTAACAGTGGTCTTGAATTTCCTCCATTTGTACACAATCTGTCTGACTGTGGATTGGTGGAGTCCAAACTCTTTAGAGATGGTTTTGTAACCTTTTCCCAGCCTGATGAGCATCAACAACTCTTTTTCTGAGCTCCTCAAAAACCTCTTTCATGTGTTGTGAAGAGCAGACTTTGATAGATCCCTGTACTTTAAATAAAACAGGGTGCCCACTCACACCTGATTGGCATCCCATTGACTGAAACACCTGACTCTATAAATTCACCTTCAAATGAACTGCTGATCGTAGAGGTTCACATACTTTTGCCACTTACTAATATGTAATATTGGATCATTTTCCTCAATAAATAAATGACCAAGTATAATATTTTTGTCTCATTTGTGTAACTGGGTTCTCTTTATCTACTTTTAGGACTTGTGTGAAAATCTGATGATGTTTTAGGTCATATTTATGCAGAAATACAGAAAATTCTAAAGGGTTCACAAACTTTCAAGCACCACTGTATCTAATATAATAAATTATATGAAGTTAAAATAATATAAAATTAAATATAATTTATTATATAAAATTAATTTGAGCTTAAAATCAGGTAACTTTCCTTTTAGTGTCCTTCTCCTGCACGTCTTCATGAGTGACTGATGTGTGTAATTGAGGTTACTCACACCCGGTCTCGATGCCGTCCCTCCTCAGGTTCCTCAGGATGAGTACGGCGGGTATCCGGGCATGGAAAAGGATGAGGAGATCCCGTGCCGTCGAATGCGCAGCAGCAGTTACGTTAAAGCAATGGGAGACGATGAGAGCGGCGACTCCGAGTCCAGCCCCAAAACATCGCCTCAGAAATCCATCCGTCCAGACGCCCTCGTCCTAAAATCCGCCATCCACAGACCTCATATAGAAAGCCAAAGGTAGGAGCAACAGCCTCTGTGTTTCCTGTTTGAGGAGATCTGGATGGGATGAGTCAGAGGTATCTGTAACGTTTTATGACTGAGAAAGTAAATATGGTGATTTGTGCAGCCCTTTAGTTACAAAGAGCAGGCTTTTAATCTGAAACAGCATGATTCCCAGCTCCAGGATTGAGGAAATGACTGATGCACATTGTGCTTCCTAGGAAAAAAACACTAAAGATTTAACTTTGACATAGCAAGACTTTAGTTTATAAGAGCCAACCTAAAGTAAAACAGGTTTGAGTGCTCCAGAACACAGGCTGCAGTTAGCTTAGCAGCTATGCTAGCGCCCACAGTTCATCAGTAGTAAGTGTGTTGCTTTTGTTTTTCTCTTTCAATCCGTTGCTCACTAACACTTTATGATAAAATAAGCTTTGTGTTAATGATGTTGGGTAACTGTAGGATAATGTAAGTGTTAGTGTGGAATCGGCTCCATGATACAGTACAGACTATATTAAACTCATCAGTTTATGATCCATTTAACTTAGGATGGATTTGAGCATATCCCCATCATACATCAGGAGCTCCTGCACAGTACAGCTCCATTAATGCTGAGAATGCCTCATACAGGGGGATTTTCTGGGGGCCTGGAACCCATTCATTCAATCTACATTATTAGTCATGGGAAGCATTTGCTCGGTACTCGTCATTTTAGGTTCCCTACAAGAACCGAGGCACCACTGACCCAAACTTGCAGAGATAGCAAAACACACTCCCTAAGATGACCTAAATTATATATCCAAAGAGATGTAAGACGAGCTAACCAACACACTAAAGAAAATGGAATTCAAACAGTGATTGGTTTAATACAGGCTGCTTTCTACCAGAAGAACATTTTTGGAATTTGGTTACCAAGTCCATATTTAGTAAATATTGATCTCATGAAAGTACGCAGTATGTCTTTAGTCGCCGAGTTCACTGGGTAACAGTCTGCGTTTGGCTTTTATAACGTCACTCTCATCTTCAATGTTTTGCTTTTCTTAAATCGACCAGCTGTGTTTTCCTTATTCTTTTTCTTCTTAATATTATTGACTCATTCTCCTCGATTCTTTCCATACCCTTTCTTTCCGTCATTCTGTCTAATGCTTGAATCTTTTACTTTATTTTTAACTCATATTTGCCCCAGGGGTCAGCAATTAATTTTCCCAAGGGCCCACAAGAGAAGGGGAGAGTTATGGAGAGCCGGATCAATAGGCTGAACTTCATTCTGATCAATATTATTTTTATCGCTTTATAAAAAGCAGTACATTATATGGTTTTGAGTGGCTGCTACTGATAAGAATACATTACATTACAATAAGGCTATGGAGATGTGGAGCATGTCAGACAGAGGAGTAAAATATAGGAAAAGCCAGTATTACAGTCGTATGAAAAAGTTTGGGCACCCCTGATAATTTTCATGATTTTTCTTTATAAATCATTGGTTGTCCAGCTCAGCAATTTCAGGTAAATATATCATATAGCAGATGAACACCGTGATATTTCAGAAGTGAAATGAAGTTTATATGGTTTTTACAGAAGTGTGCATTAATTATTCCAAACAAATTGCAGGTGCATACTTTGGGGCATCCCTTGTCATTTGAATACCTTTAGCACTAATTATTGAACACCAAATTGTTTGTAAGCTCATTGACCTTGTGATCTACATACACGTAATCCAACTATAAAGAGAAATGTTAAGGTGCCAATTGGAAGTTTTTCCTCCTCTTTGCATCTTCTCTGAAGAGTGGGCAACATTGGGCCTCAAAACAACTCTCAAATGGCCTGAAAACAAAGGTTGTCAACTCATGGTCAGGGAAAGGGAAAAGCTCTCTCACAGATTTCGCTGTCAATTTCCAACGGGGGGGGGGGGGGAGGGTGGAAGCGTTGGTAAAATACGGAAGAAGGAGGGAAAAAAAAGCTAAGAGCGAGAGGGAGGGGGGGAAGGCGTTGAGAAAAAAGGGGGGAGTAGGAGGAAAGAAAATAGAGGCGAAAGAGGGGACAGAGTGCCGGAGGGGGGAATTAAGATTTGGTGAACGGAGGGGAAGGGGAAGAGAAAGGAGGGAAGGATATGGAGGAGGGCGGAAAAAAGAAAAAGGTGGAAAGCGATGGAGGGAGGAGCTGGGGGTAGAATGGAGTACAGGAAGGAAGAGCGGAGAGGAACACGGGGGGGGAAGAATGAGAAGAGAAAGAGAGAAAGGGACTTGGAAGAGCTTAGAGAGAAAAAGACAGAAGGAAGAAGGAGGCATATAGTGACGTGGGAGGCAACAAGAAAAAAAAGAAAATTGAGAGAGGACAGGGAGGGATGTAGGTTATAATGGTAAATGGAAGAGGAGGAGAGAAGGGGAAGTCGGAGGGAAAGAGGAACAAGGAAAAGAAAGGAAAGAAACAAACAAGAAAACCTTGGGGTAGGGGATACGCAAACAGGGGGGATAAGTACGGGTGCCGAGGGAGTAAGGGGGGGAGAGGGAGGGGCTAAAAGGGAAGGTAATGGAAGGGAAAAGGCCAAGGGTTAGGTAGGAAAAAGGAGGTAAGAGGAAGGAGGCTAAGAGAGCAACAGAGGAGGAAAGTAGAAAAGAGGGAGAGTTAACAGAGTGAAAAAGGAAAACAAGAAATATTTGGGGGGGGGGGGGTGAGGGGGGGTGAGGAACATAGTGAGGGCATGGAAGACTCAGAGGCCCAGTTCTAGTTAGGAACTCCCAAAGTGGCAGACCGAAAAATCTCAGATAGGCAGAGTGAAGGATGGTGAGAACAGTCATAGTCAAGCCACAGACCAATCCAAAGACCTACAACCTCATCTTGCTGCAGATGGTGTCACTGTTCATCGTTCAACTATACAGCGCACTTTGCACAAGGAGAGGCTGTATGGGAGAGTAATGCAGAAGAAGCCTTTTCTGCAGACACGCCACAAACAGAGTCACTTGAGGTGTGCTACAGCCACATTTGGACAATCCAGCTTCATTTTGGAATAAAGTGCTGTGTACTGATGAAACTAAAAACTGAGCGGAAAAGGAACACAGCATCCCAAGACAAACACTTGCTACCCACAGTAAAATTTGGTGGCGGTTCCATAATGCCCGCGGGACTGTGTGGCCAGTGCAGGTACTAGGAATCTTGTTAAAATTGAGGGTCGCATGGATTCCAGTTAATATCTCCAGATTCTTAAGAACAATGTTCAAGAATCAGTGACAAAGTTGCACCGAGGCCAACGACCCCAAACCCTGCTCATAATCTACTAAGGCATTCATGCAGAGGAACCAGTACAACGTTCTGGAATGGCCATCTCAGTCCCCAGACATGAATATTACTGAAAATGTGGGCTGTCCATGCTTGGAAACCATCAAAGATGACTGAACTGGAGATGTTTCTAAAGAAGAATGGTCCAAAGCACCTTCAACCAGAATCCAGACTGGAAGCTGTAGGAAGCGTTTAGCGGCTGTTATTTCTACAAAATGAGGATCTACTAAATATTGATGTAATTTTTCTGCTGGGGTGCCCAAATTTATGCACCTGCCTAATTTTGTTTGAATAATTACTGCACACTTTCTGTAAATCCTATACACTTCATTTCACTTCTCAAATATCACTGTGTTCATCTGCTATATGATATATTTAACTCAAGTTGCTGATCTAAACAACCAATGATTTATAAACTAAAATCATGAAAATTATCAGGGGTGCCCAAACTTTTTCATACCACTGTATATCGCTATTTCGTTTTATTTTGAACATAACACTTTTAACTTTCACAAAAATACTGAACATTTTGCTTACTAGATTTATTTTACAGTCATTTTTTTTTAATGAGTTTAATATTTAAATAAAAAAAACCCCCATAAACTCTGTTCCACTGGATGCTGCACCCCATCCCAGATGGCCACATGGTGAGAATATAATTTGTTACTGAATTAACTCGGTAACAAAATCTAAAAATCAGGGTGTGACATTAACAATAGTCACTACTGAGCAGATGTTTTACAATGACATACTGTTTTTGCGTTTTAAACTAAATACAATCTGAATACTGACGGTACATTCACTAGACACTGTATGTGAAGCTTCGATGTGGTGCAAAAGAGCACCTTGTGATGTTACCGAATCGTCCTGCTGAATGTGAATCCTTCTCCTTAAAGATCCAACAACGACTTCACTTACCAACAAAGACTCTGGGAAAACAGGCAGTCTCTGTGTTAGATCTCAACTTTAACTGAATTCAAGTGAAAACTCTGTTATTAAACGCTTTTTAAAACGTGTATCAGGATCCTGGCTGTTCTCTGAGCACGGGGCTGTGCCGTGACGGGCGGCTTTGTTTCTTCCAGCAGTCTGATAAGGGTTTGTTTAGACAGCAGAGATGTAGCTTATCTCTGATTATGGAAATTGTCTAAGCCACCTACTCTAAAAGTCTGAATCTGAAAGATACGCTGTTCTTTCACATTAGGAAGCAGAACTCGCTCGGTCCTTTACGCAGGATCATGTTGCTGAGCTGAGCTGGTCTCCTCCTCGTTTCTGAGGTCTTTGCTCAAAGCACTTGAAAGTAAAATGTGGACTTCTTTGTGGAGTTAAAAAGACCTGCTCAAGCATCTAAACCCAACCATGTACAGTGTGAGGAACATATAACTTTATCTTTAACACATGTCCTAAAAGTAGATACAGAGAACCCAATTAAACACATAAGATCAAAATATTATACGTGATCATATATTTATTGTGGAAAATGATCTAAGTATGTGAACCTCTAGGATTAGCAGTTAATAGGTTTCAATCAAGTGGATGATTGACCAGGTGTGAGTGGACACCCTTTTATATTTAAAGACAGGGATCTGTCACAACAGACATTTGTGGAACAAAGGGGATTTCTGATTTCTGGAAACTCTTTATGTCTAAAGAGTTTGGACTCCACCAATCCACAGTCAGACAGATTGTGTACAAATGGAGGAAATTCAAGACCTTTGTTACCCTCTCCAGGAGTGGTTGACCACCGCAAGAGCAAGGAATAGTCCCCTAGATCACAAAGGAGCCCAGGATAACTTCTAAGCAACTAAAGACCTCTCTCACATTGTCTAATGTTGATGTTCATGAGTCCACCATCAGGAGAACATCGATCAAATTTATTCTTCCCTCTCACAAAGTACTGATTAACGTTGTAAAGCTCACAAAGGTCTGGGAGACATGAAACGTTAACCGAACAGGTCACAGCATGCACTGCAGCGCCCCCTACTGAGTATGGAGCCATATACCTGTGTTAAACATGCTTGGATCCACTTGAATCTGGAATTGGATCTTTGCTCAGGCATTGATCAGCCAGGAAACCCTGGCAGGGGAATAAGAGAGACTTGTCTCCCAAATATAAGCATAGTAGACTAAACAAAAAACTCACTTGTTTAGAACTGTTGGACTAGTTAATGACATTCTGGTAAAGGATTGGTACTTTCACTTTCTATTCTTGAGCACAGGCAAATATGTATGTGCTTTTACTCAAGTGGAGCTCTAAAGGGAGGACTTCTACTTTTACTGGAGTAATATTTGACGTTGGGTATCTCTCATTAGTGCACTGATACTACAGGCTACATCCTGCATGAATGAAACCTTCATTTAATAAAAGTCAAAACCCACAGCCTGGTCACCATGTTGTTTACAATGCAATGGTGAAGAAAATATTGATATAGTTTGTAGTTCCTTCTGCAGTCCGTTAGTTCAGACACAGGAAACGTCCTGCACAGTGTGGGTTTGATAGCCTGTTCCTGATAAAGATGCTCAGTACCAAAAGTAATGAAGACAAAACCGTCTAAGAGGATGCCATTGCCTAATTATAAACCCCGTTTTAAACGAGAGCAGCGCAGCAATCGCCGCGGTAGATAAATAACTGTGTCGGCGTCATTCAGACAGTTGCAGCGGGAGTAAATTTAATGCAAAATCCGTAAGACAATAATCCAATTTAGCTGTGGCCTGAAATGAATTTAATTTCTCTTGCTCGAAAGGTTTACAAACATGCGAGATCAGGACGGAGAATTAAGTTCCGCATTCGCCCAGATTCGCCTCATTTACAGACATACACTCACTGGATACTTTATTAGGTACGCCTACTAATAAAATGTTTCTCTACATACTCTGTTCTCTAATGGTCAGGATCCGTACAGTACCAGCACAGATCAGGTACTATTCCAGTGGTAGATGATTGGATCAGACACAGCAGTGCTGCTGGAGCTTTAAACCACTGTTTATTGCTCCACTTTGTAGCTGTAAAGTCAGAGACAGCAGATCATCTGTTGCTGCAGTTTCATGCTCACAGGACGCTGCCTACAGGATGCCGGTGGCTGGACATTTTTGGCAGTGACACTGAGGTGTTTAACTCCAGCAGCACTACTGTCTGAGCCAGTCGTACCAGCAGAACACACACCAACACACCACCATGTCAGTGTCAGATGTTGCCAGAGAACAGGTTGGTGTAAAGTTAGCCTGATGGCGTGCAGCCTTCTGATTCTTCCCTTCATCTAGCCACGAGTACCATTTACCAACGTCGAGAGATCTGCGCCCTCATCCTGGCGTATCCCTGGACCCGGTGACCTCCTACCATGCTCCCCAGTACCGTTCCCGAAACCAGAGCTACATGCGAGCCGTCAGCACCCTCAGCCAGGCCAGCTGCCTGAGCCAGGTGAGTGCCAGCATGCCCCCTACTCTTCGATTAGGACACGCCTCACACTTCAGTAAGGAAATAGGTCCTTATTCTAGGTCTTGTCCAGACAGATATGGATGCATTTGATGTTCTGGTCAAAATATTTTTTCCCAGAAAAGACAGGAACACCGCGCACCATTAATGGTGTAGTACATTTTTATGCGTGGATGGGTAATGAGACGGAACTGAGCTTTAATGTAATAAAAGACTGTAAACAGACGAGTCCACAGGAAACAGACTGGGAGCCTCGACAAAACAAACTGTGAAATTTTAGAGTGCTGGCTGAGTGTATTTTGGATGTGTTGGAGCCGGACCAGGTGCTAATTAGGGACACAGAATGACTATTAATATTTTGGAAAATACTCTCTTCCTTCTAAAGTGGCCAGCAAAAAAAACAGAACCTCAGTGTAACTGAAAATGTGTACGATTGTAGGAACTTTATTAGCAAGTAAAGCCTTCATGTTCAAATTAAAATGATCACCAGGACTCTGTTGGAGTCTTAACCTGACAGTGCTGGTGCTGTCAACAAAGCAATTGTTGGCATAACCAAAAATAAGGAATAATTATACCACAGTTAGTTCCCCTGCAATCCGATTGGCTGAGAGTCGCTCTAGGAGTGCCAACATTGCACGATCTTCTAGTATTACTCCACCGCACACACACACAAGCTAACAACACCATAACAACGCAGCCATGTTATAAGTAAAATAAATGACTTAAAATAAGTTTATAAAATCTACTGGCCTTGAAAACGTTAATTTGGATTTCAATTTGTAGGATGAAGCTATTAATGAAGCCTGATCCTTCCCATGAGCCGAGGTTCATCACCCTTACAAACCAGGATTTGGATGAACTGGAAACCCAGAGAAATTAAATAAAGTCAGTAAAGTACATCAAACGTCCCAGGCTCTTAATGGATTCGCAGCTCAACTGAAGAGCAACGAGTCCCATAACCAAAAATGCTGGATCAGCTCCTAGCTGGGTTTGGTTTGATGGATCAGTCAGAAATGTTCCGGGAGGGTTATACAGCATCAGCAGCTCTGCCGGTTCCATCAGCTCCGATCTTTCTGATTTTCTTCAAATAAAAAAAACTCAGTGTCTTTCATTAAACACCATCCATGGCTGATTGGAGCTTCATTCATGGAACTCTTAAGCCCAGCTCATATTAACCCAACCGAGCTGCTGATGCTCTAGAACTCTAACGTTAACATTTCTGGAAATAATAATGGGATCCTCTACTTTGGTTCTAACACCGGGATCTCACTCCAACTTGCTTCTGGTGGTAAAATAGTGCATCTTAGTAACAGCCTACCTTATAAATCATTTACTGAATGGAAATAAACTTTATTTTTTAATAAATGAAAGCTTGCCAGTCAATATATTTGTGTTTATTTCTGTATAATAAACAGTTATTGGGAAATTCTGTTCCTTGACTGTTAGGACTGAAGCCCATAGTCTATAGCAAGAACCCAACTGTGGTATAATCTCAATAATACACTTTGAGGTCCGTGCTATAACGTGCCCATACCAATATGATGTACCAGAATACATCTCGGGTGTATTACTGCATAAATCACACGTCTAGTATTTATTTATGGACCAGAGTGAAAAACAATAGGGGATGTGTAAGGCCAAAAAGGACAAAAGTTTTTTCTATTCATATTAGTCTGGACAAGAAACGTGCTGGAAACAATACACTAAAGATGATTTGTTTCTCAAAAGTACTCTCTCTCCGCTGTTTAATATCCAGAGGATCTTTGTGTCGTGATGCTTTTAGCACGGTTTCCTTACACACTGTCCCATCTCCAGCAACGAACACTTACATGCCATAGCAATGCTAAACTACAGCCGATGGACGATGTAGCCGGTGTTCTGGGGGTTGCATGAAATGGAAACACACTTGGTGCATTTTATAGCTTTTGCACAGTTTATATGTTATATGTTAAATGTAATGTTGTAGAGCTCAGGGATGGACCTGTTACATGTCAATGTGCTTGTTTTGGTTTAAGCTGAATTTAGTGGGGTAACAGATCAGGATCTAGGGAATGCTTCTTGCAACTTATTTCTCACGTAAGCTGCTTGCCTGGTTTCATCCTGGATAATTACATTTCGAGGCAAGAATTGAGCTGGTTGTGCTGTGTGTAAGGTTATATTTTTGGCTTGCACTTGTGCGCGCTGATATGGGTGAATAAAGCTTGCTGAGCTACAGTTTTGGTGCGAGTTGGGTTTCTAAACTGTTGTGTTTAACTTTAGGTGTTTTTTGGGTTGTGGCTGTTTAGTAGCTTGCAACTTGTTTATGATTGATGTCGAACTGTGTAATTAGTGTGTAAGGTACTGTTAGATCTGTGACTTTAGGCGCTTTCGCACCAAACAGTTTTAGGAACAAAGGGAACAAACACCCAAGAACTACATTCGTTCCAGGGACTTTTTTCCTCTGCATTCGCACCGCCATTCGTAATGCCGAGTTGATGTAAGCCATTCCGGTTCTGATGCAACGTTAAATAAAAAATTCATAATAAATAACCAAACAAAAAAACAGTTGTTGAAACGACTCAGCATCACATAGTACCTCTTCCATCCCATCATTGCATATAACCTCAGTAAAGCCTGGACGTCACGGCCGTCCATTTGTCTGTTCTATTCTATTTTTAGAGAGAAGATCTGGGGTTGCATTCATAATAGCATAAACCCTAGATTCATAGTGTTGCTTCTAGCGATGAAATTCTATGAAAAATCAGTGTTTTACCTGGGATTTGTTAGGAGTAGATCCCAGTGAAGATAAAAGTTATTGGAGAAGCATCTTAACCCCTAACAGAGCTCCTGAGGTGAAAAACTGTCAGGAGGACCTTTAGGAGGCTTAGGAGTTCCTGTAAGCAGACGACGAGGCAGAAGGACAGTCTCCCAAAACTGAATAACATTAGGATAATAAAATGCCACTATTAGATCGTGCAGGAATAATGTTTGTGGGTGAGTTTTTGTGTTCTCCTTGCTCAGAGCTGCTCTCAGATCGCTTCTGAATCCCTCTTAAGCGAATACCCCTAGCTAGGAGGTTAGGCTTAGTTAGGAGCTCTCTAAGAGGATTCTAAGTGATTCTAAGAGTACCAGTATATTTAAAAATGCCGGTTACTCTCAACATAGGTACTGACGTCTGGACCTGGTGCAAGCACTCAAGAAGGAGAGCGCTTTCCCCAAGAGTTCTACGAAAAGAATTATGAGAGAGTTCCTGGTGCGAAAGCGCCTTTTTAGAGTAGATTTTCCACCTTGGCTTCTGCTGCTTGGTGCTTGTGTTTGACATTTAACCATTTCTCTTTCCTCAGACAGTTTTCACCGGCACTTAAAGGGCTACAATGTGCTTTTTGATCGCCAGTGGTGCTGCAGGCCACCGTCGAGCAAAGTGGGTCCTGAAAAATGATTATATATCATTCATAAAAGTGAGGTCAATTGGCCATAAAGCTCTCAAACCAAGCTTTAAGGAATGATCCAGGAATTACATTCCGAATCAATTTTAAAGCAACATTGGATCCCTTTTAGTGACGGACCGCTGTTCCTGTGATGCCTTTCATCCTATTTTCTTCCTGTTCTGCCGAAAAGCTGACGGTTTTTGCAATGTGTCCCTCTCGCTAACGCTCCTGCCTATTCCCTGTGCTAAGGGGAAGAATCAAAGTGAGAAAGAGAAAGGAAGAGGAAAAATTAAGGACTGCTATTCCTGTTTTTGTCTCTCAGGTGAGTGAGACTGAGGTCAATGGCCACTATGAGTCAGTTTGCGAGTCCGTTTTTAGCGAAGTAGAATCGCAGGGCATGGAGGCCCTGGACCTGCCTGGCTCTTTCCGCACTCGGAGCCACAGTTACCTGCGTGCAATTCAGGCTGGGTATTCCCAGGATGACGACTGCTTGCCTTCAATGACATCCTCCACTGTCACTTCAACTCTCAGATCCACAACAGGTAAACCGCCCCTCGATCCCCCCCAAAAAAAACAAAAAGAGAGAGAGAGGGGGTTTGATCGTTCATACCCATCATACGGTCCGCACATCCTATCGACATACATACATATGTACAGTGGGGAACCCTTGTGCTTGAGGTGCTGGGATGTGAGTGTTCCTGGTCCAGTCCTGTCCTCCTGTCTGTGTTTGTTCATTTCCTTTTGTGCCAGATCGATGCCTATGATTTGCTCGAGTCATGCACCAGGAGTTCAGGAGGAAAGAGTTCACGATATGAAGGCGTAGAGTTTAGATCAGAGATCTTCAGTGTTGTCTTCAGAGCCGTGTGGTTGAAGGTTCGCCCCAGCCAGACAGGATTCGATCAGGTCTAGATCTTCTCTGGCTGGAGTGAAAATCTGCAGCATTTCTTTGAGGATAATCTTGAAGACCTTCAGATTTAGATCTTAAGTGGTTTACATGTGTAATGTGGGGGCACCCCTGGTCGCTGTCACCTGATGTGACCTGATCTGGGTCATCTGAACGAGACCCGGCTCCACCCAGACTACACTGGGACTTTATGGGCACCAACTGTCAGCCTGGACTGAAGGCAACTATGTAACCTCCAGGCCTCACCTCACCTTACCTCACCAGAGGTGGGATACGGACCAAAGAGACTCCACATTGGGAAGCAGAGGCCGGATTCATGAAAGATTTCTTTAGAAAAAACTGGTGAAGGTTCTTAAGTCTAGAATGTTCTTAAATGCAAAGTTCTCAAATATTATCTTAAGATAATCTTAATTGTTTTCTTACCTAGGTGTGAGAAACGATGTTTAGTTTAATCCGCTCAGAGGAAAAACATCAAACCAAGCGTTCAAAAAATTTGGCAGAACAAGAAATAGAGGTGTAGACAACTTTTGCATTTTAAGGATGACCTTCATTTGAAAGGCTTTTAAACTGAAAGAATGTCGGATTTATTTCCAATAACAAAATTGTTTAAAGTTTTTAATTTGGATGCTTACCTTGTCAACTCATACAGACTAAGACGAGCGTGAGGCTATCGGAAGGTTAATAAACATTTATGAACGTTATGTTTTCTAGAATACCACTTGTTCTTGAGAAAAGAGTTAAGAATAAATATGAAAAATAAAAATGTTTGTTACGAAAAAGGACACATTTAAGAAGATTTTTCCCGAATCTGGTCCCACTGCTCTACCTCCTGAGCAAATCTGGTTCATATCCCGCCTCTGGTGAGGTGAGGTCTTTCGGTTACGGAGTTTCATTTTGGTATTGCCACCCTTAGGTCCACTCTAGTCTCCATGTCCAGGGCCAGGTCCTTGAGTCTTAGGTTTTGGGGTAGGGTTTGTTCCTGTGAGCCCGATCAGGTTTTCTGCCTGTGTCATGTGACCCCTAGTGGTGGTGCACCCACATTCCAATGTGCAGCTCGCTCCATTTCAGTCCTGGTCCTGGTTGCACAAAGTTATAACAGTGAGATACGCAAGCAGCGTTTTATATTATAGGAATAAATGCATTATTGCGTTTATTAACAGGATTTCATTTGGATCAGAATTTTGAATTCTGGTTTAAGACAAATAGAGTTACTAATGTCAAATATAAATTCTGTAGACATCTTAAAACCAGCCTGGTCTCATAAAAGGAAATTGTACACATTGGACTGAAAGGTCGCGGTCCTGCAGCATTTCTTGAGCTTGTAAATCAATTATCGGTGTTTGTAATCCAGATTATGAGTGAACTAACTCTAACCTGATAGCTGATCCTGTAATTATGATATACTTAAGAGGTCTGCGACGGGGCTTTTAAGCTTAATTTAAAAGTATGCAGGTATGAACTCGATCTTTTGGTCCTTTGTGTATAATTCCTTTAGTCCTCGTGGCTCAAATCGAACGAGGTCAAACGGGTTTCACATGCAGCGGAACCATTAAGTGGTCCTTTGTGCAAACAGTGCCGCTCCCTCAACACAAACACACACACACACACACATACAGACACACACACATCAATGGTGCATCTGTGTATAGCTATGAACCCTATTGAAACACAATTTCATTTGAATAGTTGATGTCAAACATGGTAACATGGCAACTTGTATGAAAGAAAGGCCTTTTGATGCTCATGGCTTTTGTCCGCTTTGTTTTTGAACTTTGTAACGACTCTTTCCCTTTTGATGTGGCTCTTCTTTTATCGTCTCCGAACGGACTTTCTTTTGATTGGACACAAACCAATCCATCCAACCAAGTGCATCTGCAGCAGCCGAAGATTCAGGAGAGAGTTCGCCAAATCCCACGGTCGTACCGCGCTGAAGCGCTTTCGCCCCGTGCGACGCCTCACACTCCTGTCTCAGCCCTAACCCTGTGTGTGTGGGATGGATTATGGTCGCTATGATCTGTTTTACTCTGGTTACCTATTATATATATATATAGCATCTGATCACAAACAGAATGGTGTCCCCGCCGACATATTTGTTTCTTTTTAAGCAATCTGTTGACTCTGACTCTGCTGACATCAGTTATATTAGGCAACATGTTCTATTTACACGCACACGCCTGTAAGACGAGACTACAAACTAAAAGCATGACGCTCCTTTTATACTCGGCTACTCTGACCGTAAAAAGGTGACGCGCTCCTGATCGGCTCGTAAGGTGTGCGAAAAGCCCGTTGTAGTCGCAGGCTAATTGGTCGGCAAAGCAAAGCAAGGAGTAACCCGATTTACTCTGCACGCTTCAAGGAGATCCAGAGGAAACGAGCAGTAGGAGGTTAACCGTCTCAGGTACCATCTATCTACGCATACATATATCTATGTATGTACGTGTGTGTTTTTTGCACTGCCTTCTCACCCTTATAAAGATTACCCACCATGTGCTAGGACTAGTTTAGAAAAAGCTCAGACCTGCCCCGTAGATATTGGAACCGAGCCCTTCGACAAACTATAAAAGCAAAAGGAAGGCCGTCCATACCCGAGGCTCCAGCCGGGTGTTGCCAGTTGTTCAGCTCGTGGTTTCGAGCTCTTTTCTCGGGCATGGTTGGCGTCTGTTGTTTTCAGCCCTGTAGGACGGTGGGATTACAGCCTCTCCTCTGGCACAGCCCTTTCAGGCTCGTTTTGCTCGACACTGCTCCCTCTCCCCCCCACATCTCCACACGGGCCGACCGGCTATGTTCAATAGGGTTCATATCTATTACCTGGGCCACTCACCTTGTGCTTCCTCAACTGCCTTTTCATCTTTTCTGTTGCACATTTTAAAATGGACCATGTTCTGGAAGAGCTTTTGATTACGAATCTAAACGGTGAACTGATAACGTTTGTAATTTTATCGCTGCTAAGCGTAGCCGAAGGAAACTCGAATCACACTTTCGAGAGAATTGAAGGTTGCCGTTGTTTGACAGGAGTGAGAAGGCAGTGTAAACACACAGTCCAAAGCCTGCAGCGTGTGAGTAAGAACAGGCACTCAGCCTCTAAGACACTGATTGCCTCTGATCGGCGGTTCGTGCTGATTAAACGGAAACCGGACGTTTTTATTTAAGCAGGCCACCGAAAAAAGGGCTTCATTGCAGAGCTCTTACGTAGATTACTGAACTACTTTTAGATTCTCGACTGACACGAGTGGCTCAGAGTCATGAGTCTGGATCCTGTGATGCCAAAGCCAGCTACGGCCATAAATCCATGATGGCACGGTTAACAAAAGGAAACAGTTTTAGATGAGTTTCAGCTGTTTTTATCCTCCGCAGGACATACTGTTGGACATGGTGCCAATTTCCTTACTGGCATGTTTAGGGTAGTACAGTCCTATAACCACCACCCAAAATGTAAAGACTTTAAACATGTTCCACGTAGCTCATTTCTCCCTTACAGCATTTACAATTGGCACACGCTCTAATCCAGAGTTTCTTACAAGGTATATTTCTTACATGCAATGCTGGGGCCTTCTGGTGCCTAGAGGAGGGCTTAGAGGAGAGCAATGCCCTGTTTTGCACACGACCTCAGATGGTCATGCCAGGGTCGCTCAGATTGACAAGGCTACAACACAGGACCAGTTATGCTAGGCTGTTTTACAACACAGTGATTCTTATCTTTGTGTCTTTTAAAACTTTATAAAACTTTATAAGATGCTACCATGTTGTTTTCTGCCTTCAAGGCTGCAATTCTTTTTTATGCCAGCAGGTGCCACAAGGGTTCGCTCGTACTAGTTTTCAGTCATTCAGACCTGAATTAGATTAATATAAAACAGATTTTTTTTTCCTATTACAATTCTTAAGACCTTGGGCATTAAATGCAGGTTGGCTGGATGGACATTAAATGGTGCTTACCTGGTCTAACACCCTAGCCCGCTATCACAGGGACCGGGGTTCGACTTCAGGCAGAGCCTTTGGGTCGTGTGACCCAAAAGCGTGGGCGCTACAGTCCTAGCAACACTGAACAGGAAAAGCAGGGTCAAAACATATCTTTAAATTTTCAAACTTTATTTCAATCAGTTGTATCAAGAAAAAAATGGCACACTTTTTCGTGACAGTGTGTAGCACTGTCGCCTCTCAGTGGTCCTGGGTTCGATCCCAGGCGGGGAGACCTGGGTCCTTTAATAGAATGAACTACTACCAATCAGTAAACACCTCACACGTCTCTCAGTTCAATTACAACCATCCAATAATCTGCTAACATGCCTGGATGTTGGTATATAAAGGGATTTTGGCAAAGAAATGGCTTTGGCATCATTATTTAAGACTCACAATCTCTAAACAGTAGTGTTAAAGCTTTTATGGTTGAGGCCACATAAACATTCATTCTCTTACCCTTTATTATGGTGTCAGTATCAAGTATCAGAGAGGTCGATTTATTTCAGATCCTTGGAAAAGCAAACAAGGTTAAAGCAAAAGTTTGGGAACCTTTGGTCAAATTACACAGTGCTGTGCAAAAGTCTTAGGCCACCATTAGATTTGTTGTAGCAATGCTGTAATGACCATATATAACGTATGGTCGATGATTAGACCCAAAAATTTCAAACTTGGATTCGTTACTTCCTAATCCTCTTTTCCGCTGATCTTCATTCCAGTCTCTGTGAGGATTAGCATATTGTAGCCATTTCACCCAGTTCAGTTTCTGAAAAAGTGGTTGCTTGGCTGCTGCCCTTCCAAAAAGACCATCCCTGATCAAGAGGTGTCAAATTGGTATCTGGAAGCTGCCAGATGCTGCTGTTGCTCAAGTGTAAGGGGAGGAAACACTAAAACCTCACCACTCTAGCCTATAGAAGCTGTATTGTCTGGTTGTAGTCTAATAAAGAGACTGAGAACTAATTATATATGGTCCTTACACCATTGCTAAAACAATACTATGCTTAATAGTATTAATGGTGGCCAAAGACTTTTGCACAGTACTGCATGTTTTGTTGATTTTTAAAAATACGCTCTAATAAACAAAGGCTGAACTCTTCATGAAAACCTTTCGAGTGCATGGGTCAGAGGACATTTCCTCCCGAGCTTCACAGAGGGAGGAGAAGCCGGTTGGGGATCATGGACTCCTGCCCATTTTGGCACATTTATGTCCGCACCCTGTGTTCCCCAGAATAGGATCTTTTCCTGGCTGCATAAAACACCTTAAGAGAAATTTTCCCTTATGATTGCCTTCTCTTAAAATTAAGAGTTAAAGTTTCGAACGTCCCTTAAGTAATCCCTTAAAAACTTTCAAGTGTTGCATAAAGCTCCTTAATGGTAAATTCCCTTAGAATTATTTAAGGGACCTCATCTTAACTCTCCAAAGATGGAGAATATGGCTGGGTTTTTGGAGGTTTTTGAAGATGACCGTGGCAAGTGTTTCAAAAGAGTAAGTCCTCTAGATGATCAGAGAGATGATCACTTATTAAAAGAGGACCGATTTGGAGAGCTGAATTTCCACTGTTTTCGTTTCTTGTTTTCTCCATGATTTTCCATTTTGGTTTAAAAATATGGAGGTAATAATGTTGCAGAACTGGAGACTGTGAAGCACCTGATGAGAGAACTTGTAAAACAAAATCTTTGAATTTTCATTAATGTACAAAATGACTTGTTTTTGACCAGTAGTAATTGAGAGGAATTTGGTGTTTCTAGATCATTATTTTGGTACCTTAAAAATAATTATTGTTAGCTGGTGCTAGACAGCTAGCTATCTCGCTAGTGAGCATGCAGGCACCATCTACCATAAGCTGGAAAGTAATGTTTCTAATGTACATTAGCATAAACGTTACCAAAATAGGAAGAAACTTTCGTCGTTCCATCAGGTAACAGAGGAGAGGCTACCATTCAGCAGCTTGAGTTACTTTATGCTCCATCTGCTTACTGGCATTCCAGTTTTCTATTTTTTCCTCTTTTTTTGCGTATAAAAATATGCATCTTTTGATTAGTCATCCTCCTTTGCCCCGGCCATTTCTGATCCTTCAAGTACAAGTGCGCAAATCAGTTTTGCAACAAGCCTGAGAACTTTAGTTTTACAAGTTCTCAGATCAAGTGCTTCATATTGTTAAGATTTGCAACCTGTTGTCGTCATTGAAACAGTTGAACTTTATGGCAACAAAACCTCGGTCCCTGCAGTAAATTTCGTAATGTTTTTTCCGTAGTGAAGTGAAACGTCTAAGCTATTTTATTCAAGGGAAAATCATCACTTAACTCAAAAGTTTATACTTATGATGTTTTATGCAACCGGCCTCTGGACCCTGGAAACCCTGATCCATGTGAGATGAAAAAAGCTTCCCAACTAGAGCACCGAATTTTTGCGTAGTATTGTACTTTAATTGCGTAACCAGTAAGTGTCTGGGTGCAGAGGATTCACTCACACACTGCAGGAGTTTAAGTTTCTTTCTCAGGCCAAACCTCACAGCTGTTCGTTCCTCTGAATGTCCTTCTCTATCTAAACCTAAATCTGTCTTCCAGAGGGCTATGACGCGATGGAAGGAACGTCTTTGCTTAACGAGGACATGATCGAGGACGACGATGGCGCTAGCTCCTCGGCTTACCAGGAGCTCGAGCGTTTCGAGAGAGAGAACGCCGCCCGGAGCCACCACAGTACGAGCTCCACCGTCACGGCCATCTCCGTGGCGCCCACCTGTTCTCCGCCCGTTTACCGTGTCCCCGCCCCGACCCCGTCCATCCCGGAGCCCCACGTCCCTCAGGCCATTCAGGCTTTCAAAGAGTCAGCCAACATGGTGGCGGCGTTCAACATGCAGTGGAAGGAGGAGATCGCGGCCATGCGGTTCGAGCTGGCCGAGCTGCGCCGGGACGTCTGCAATGAGCTCAAGACCTTCAACAGCAACTTCTTCAACTTCACGCAGTGCTATAACATGTGGACGCTGTGCAGGGACGCGGCGACTGGGAGCTCCGGCCAGTCGAGCGAACGGGTTTCTGTCGGGATCCAGACTGGCAATAACTGTCAGGTCCGTCATAACACTGTGGACGTCTCGGTCATGTGCCAACCGGAACCAGCACCGTTTAACATTTTCGAGGTCATGAACCCTCCACGGATCGAGATCATCGAGGGAACCCCCGAGGGTCCGTCCACCTCTAACAGTCCGACGAGCCCCACCATCCTATCAGGTCAGAGGCCTTTGGTGGAGAGCAAGACGGACACCGGCAGGAAGAAGAAAAGCCGAAGTCGACCGGAAGGCCAGAGAAGTGCCAGTCTGGAGCTGTGGTCCAGAAAGTACACGAGCGGGCCGATGTCCTACCTGTCGCTTTCATTCTGAGGAACCGAAACCCCCTCTAAACAAAACCCTGCAAACAGGGGCAAGGTACTATTTAGGGCTGCGCCCACAAAGAGCCCGGGCGCCAGTCCCTTGTCCCTTTGCTCTATGCAGAGATGATTGCTAGCTAGGCTTTTTTCTACGTCGAGATCAGGAGAACATTCAGGCCAGCCAAGCCACCGCTGAGGAATTCTTGTTGTTTCTTGTTTACGTCACTAGATTACCGAGAACGTGGCGAGGAACCATTTTCACGTTTTACTCCCGTACGCTAGCGTGCCCTCGCTCCATCGCCATCCGATCAGATCTAATGTGAGTTTACCCATCGCGTCTTACGCAGAAGCAGAATGAATGTGGTAAAAGCGAGCTCATGTACGCCAACGTTTCACCGAGGGTTTGGGGATTTAGGGAGCCGGGAGTCATCCTAAATGATGCAAGCACAGATTAGTCACGAGTCCATGGCGAGGTCTGTGTCTGTACCGCGAGAGCGAAAGGCGAGAGCGAGAGATACCACGTGCACTGCAGCACTTTGCCACTGTGCTGATGGAAGTTGCTGTGCATCTTATGTCATAGCACTCATAACTTATTTTAAACTCAAATGCTTCCATCACACAAAGCCTTCTCCTGCGAGCCTGGAGCTGCTTTTTTAGGGAATTTCCCAAAATAGCACTGAGGTGGAAATACAGTGTGGCTGCTTTTCCACTGCACAGCACAGTTTGGTACCAAAGCCCTCGGGATCTTTGGGGTTCTTGGGCTTTTTGCTCAGTTACTCATATCATACCTTAGAGCCATGGGGTCCGGGCCCCATTTAAGAGTTTGTCAAAATATAATTTGCAAAAGTAAAAAAAAATATGACATTTACTGAAAAACATATAAAATTATGTCATAAGATAATATAAAAATATATATACAATATAAAACTGTACAACTAAGAACTCAAGAAAAAAGGAAAAAGGCTATAATTTATGTTAATTTTGCCAAAAAGATTTCTAATGAATCACTTTATTCTTTTGCTCTGTGTGTGTGCTGGCTGGGGGGCGCAGCTTTTTCTTAGATACTCAAAGGTTTGGAAACCACTGACTTACTACAATGAAGTTAGTTCGTGCCCTTATGGTCAGATAAGGCCCGCAAATGGTTTTATGGATAAATATAATACAAATTCCATTTACTATTTTCAATTCCTGAGAGGGTAACAAAAAATATAGAGGGCGCTAGAAAGACATAAACCGTGAGGTGCTCAGTTATGGAGTTCATTTTTTGCCGAAAAAGTGTCGCACAAAATAAGGCAACCCACAAAAATATTACATTTAAAACTGGAAAATATATGTTGCAAATGCAGATGACAAAAACTATTATTTATATATATATATTAATATATTATTTTTCCACCTATTATCTGATTCTCTTTTTTAGTATGAATTTTCTTGTTTTCTCTGATTTTGCTCAAAGGCTCTGTTGCTTCTTTAATCTCTGTTGTGCCTATGCAAGCATTGCCTTCTTTAGCACTTAAGGAAGGCGTTCACCTTAAATCTCTCGTTAGTTTTGTACTGATCCGTGCTCTGAAACCTGGTCACGCCTACTGTGAGCTATGGTAATCTGAAAGTGTGTGTTAAAAGTTTAAAGCTGTACTGCATTTGATTAGTTAAAATGCTAGTTTCTTATAAATGATTCTATTATCTTTATGTGTTAAATATGTTGAGTACATATCTACATTTCTGAAAAGATACTGTACTAATAAGAGGATCAGATGGCAGCAAATGTGTTTCATATATCCATATATTTGATTTTGTTTTTGTCATCTGCACTTGCAACATATTTTGTGGATTGTATTATGTTGTGTGCCACAAAATTAACTCTATGCTCAGGTCGCAGCAGGTCTGAAAGAATGGAGACCAGATTGGTGTTGCAACAGTGACACCTACTGGCTGGTTGAGGCACTGATCCTAACGGATGATGGATCCGTGTCAAAATTAGCTGCTGTCTGCTGTAAAATGTCCCTTCCTCAGCCAGTGTGGGGTTTTAAAAAGTGGGAAAATGTTGGGATGGCTTAAGGTTTAAGGCTTTGGAAAGCTAATTGAATGTTGTGAGTCCAGGTCGCACCTCTACCAAGGTAATGCAGTTGCATTTTCTGAACACCAGAGGGCGCATTCAAACGTCACACTCCCAGGGGCATATCTTCCGATCTCAAAGTGGTTGATAGCACTTAGATATTCTAATTTTGTTCAGTAGCACTATTTAAGACTCCTCCTATTTTTTTAATTGCAGGCGACTAAAAATTTTTTTTATATAGGCATGAGCCATTTAATGACTGCATTATGTTCTGTGAAACGGGTCGCTGACCGAAATGCCTGTTGACCGGACATTACCATAGTCACATCCTCTGTTTATGCTACTGTCATGTAAGTATAAAGGGTTTTTCACAAACGAAACGAAATTGCAAAATCACGAGTATAACGTTACCCTGTACACATCGTCCGAAGATTAAACTGTTCCACACATCACTCCCTCCAGAAAATACACAACACCGTGGTTCTTCAGTGACAAGCACACACTAAGCATTGCACACACTGTAGAACTAAAATATCAACGAGCACAATGCAATTTAAACATAAATAAACACTCCCTGGCTGCACACAACCCAGAGGGCATGAGTCCAGTTATAGAAACCCTCATTTCCAGAACAGGCCCTGCAGGATCACCTTTTAAACACCTTAAACCTTTAAGTAGGTAAATCCAGTGCACAGCTACTAGTAGGAAGTCACAGCGGTCACATGACCAGTGCTCGGCACTTCTGGGTAAATCTAGGTGAATCAGAGAGCAAACTCTTTCATTCCACGTCTCTGCTTGGCAGAGAGAATTGCACAGATCATAACGTCGTTCCTAGTTATAAATCAGTACTCATAAAAATACATTTTAAAATGTAAACAAAACATCAAAGTATGACCTAAATAATATTTCTCAGTAACAATACACACGCTAAACTAAAATGCTTTTTAGTAACCCTAATTTGACCAGCTGTTTACAGCTGCAACGTCCAGAGATAAAAGATAAAACAGATTTTTATTCCTATTATAGTTTTAGAATTATTAAGACCTCAGCCTTTAAAGTAACCGGACGTTGGTGGGATGATCATAACACAGCGCTTACCTGTACAAGAAAAGTACACGTTATCTTGAATCATTGTTCTTCAGAAATAAAAGGAATGTTTTCATGTGATTATTTAAGATATGATGAAGCAACAATAGAGCATTTTGTTTACCTCTGTTTTTAGACATTTCCTTTAATTGCAGTGGACTAAAGATTTGTTTTTGTTTCAAAATATGTACAAGAAAACTTCATATATTAAAACAGAATGTCTTATATAGAATGTTAAATCAATAACCGTGGGAAAATTGAATCACAAACTCAGTATCGTGAATCGAATCGAATCGTGAGCAGAGCGTATTGTTACACCCCTGATACTTAGCTGTATTATTGTTTTCCGGTCTTTAACGCAACATTCAAATAGCTTTCTGGTCGGCAGGTAGACGCGGGTGTGTTCTGGGTTTGGATCAGTAACCAGACCCGCTGTGAAGTGGAAAAGCAGCACAAACCATAGCACCATTTCCACTCCTGTTCTTCAGTTCTAACCGTATGTGTGGGTTCGACGAAATGGGACCAAATGCTTTGCAGGACTCAAACCTATACTGGAATTACGAAGAGAAATTATTATTATTCTTCTTAAGTCTTACATTACGTCTTGTACCTCAGAGAAAAGCGTACGATTTACTCCACGTAATGTAAGGTAGAAAGTCTTCTATGGACGCCATTCCAGACATTGTTTACGACACGCATCGCCTTGTGCTGTACGTACAATACGCGTTACACTGGAGTTATACTGTGAATCCTCGACAAATATTTCTATAATTTCATTAAAAAAGAGAGACCTATTTATAAAGGAAATAGTACTATCACTATCTAATCATTAAGAGAAACATTCCTTGATATTAAAAGTCTGTATATATTTATTTTTGCCTATTCTGTTGTGTCTGGTCCGTTCAGAGCGAAGAGTCTTAAAGGTATTTTAACTCGGGAGAGGAATAGCCATGATCCTCCCGCCAAAGCTGTGGGGAAGGAAAGTTAGCCGAGGTGGTTTTTGTCTGTCTTACAGCCGTGCATGGTCTATAGTCCAACCGCGAGTCCCTTTTCCGCCGGTAACCGCAGCACTTTAGTTATTCTACGAGTAAATGGATCAGGGACGCAGCGGAATTCAACCCTGTCACTATGAACGAAGAAATGTCTTTTTTCAAAATAAACTCCAGTCTACAGAGAATGGAGAGCTTAAGTGTGTTTAGTCAGTCTAGAGTCTTAGGCAAAAGTTTGCACACCCCTTTTTCTAATGACGTTGTGTTCATTTTCTAAATGAACAATTTAATGCAATCTCAAAAAGAAAGAAAGAAAGGTATGACAATTATGTATGTATGAAAAGTATGAGAAACATACTGGAATAAAGAAAAAAGAAAGAAAGAAAGAAAATAATGGCAGACAGAAAGAGAGAAAGAAATAATTAATGCTAGAAAGAAAGAAAGAAAGAAAGAAAAGAAAAAGGCAGAGAAAAGAAAGAATGAAAGGACAGACAGACAGACAGAAAATACAAAGAACAAGAAAGAAAGAAAGGGCAGACAGTAAGATACAGTAAGTAAAGGAAGAAAAAAGGCAGAAGATAGGAAAAAAAAAAAGAAAGAAAGAAAGAATAAGACAAAGAAGAAAGAAAGATAGAAAGAAAGGAACGAAGGAAGAAAAGAATTAAGGAAGACGGACAGAGAAAGAAAGAAAGAAGGAAGGGAAAAAAGAAAGAAAGAATTAAGGAAGGAAGGAAGGAATGACATAAAGTTAAAAAGAAAGAAAGAAATACAAAGAACAAGAAAGAAAGAGAGACAGAAAAGAAAGCCTGCATGAAAGAAAGGAAGAGAAAAGGCAGAAGAAAGAAAAAAAGAAAGGACAGTCAGAAAGAAAAAAAGCAGAAAAAAAGGAAGAAAGAAAGGACAGACCGTAAGATACAGTAAGTAAAGGGAAAAAAAGGCAGAAGAAAGGAAAGAAAGAAAGAAAGAATTAAGTAAGGAAGGACAGAAAGAAAGAAAGAGAGACAGAAAGAAAGGCTGCATGAAAGAAAGGAAGAGAAAATGCAGAAGAAAAAAGAAAGAAAGAAAGAAGGAAAAAAAGAAAGAAAGAAAGGACAGTCATAGTGAGGATTTTGGGATGACCTTCACACATCACCTATGATTTGTTACTAATTCCTCACGAACAGAACACCAATCCTTTGCACATATCTAACTTCGTTAAAATTCCAGCAATACATAAAAAAATGTTTATTTCAGCCAATATCTTATAATACGTTTGTTCCCTTCAGAGATTGTATTAATTCTATGTATTTAGCAAATCAACAAAACGTGTCATTTGAACAGGGGTGCCAAAACTTTACATATATAATCATAAACCCTGATACTCAGCGATCAGCCGAAACATTAAAAGCAAAAACCGCTCACAGAGTGACTAACACTAGCGCTGCTTATGCTATGCTAGCTGGCTAACAGCTCAGTGAGCAGCCTGTGCTCTGGGGATGTTCTGCTGCTAAGCCCAGGGTCCTCCAGGGCCTTCAGACGGACGCTCCTCTGGTACCAGCAGGGTGTAATGTTTGGGCTGACCGGTCAGTACCGATGTTTGCCTTTAGATGGGCTCTGTTTTAGCAGTAGTGGATTTAAAGGCAGTGGTGATCATTCTACTTTGACTCCAATCCCATTTTCTTTGACAAATCCAATCCAGTTCTGAACCTACTCTCAGAAAAAGCATCATTTCAGAACAGATATTATTAAATCTAAATTCAGAATTCACCAATCATGCATACGCAAAAAAGAAAAAAAAAAAATCTAAGAATGAAATCTCTCAAACGATGTTAGCAAACCAACCGATCTGATTTCTGTGTCCATCTTTGTTCTTCTTGTTCTGCCGTTTTCAGTTCAGCACTGCCACTGTTTGATTTGTTTGCCCAACCTAATATTAAGTACCTAATATTTTTTTGGAAATCATGAAAATAAATCATACGTTTGGAACTCTGCCTGTGTGGACCC
This sequence comes from Ancistrus triradiatus, assembly GCA_025084515.1. NCBI lineage: Eukaryota > Metazoa > Chordata > Actinopteri > Siluriformes > Loricariidae > Ancistrus > Ancistrus triradiatus. Next base: position 390,112 of record JAJAGP010000352.1, on the reverse strand, counting down.
TTTTTTCTTGGAGGATTATAACGTAGCTACAATATTTCACGTTTTAAAGACACTTGCTTTAAACATCTTGTTATTGGTGCAGGTTTCATAACTAATACCATGGTGCCAAGTACAGCACTGGGCAAAAGTCTTAGGCCACCTTTAGACTTGTCGATTTAGCAATGAAATAATGACCATATATAACACATTCTCAACCATTTTTCCCAAATATTTTTCGAATGAATCACTCCATAATCAAGTGCTCAAGACTGAAAGACAGAAGGGACGTAAAGAAAGAAAGAGAAAGAGAAAGAAAGAAAGAAAGAAAGAAAGAAAGGGGGAAAAGATAGAAAGAAAGAATTAGGGAAGGAATGAAGGACATAAAGAAAAAGTATAAGGGGAGGTCACACTAAATACTTACCACTGTAGTGTACAGAAACTCTTTTTAAACATTTTTTCATACTGAAAACAAATTTTCTGTATTTTCTGGTTGTATTCTAATTAAGGGGCTGAGAAGTAATTATAGACTTGTATTATACCATTGCTAAAACAGTGGTACCTCTAATCTAAAGGTGGTCTAAGACTTTTGCACAGTGATGTATTATACACAACAGCACGATCACAGATTCTCGATGAACAACTTCTTAAAAAAACACACAACTCTCTAAACAATCAGAATATGTTGAATGTTTTAGGTTTCCTCCTGTTAAAGTTCCGGATCCAGGCCGAACCATTTCAAACAGATCCAGACCATAATTCCTCCTCCACCTGATGTTACAGTTGGTGCTGCTGTAGTACACTGTGTTCTCTTTGTATCTGATAAAGCCAGATTAATTGCTGGTAAACAGTGAATCACAAAGTGTGTATGGTTTACATTATAGGGCAATAGCGCCCCCTACCTTTCTCCGGTTGACTGATGATGCCATGCCAAGGAAACTTTGCCACAGGACACGAGAACCTGCGGAGACTGAAATGCCTGTACACATATTCCTTACCTTATTCCATTTGTTATTTATATATATATCAGTGGTTCCCACCTTTTGCTTCCAAACGTCACTGGAATTTATTTTAAACATTGTAATTTACACAAAACTGCAACAAGACAAAGTGACAAATCACATTACAGGTTTATGCGTCTTAAGTTGCCCGTTACAGCTCTGAGACCCCCTTAGGGGCACGTCCTCCACTTTCAGAACCACTGATATGTACTATCGTCTTATATTCTGTAGTTTTATATGCTCTGTTTTATTATACTCTCCATAGTATTGTATTCTCTTTATTTTATTACTGTCTATACATTTGATATTATATGTTCTGTATTTTATTGTATTTAAATGTCTCTATATTTAAATTTTTCTATTTAGTTTCTGTTTATTTAAACGATCACTATACACTTATTAGTTAGGTAACTTTGTTTAATTCTTACATATAACATGTAGGTCCCTTTTTGAGTCTTGGTCCTCCCAAGGTTTCTTCCTTATAATATTTAGGGGGTTTTTCCTTGCCACTGTCACCCTAGGCTTGCTCTGTTAGGCCTGTGACCCGAGATATTTGGAAAGCTGCCTTGTAAAAAGCAGTACAGAAATAAATTTAACTTGACTTGGTTTATAACAAACACTAGATGTGTGGACGCCTCATCATCACATCCACGGGAGTTTGTCCAACATATTATTCCAAAATCATGAGTGCAATGCTTATTTGAACTAAAGAATCCAGAGCGAACCACAGATTGTACCTCTTTCCCCACCAGACTCTACAGCCTGTGCATAATCCCAGACCCATCCATCACACTGCCACCAGGTGGGGCTTTATCAAGCGTTAGAAGAAAGTGTGTGGTCCTCTCCTGAACCTCTCATCCACAGATGGTTTTTATAACAAAACCATGGGCATAAAGTGCCTCCAGTTCTTTAGATGTGTTGGACCATGCCTGATGGAAATCCTCTGATCAGCGATGTGGCTCCCTGATGATGAACAATGTGGCTCAGTGGTTAAGGGGACAAATCCTCCACCAAGCTGCCAATGTTGGGCTCTTTAGCAACGTCCTGAGTCTAGACCTGCTGGAAATGTGCTGCATGAAGTCGCCGATCCCTGATTCTAATTCCTGATCCCTCCGATTCCTCCGCCTAAACAGCTGGCCCTGTTGGACCAACCCAGATCAAAAACAGCAAATGAGTGGGTGTTAAAGTGGAGCCACTCCTCCACGTGTCCGTTAGTGAGATCAGCATTCCAGTTTTCTCATATTGGGTTGAGGTCAGGGCTTCGCCCGTCCGATTGCTTAGTAGTGACGCATTAATCAGAGAACGTTGTACCACAGCCCAGTGGTGGAGTGCTTTACACCACTCCTGTTAACACTGTGTATCGCTGAGGCCACGGTAATCCGGTCGATGATGCTCCTGAGGAACAGGTCTTATGCTTCCGAGGCAGGTGGGGTTATGTCAAAATACAAATGCTGGTAGATTTTGTTTTTTCAGGTTTTGAGGGGCTCAGACTGGGGAAGGAATGGATTTTAAATGATATGTATTAAGCTTTGTCCTTTGTAAGACTATTGTTGTTTTATTGTTTATCTGTATATGATCAATTTTCCATCTGCTCCGATTTTACAGAATTTAAACGAGATCCCAAACTAGAATCTCAAAAATCACCTCCCTATAAAAGTTGTATCAGAGATGACAAGTAACATTTATTCTGTTAAATCCACAGTTTGGATATGTCTGGTGGTAGCGCTGTTCTTTGTTAATGAACATTAATCTTATTTGCAGTTCATTTAGAAATGACAAATGTTTGTTATTATTTTATTGTATTTTATTTATTTCGATGTCAAACTTTCATTTTAGGGAATTTTTTGTTTCTTTGTTTTATAAAATGCCATTTTAGTTTAAATGATTTTAGTTTCACGATTAGCTGTGGACCGTGTTGTGTATTCTTATCTTTGATTATGAAATTATTTTTATTTAAAATATTTTAGATGTATTGGCTCTCCAGCGGCCCTGTCCAGGATCAAGCAGATAAGAAAGTGAATGAATGAATATTTTATATGTATTACAATTAATTTTTTTGGTACTGTATTTATTATATATTCAGTTTTCATTTTTAAGGAGTTTTTGCATAGGTTTATATAATTTCATTTCAGTTGAGGTCATTTTCTTTTTAGAAACCAGACAAAGACTGAAGCTGTACCTGTAACTGATTTCTGTTTTCTTTTCAATTTCCTGTGTAGTTTTGATTGTAATATTTTTAGTTAGTATCTGAAATATAGTTTAAATTTTGTATGGTTTTAGTTTTTAGTTTAGTAAATTTATTTGAATAAATTAATGGTTATTATATAGCTGGTTTTGATTCAGGTTTACATTACGGATCGTTGTTTGCTTGTGGGATGCCATGCTGCTGTTTTTGTGAATGATTTTGAAACCTCAGTGTGTTGTTATTGAAAACAAGATGTTTCATTTTTATAATATCGAATTAAGAAATAATCACGTTCTGTGTGATGTTTTAAACAAGGCCAATGTAAATGTGCCAAAATGTCCCCGGGTGTTATTAGTGCTGTAGGTGTGTAAGCAGTGTGTTTATGCAGTTGCGGAAACTGTTTTTCCATGTTAAGGTTTGTCAAAGGGTTTTCGGATTTCTATTAATAACAGAGCTTATAATATTTTTACTTTATTGTCTGCAATGTTTAACTTTTTGTTCATTGTGTTTCTATTACACTGTATTTACCTTGTGTATCAATATCACATAACTACAATGCATTACTCTCAGGGTATTAACACTAAAGTCAATCTACAAGCTGTTTGTTTTGTTTAATGTATAAATCCAGTGCATTCTGAGGGTCGTTTTAATTGTTTGACATCAACTTGTCAATGGGGTTCATAGTTATCATGCTTTAATACAAGACTGAAACATTTAAATCAGAAAAAGTTGGGACGGTATGGAAAATGCAAGTATACTTTGACTTGTATTTCATTGCAGACAATATGAACCCTAGATATTTCATGTTTTGTCTGATGAACTTGTTTTGTTAATAAACATCCATTCCTGCATTTCAGACCTGCAACACATTCCAAAAAACTTGGAACAATTGGCAGAGGGACAATTTAGGGCTAGTAATGAGGGGAAAAATAATGATGTCACGTCAACAGGTAATTGTAATCAAAAAAGCAGTATCCAGGAAAGGCTGAGTCTTTGAGGAGTAAAGATGGGCAGAAGATCTTCAGTTTATCAAGAAATGTGCGAGGACATTTTTGAAATGCTTAAAAATAATATTACTCAAAGAAAGACTGGAAGGGATTTGCATATTTCAGTCCGAACGTTTCTGATTTGGCTCGTCAAAGTAAATAGTCAAAGTCAGTGTAAATAACACTGCATTTTTTTTTAAATAATTGCATTTTTCATACCGTCCTAACTTTTTCTGTTTTGGTTTTGTATTTTTTGAGGCATAGATGATGTGTCATGCAAAGAAAAACATACAAATTTCGTTACTAGTACCTGATTTAGGGCCTGTACCGATGAGCCAAAACATTATGGACTAACAAATAACTCTTATCATCTTAGAACTGATACATTAGACAGTTCTTGTGCTGCAGGAGAATTCGGTAAACATTACGACCTGAGCAAATCTGACAAGAGATAAATGGTTGCACGGATGACTGGGTGGAAGAATCTGTTTGTGTGGTGCTTCTGGTCAGTTGTGGTAAGTACATATGGACCATGGTTCGAGGAGGGACATGGCACAAACAGACGGCAGAGCGTTGGGCACCCAAGGCTTATGGATGCACACGATCTGATCTGGAGCTACTATGGAACAAGCCACAGAAATGTCTAATGCTGGTTATGGGAGGAATGTGTCAACAGTGCAGCGCCCCCTGCTGGTTCTAGGGCTGTGTAGCCACAGTTGTAATACTGTAGAGTTCTAACAGTGTTCTACCATTCAAAGTGCCTACACTGGGCATGGGATCTTTGGAACTGGACCCAGGCTGGTTTGAGGGATCATGTGGACGGTCGGGTGTGTCTTCACTATTTATCTGGGGAAGTGATGATACCAGGATGCACTGTGGGAAAAAGACTAGCTGGTGGAGGGAGTGTGATGCTCTGGGTAGCTTTGTTTCTGGGTTCTGCTGGGAATCCCTGGGTCCGGGCTCTGCCTAAAGACCATTGTGGAACTGAGGTCATACTGTTTTGACTCCTTAATCTTCAGTGCTGCTTAAAAGTTTGTGGGCCCTTTAGAGGTTTCCCTATTCCTGCAAAAAAATATATAATATAATATGATATAATGTAATATAACAAAAATCCGATTAAACAAATCAGATAAGAATATTATACTTGGTCATTTGTTTATTGAGGAAAATGATCCAATATTACAAACATGTCAGTGGTAAAAGTATGTGAAGCTCTAGCATTAGCAGTTAATGGGTGGGATGATCAACCAGGTGTGAGTGGACGCCCTGTCATATTTAAGGAACAGGGATCTATCAAAGTCTGATCTTCACAACACACAATTGTGGAAGTGTATAGTGGCATGAACAAAGGAGATTTCTGAGGAGCTCAGAAAAAGAGTTGCTGATGCTCATCAGGCTGGAAAAGTTTGGACTCCACCAATCCACAGTCAGACAGATTGTGTACAAATGGAGGAAATTCAAGACCATTGTTACCCTCCCCAGGAGTGGTCGACCAACAAAGATCACTCCAAGAGCAAAGTGTGGAATAGTTCCTAAGGTCACAAAGAAGCCCAGGGTAACTTCTAAGCAACTGAAGGCCTCTCTCACATTGGCTAATGTTAATGTTCATGAGTCTGCAAACAGGAGAACACTGAACAACAATGGTGTGCATGGCAGGGTTACAAGGAGAAAGCCTCTGCTCTCCAAAAAGAACATTTCTGCTTATCACATTACTTGAACAATCCAGATATTCATTTAAAAGAAAAGTGTTATGTTTGGAGAAAGGAAAACACTGCATTCCAACATAAGAACCTTATCCCATCTGTGAAACATGGTGGTGGTAGTATCATGGTTTGGGCCTGTTTTGCTGCATCTGGGCAGGACGGATAGCCATCATTGATGAAACAATGAATTCTGAATGATATCAGAGAATTCTAAAGGAAAATGTCAGGACATCTGTCCATGAACTGAATCTCAAGAGAAGGTGGGTCATGCAGCAAGACAGCGACCCTAAGCACACAAGCCGTTCTACCAAAGAATGGTTAAAGAAAAATAAAGTTCATGTTCTGGAACGGCCAAGTCAAAGTCCTGACCTTAATCCAATGGAAATGTTGTGGAAGGACCTGAAGCGAGCAGCTAATGTGAGGAAACCCACCAACATCCCAGAGCTGAAGCTATTCTGTACGGAGGAACAGAATATGGGATCAAATCCCTCCATCAACTGCACAAGGGTCACACCAGATACTGCAAAGGTTCACATATTTTTCCACTCACTAATATGTAATATTGGACCATTTTCCTCAGTAATTAAATGACCAAGTATAATATTTTTATCTCATTTGTTTAACTGGGTTCTCTTTATCTACTTTTAGGAATCTGCCGATGTTTTAACTCATATATATTCAGAAATAGTGAAATCCTAAAGGGTTCACATATTCCAAGCACCACTGTGAAGTGATCTGAAATCATCCTAGTCTAAACCTAAACTGATTCATTAATCCTTTATACTAACAGTAAGTGTTTTGATGTGTTGACAAATGAGTTAGGAGGGATTGGTAAAAATCATTCCATATATTTCCATAACAGCATTTCCATATTTACTTGTGATTTTATGTGTACATTCACAATCTTATCTTTAATCTTACTGACTCATGTTTACTTGGTATTTATATCAGAGGAACTGAATATAAACAGATAATAGGATATATCCGACTGCTAACGGCTCATTGCTTTACACTTAAAAGTGTTTGTTTAAGGAGATGAAAGGTTTTGAGTTGTGATATCCATCATGTTAGTCTCTACCAAACAGTTAGGTACGTTATCAGAATTAAAGTCCTGTGTGGGGCGTAATGTAACTTTATGGGTATAAATGTAATGATGATATACTATATGTAAGTGATTACAATATTAGAGAGAAAGAATACGTTTACCGGAGAAAACTGTAGAACTGAAGGGAGGCTCTAGTTACCCTGTTAGGCTGCATCTAGCCTGGATACAAGATGAGGTACAGTTGGGCACGGAGGCATACAGGTTCTGTATGGTATCTTGTGTCACAGTTTCCCACAGCTGGGCCTGTAGATCTTCCTGCACACTCAGTTTACTGAAGTTGGCATCCCATAAATGCTTGATTGGCGATAAATCTGGCAACCAGGCAAGCCAAGGAAGAGTTATAACCTGGCAGAGACATTCCTGGGAGCATTATCCTGCTGAAAAATGCCAGTTCGAAGCCCCGCCCTGAGAGGCAACACGTGGCCACAGGATGACCTGCACCTATTGCTGAGCTGTTAGTGTCCCTCGTATCACTACTAGGGGTCATATGTGATGGCTCCCAGATCATCACACCAGCAGTTAGGCCGTGTGTCGCTCCACAGTAAAGGCAGGACTGAAGCACTCGCCACGAGGCCTCCATACTCGAACCCAACCATCATCGGATCCCAAACAGAAGCTGGATTTGTTGCTAAGGACAACACAGTTCCAGTCCGTAGCAGTCCAGGTTTCTCGTTCATGACACCACTGCAAACAAAGGAGAGGGTCAGCCATCTCTCACCAAGAGGTACACCACCCAAAAGTAGCCTCTGAGAAATTTTTATAGCGCAGCGCTATAGGGGAAGCACTTTTGCGCCCTCTTGTGGTAAGACCCAGTGTCTAATCAGACCAGACCTGTAATCACTTACGTATCTGCTTCAGACAGAACTGAGCAAAGTAGTCTGAGGAAGAGACTTAAATCATTTAGCACTATTCTGTGCTCATAATATAGGGAATAGTGATTTTGGGACCATTTTGGATACAACCCATAAACCATGGGGCAAGCAGCCAAAATGCATTTTAATAAAATCATCAGCATTAAAATCCTATCATGTGGCAGGCCTAATATATTTGATCCCAGAGGCGCCCAGTTTACACTTTTAAACATGTTTTCTTTTTTTTTTAGGCAGATGTTTATTTCTCAACAAAACAAAACAAATGCTGTATTGAAGTGCTTATGATCTACTTTGTGATGACTTGCAGTTTTGATGTGATGCAGTTTTTGTTTGTTTTTCTCTATGGTTTAATGGCAGAGAACTGTTTTGTTGGTAATGAAATTGTCGTTTTGCTTTGTTTCATGTGTTTGCTTGAAGTGATGTACAACCTCATATCAGAAAAAGTGTTCCTTACATTTACCTTGACTGTTTTTCACTGCAGACAGTATGAACCTGAGATATTCCTTTTTTTTCTGGTCACCTTCATTTCATTTGTTATTTAACATCCATTCCTGCATTTCAGACCTGCAACACATTCCAAAAAAGTAATGAGGTAAAAAAGTAAACTAAAATAAACTAAAACACCTTTCAAACAGGTGATTATAATCATGACTTGGTACAAAAACAGTATCCACAAAAGGCTGAGTCTTTGAGGAGTAAAGATGGGCAGAGGATCTCCAGTTTATCAACAAATGTGTAAGAAAAGGATTGAAATGTTTAAAAACAATGTTCCTCAAAGAAAGACTGGAAGGGATTTATATTTTTCTCCCTCACGACGGCACTGAATCAAGAACCATCATTCATCAATAACTAATAGAACCACATGGACAAGGGATTCGTTTACCAAACCTTTATCAAGCTCTACAATACAGAATTACATTCACATATACCACTTAAAATGTTACTGTGCTAAAAAGAAGCCTTATGTTATAACCATGTCCAGAAGCGGCTCGACTTCTCTGGGCTCGGAGGCATCTGGGATGGACCATCCCCCAGTGGGAATGGGGATTGTGCTCAGACCCATCAGTATCACAGATCTTTTTTTCCTCCAATCCAGACTGTTCTGAGGAACAAGTCCAAAAGCCAGGCTCTGTTATGCTATGGGGTCAGGTCAGGGCCCTCGGTAAAGGTCTTTTCCACTTCTGAGAAAAGTACACTGAGATTTTAGAGCAGCATCAGCTGCCCTCAAGACGACATCTTTATCAGGGACGCCCATGCATTTATCAACAGGACAAAACAAAACCACATGCTGCACACATTACAAAGGCACGGCTGTGGAAGAACAGAGAACGGGTCCTGACCTGTCCCTAATAGAGAACGTGCAGAGAATTTAGAAACAAAAAATGCGACAACGACCCTGTACTGTTACAGACCTTAGGACATGTTTGCAGGCGGAACGGAACAAAATAACACCTGAAACACTAAATCACTTGGTGTCCTCGGTGCCAAAACGTCTCTTAAGTGTGGTGAGAAGGAACAGCGACTTTAGAAAGTGGCCACTTTTGTCGGAATGTGTTGCAGGCCTGAAATGCAGGCATGGATGCTTATTAACAATGAAGTTGACCAGAAATATCTTGTGTTCATACTGTCTGCAATCAAATAAAGTCAAAGTAAATGTAAGGAACGCTGTGTTCTATTGTTGTTTTGGGGCAGCACAGTTTTTGGAGATGCACTGCACATGCTGAAGTGTTTCATCCAGTTAAGTTCAGAGAATTCACCCTGTATCCGCGGGGCATCACCACTGTATGTATATATGTATGTTGTCGAAAATGATCACCACGATTGGAGGAAACTCTCACGATCATGATTTTGTCTGGAGACTAAAACGTCCTTCCATTTACCCATCCGAAAAAAGGTCTCAACTCTGAGAACACGGGGGTTCCTGTTATAGAGACTCGAATATAGTTATTCTTGCCACTGGAGCACCTCACCCGAAAATCATTTTAATGCATCAATCATTTGATCCAACCATGCATTCACATAATAGTTTGTTCATTTCATTTTGCATAACCGCCTAATCCAGTTCAGGTCCTGCTGAGCCTACAGGCACCACAGGGCTCCAGTCCAGCACAGGGCTCACATTACAGTACACCACAATTATCACATGACCAAAACCATACCGCTCTGATGGTAATGCTTCAACAATCTTACAAAGGTGACAATCTTTTAGTACCAGTTTGGTTTGCCATCCCGAGATTTCTATGACGTACTGTACGCAACATGATATTTTTAGCATCAGTGGTGGCAAAACCATGTCTTAGTAGGGTGATTCTTCAGTTAGGGGTTACGTTATGTCTCCAAGCTAAAAATTCATGTTGGAAATACTTTATTTAATCAACGGAACATGGGAGGGAGTGTGTTATCGCGATCAACGTCACGGCTGTGCTTTGCCATAGATAAATCCAGCTGTGATGTTATTCGTGATAACGCACAACCTCGAGTGTTCTAGTGCTTCTGTACAACATTTCTCACAACAAAATAAATAAAGAAATGAATCAAAAGGCTCTGAATTTCATACCGAATATGCTTTAGTACTGACGATACCGACTGCCAAAAAGTAGGTCCACTCATATAATATAATACTATAAATTATAATAGTAATAACTAAAATAATACATTCAGTGTTAAAACATTTTTGTTCCTATCTGTACATCTTTGAACAGTATGTTATCGTCCCTACCATCATTACCGCAGCAGCTTACCATTTCTGTGGGGAATTATTTAAAGTTTGTATTTGGTTATGTTGTAACCATGGAAACAAAGACTGACTGGGAAATGAAATGTTCACATTATATATATATATTTAGCTAAATCCATGTCCTAGCATCTGTTATTCCTGAAAAAGTGAAAAGTGTCATTACTGCCACATGTCATTACCAAGACAGAAACGATGAATTATTTATGAATTAATTAATATTTTTTAATTAATATACTTGACTTATATATATATATATATATATATATATGCTCAGTTGTAGCTGATGATCAGTTCTTTACTTTGAAGCATGCAAACATTATTTTGAAAGAAATCAAACTAAATTATTGCAAATTTCATTTTTTAAAACTTTTGAAAAATCAGTCATTAATAAGATCTGATATTCGTCATTGTTTCTTTTTTCAATTATTTTCCTTCCAATAAAACAATTCTGTAGTCTCATCTCTATACACCTTTTGACCAATCAGAATCCAGGACTCAGCAGCACCATTTGATGTCGTGTGTAGCTCCTGCTGAGCAGCTGACCTTCATTTTCATGAACTGATAACATTGTGTGTCACAGCGTCATCAATCCTCATTCCTCATCTCTCATCCTGTCCACACACACACACACACACGGATTACCCAGCCTAAACGCCCAGGCCTGGAGACACACCGACGCTTTCGGGATGGCTCACAGAACAGGGATTCATGCTGTGGCTCCTCCTGCTGGGCTATACTCCAGTGATATTTAAAAAGAACCAAGAAAAGAGTGGTATTATTAATATTTTGTTTTGTTAAAATGGCCTCAAAGAATGAAGATGAGATTTAGGTGGGGATTTGTAGCTCAAATAATTATGGAACAGGTTTTCATCCTCCTGCATTTTACATCGTAGAAACATGTCTTTATTTCTAATAATCTATGATATGTTGTTGAATTAAGAGAATTTAACTTAAAGTTACTGTTTAAATCTCTGTCTCAATCTGTCTTCTAAGCAGTCCTTAATCTGTCTCTTATTCTGGCTGTCAATCTGTCTTTCAGTCTCTTTTAATCTGTTACAATTACTGTTTGAAAATAATGTAGTAATTGGTATTATGAATATTTCGATGTAAATCTGACCCCAGTGATCCAACAACATCAGTAATATCAGGGTTAGCATTTAGCGACGAAGGTCAGGAGCCTCAGTAACAATGCAGTACAGCAGAAACTTTCCAGTCATGGTTCGGCCCGACTGCAGTGGTCCAGGACACTCAGTAACTGTCTAGCATTAAGAATAAACATCCAGGACATCAGTACCTGTCTAGCATTAAGATAAACATCCAGGGCATCAGGAACTGTCTAGAATTAAGATAAACATCCAGGACATCAGTAACAATCTAGCGTTAAGATAAACATCCAGGACCATCAGTAACAGTCTAAGCATTAGATAAACATCCAGGGGTCAGTAACTGTCTAGCATTAAGATAAACATCCAGGACATCAGTACCTGTCTAGCATTAAGATAAACATCCAGGACATCAGTAACAGTCTAGCGTTTAAGATAAACATCCAGGACATCAGTAACTGTCTAGCATTAAGATAAACATCCAGGACATCAGTAACAATCTAGCATTAAGATAAAACATTCCAGGACATCAGGAACTGTCTAGCATTTAAGATAAACATCCAGGACATCAGGAACTGTCTAGCATTAGATAAACATCCAGGGCATCAGGAACTGTCTAGCCTTAAGAATAAACATCCAGGATGTCAGTAACTGTCTAGCATTAAGATAAACATCCAGGACATCAGTACCTGTCTAGCATTAAGATAAACATCCAGGGACATCATTAACCTGTCTAGCATTAGATAAACATCCAGGGCATCAGTAACTGTCTAGCGTTAAGATAAACATCCAGGACATCAGTACCTGTCTAGCATTAAGATAAACATCCAGGGCATCAGGAACTGTCTAGCATTAAGATAAACATCCAGGAGGTCAGTAACTGTCTAGCATTAAGATAAAAACATCCAGGGCACAGTACCTGTCTAGCATTAAGATAAACATCCAGGGCATCAGTACTGTCTAGCATTAAGATATAAACATCCAGGACATCAGTACCTGTCTAGCATTAAGGATAAACATCCAGGGGACATCAGTACCTGTCTAGCATTAAGATAAACATCCAGGAGGTCAGTAACTGTCTAGCGTTAGGATAAACATCCAGGACATCAGTAACTGTCTAGCATTAAGATGAACATCCAGGACATCAGTAACTGTCTAGCATTAAGATAAACATCCAGGACATCAGTAACAATCTAGCATTAAGATAACATCCAGGACATCAGTAACTGTCTAGCATTAAGATAAACATCCAGGGACATCAGTAACAATCTAGCATTAAGATAAACATCCAGGACATCAGGAACTGTCTAGCATTAAGATAAACAAAAACAAATTCCAGGACATCAGGAACTGTCTAGCATTAAGATAAACATCCAGGGCATCAGGAACTGTCTAGCATTAAGATAAACATCCAGGATGTCAGTAACGTTGTCTAGCATTAGATAAACATCCAGGACATCAGTACCTGTCTAGCGTTAAGATAAACATCCAGACATCAGTACCTGTCCCTAGCATTAAGATAAACATCCAGGGCATCAGTAACTGTCTAGCGTTAAATAAACATCCAGGAAATCAGTAACTTGTCTATCATTAGGATAAACATCCAGGACATCAGTACCTGTCTAGCATTAAGATAAACATCCAGGGCATCAGGAACTGTCTAGCATAAGATAAACATCCAGGAGGTCAGTAACTGTCTAGCATTAAGATAAAACATCCAGGGCATCAGTACCTGTCTAGCATTAAGATAAACATCCAGGGCATCAGTAACTGTCTAGCATTAAGATAAAACATCCAGGACATCAGTACCTGTCTAGCATTAAGATAAACATCCAGGACATCAGTACCTGTCTAGCATTAAGATAAACATCCAGGACATCAGTACCTGTCTAGCATTAAGATAAACATCCAGGACATCAGTAACAATCTAGCATTAAGATAAACATCCAGGACATCAGTAACAATCTAGCGTTAAGATAAACATTCCAGAACATCAGTAACAGTCTAGCATTAAGATAAACATCCAGGACATCAGTAACAGTCTAGCATTAAGATAAACATCCAGGAGGTCAGTAACTGTCTAGCGTTAGGATAAACATCCAGGACATCAGTACTGTCTAGCAATTAAGATAAACATCCAGGACATCAGTAACTGTCTAGCATTAAGATAAACATCCAGTACATCAGTAACTGCCTAGCATTAAGATAAACATCCAGGACATCAGTAACAATCTAGCATTAAGATAAAAACAATCCAGGACATCAGTAACTGTCTAGCGTTAAGATAAACATCCGGACATCAGTAACTGTCTAGCATTAAGATAAACATCCAGGACATCAGTAACTGTCTAGCGTTAAGATAAACATCCAGGACATCAGTAACAATCTAGCATTAAGATAAACATCCAGGACATCAGTAACTGTCTAGCATTAAGATAAACATCCAGGACATCAGTAACTGTCTAGCATTAAGATAAACATCCAGGACATCAGTAACTGTCTAGCGTTAAGATAAACATCCAGAGACATCAGTAACCGGTTCTAGCATTAGGATTAAACATCCAGGATGTCAGTAACTGTCTAGCATTAAGATAAACATCCAGGATATCAGTAACTGTCTAGCATTAAGATAAACATCCAGGACATCAGTACCGGTCTAGCATTAAGATAAACATCCAGGAACATCAGTAACAGTCTAGCTTTAGATAAACATCCAGGACATCAGTAACTGTCTAGCATTAAGATAAAACATCCAGGACATCAGTAACTGTCTAGCATTAAGATAAACATCCAGGACAATCAGTAACCAATCTAGCATTAAGATAAACATCCAGGACATCAGTAACTGTCTAGCATTAGGATAAACATCCAGGATGTCAGTACCTATCTAGCATTAAGATAAACATCCAGGACATCAGTAACTGTCTAGCATTAAGATAAACATCCAGGACATCAGTACCTGTCCTAGCATTAAGATAAACATCCAGGGCATCAGTAACTGTCTAGCGTTAAGATAAACATCCAGGACATCAGTAACTGTCTAGCATTAGGATTAAACATCCAGGATGTCAGTACCTATCTAGCATTAGATAAGATAAACATCCAGGAACATCAGTAACTGTCTAGCATTAAGATAAACATCCAGGGACATCAGGAAACTGTCTAGCGTTAAGATAAACATCCAGGAGGGTCAGTAACTGTCTAGCATTAAGATAAACATCCAGGACATCAGTACCTGTCTAGCATTAAGATAAACATCCAGGACATCAGTAACTTGTCTAGCGTTAAGATAAACATCCAGGACATCAGTAACTGTTCTAGCGTTAAGATAAACATCCAGGACATCAGTAACTGTCTAGCATTAAGATAAACATCCAGGACGTCAGTACTGTCTAGCATTAAGATAAACATCCAGGACGTCATAAACTGTCTAGCATTAAGATAAACATCCAGGACATCAGTAACTGTCTAGCATTAGATAAAACTCCAGGGCATCAGTAACTGTCTAGCATTAAGATAAACATCCAGAGGCATCAGTAACTGTCTAGCATTAAGATAAACTCCAGGACATCAGTAAACAGTCTAGCGTTAAGATAAACATCCAGGACATCAGTAACTGTCTAGCATTAAGATAAAAACATCCAGGGCATCAGTAACTGTCCCTAGCATTAAGATAAACATCCAGGGACCATCAGTAACAATCTAGCATTAAGATAAACATCCAGGACATCAGTACCTGTCTAGCATTAAGATAAACATCCAGGACATCAGTACCTGTCTAGCATTAAGATAAACATCCAGGGCATCAGTAACGTCTAGCATTAAGATAAACATCCAGGACATCAGTTAACTGCTAGCATAAGATAAAACATCCAGGGCATCAGTAACTGTCTAGCATTAAGATAAACATTCCAGGACATCAGTACCTGTTCTAGCATTAAGATAAAACAATCCAGGACATCAGTAACCTGTCTAGCTTAAAATAAAACATCCAGGGCATCAGTAAATGTCTAGCGTTAAGATAAACATCCAGGACATCAGTACCTGTCTAGCATTAAGATAAACATCCAGGGCATCAGTAACTGTCTAGCGTTAAGATAAACATCCAGGACATCAGTAACCTGTCTAGCATTAAGATAAACATCCAGGACATCAGTAACAATCTAGCATTAAGATAAACATCCAGGACATCAGTACCTGTCTAGCATTAGATAAAACATCCAGGACATCAGTACCTGTCTAGCATTAAGATAAACATCCAGGGCATCAGTAACTGTCTAGCGTTTAAGATAAACATCCAGGACATCAGTAGTAACTGTCTAGCATTAGGATAAACATCCAGGATGTTCAGTACCTATCTATACATTAAGATAAACATCCAGGACATCAAGTAACTCTCTAGCATTTAAGATAAACATCCAGGACATCAGGAACTGTCTGTCTAGCATTAAGATAAACATCCAGGAGGTCAGGAACTGTCTAGCATTAAGATAAACATCCAGGACATCAGTTTACCTGTCTAGCATGAAGATAAACATCCAGGACGTCAGTACCTGTCTAGCATTAAGAATAAACAAACATCCAGGACGTCAGTAAACTGTCTAGCATTAAGATTAAACATCCAGGGCATCAGTACCTGTCTAGCATTAAGATAAACATCCAGGGCATCAAGTAACTGTCTAGCATTAAGAAAACATCCAGGACATCAGTAACAGTCTAGCATTTAAGATAAACATCCAGGAGGTCAGTACCTGTCTAGCATTAAGATAAAATCCAGGGCATCAGTAACTGTCTAGCATTAAGATAAACATCCAGGGCATCAGTAACTGTCTAGCATTAAGATAAACATCCAGGACATCAGTAACTGTCTAGCATTAAGATAAACATCCAGGAGGTCAGTACCTGTCTAGCATTAAGATAAACATCCAGGACATCAGTAACTGTCTAGCATTAAGATAAACATCCAGGACGTCAGTAACTGTTTAGCGTTAAGATAAACATCCAGGACATCAGTAACAGTCTAGCATTAAGATAAACATCCAGGACATCAGTAACAATCTAGTGTTAAGATAAACATCCAGGACATCAGTAACAGTCTAGCATTAAGATAAACATCCAGGACATCAGTAACAATCTAGTGTTAAGATAAACATCCAGGACATCAGTAACTGTCTAGCATTAAGATAAACATCCAGGATGTCAGTAACCTTACAACACTATAGTAACAGTACAACAGAGCAGTAATGATCCAGCACAGCGTTACAAGTCCAGGACAGTAGTAACAAAGCAACACAGCAGTAACTATCCAGCAGAACATTCCACATCCAGAGCATCAGTAACTCTCTAGCGTTAAGATAAACATCCAGGTCATCAGTAACTGTCTAGCATTAAGATAAACATTCAGGGCATCAGTAACTGTCTAGCATTAAGATAAACATCCAGGGCATCAGTAACTGTCTAGCGTTAAGATAAACATCCAGGGCATCAGTAACTGTCTAGCATTAAGATAAACATCCAGGAGGTCAGTAACTGTCTAGCATTAAGATAAACATCCAGGAGGTCAGTAACTGTCTAGCATTAAGTTAAACATCCAGGACATCAGTAACAATGTAGCACAGTAGCAAAGGTCCAGGACATCAGTGACCGTACAAGACTATTGTGTTACAGTCCGGCCCAGCATTAAAATTCTAGCACAATAGTAACAGTTCAGGAGAGAAATAACATTCCAGCACAGTAACTATGATCCAGCAGAGGAGTAATGGTCCAGCACAGTGGAAGTGCTTCCACGCAGTAGCAGCAGTCCAGGATGTTAGTAACAGTCTAGCATGGCGGTAAATGTCCAGAACATTGGAAACCGTACAACACTATAGTAACAGTGCAACACAGCCACAACGGTCCAGCACAGCATTACAAATCCAGTACAGGAGTAACAATGCAGCACAGCAGTGACGTTCCAGCAGAGGAGTACATGTCCAGCACAGCAGTAATGGTCCAGGATGCCAGTATAACAGCAGGGACAGTGAGGCACAGCATCAAAAGTCCAGCAGAGTAGTAACAGAACAACACAGCAGTTATTAAGTCCAGGACAGCATTAATGCTGGAACTCATTCATCATTTGGTGTCAGATTTGAACTGCAGGCAGTTCAGTGTGAAAGTGTTCAAATGAAGTTGATAAATGATGGGATTGTAGGAGGTAAAGTGAGTGTGTGTGTGTTTGTGTGTGTGTTGCTTTAGTAAATGTTAACTGTTGATTTCAGGGATCCAGTTTCGTTTGCCTACTGCCTGTAATGCTGATCGAACACAAGAACAAGCAGCAGGTAAACAAAATTCAAATCCATTTTACACATCATTTATTTATTTATTCACTGACATTAGATGATCACATCAGGTGCGTGTTATTTAGTTGTCGTACATAAAGCGCATGCTGTGCTTTGGATGCAATCCTCCTATGTTATTTCTTCTCCATAAAAATTACTACTTTAAGTAATTAATTTAATGTTCTAGTATTCATTATTAATTATTTCAATATTATTGCCTTAGTTTGGATAAAATTTAATAATTTTCCTCATTTATTCTCTATTTTTAAATATTTAGCAAACATTATTTAGATTAACTTTAGTAACTTTTTCAAAGCATTGACTTGTCAGACTTGTGAAAACTACATTTCCCAGAATGCCTTGTAGGTTAAAATTACCCCAGTACTTCTTACACCAGTTTGGCAGTGTATAAAGGAGTGGAAAATGCCATTGGTTAGCTGCTGCACCTTTTATAGAATGATCATTTATTATTATATAAGATGTACTAATATATATTTTAAGGAAAGCCCTTCCTCTTTGGGAAACCTCCCAATAAGCTGTGCTCGAGGACACAATGCACCACAGACAGCCAGAGTCACACAGGCTTCACTGAGAGTCTATTATCTCTGTGTCAGGGCATGAGCTTAGTGAATAAACAACACGATATTGAGTTATTTGATCCGCCTTAAAATTTAATTCCACCAAGATTAATGAATAATATGGACCCTTTAGTAAACATTTCATTACCACACTTTACTGTAATTAGTTAAACTAGTTTAACTTAGTGCCGACTCGAGTAGCAGTTCCCAGAAAGCATGTAAGCATCTCTGGTGCGGCGTCTTTCCACTCTGATAAAAAGTCCCTACCCCTGATAATTATGTCTTCTGTACTTTGCTCCCGGTTCTCCCCTCACCTCCAGAACCAGCAGTGACCGCAACCCCGAGCTATAAGAGAACTCCACCCCCGGTTCCTCCACGCAGCGTAACCAAGCCCATCATCTCCGTCACGGCTCAGAGCAGCACCGAGTCCGACGCCTACCATGAAGGACGCCTGCCCCGTCTGCCCCGCAGCAGGGAAATCTGGGGCAAATATGCCTCCACCGAAAGCCTCGACAGCGCAAAGGCCCTCACGCTGGCCACTGAGGGCCGAAGGCTGGTGCACACGGGCAGCTACACCTCAGTGCAGACCTGTGACAAAGCCGTGCTCGTGTCCAAAGCTGAGGAGTACCTGAAAACGCCACGCTCGTCTATAGGAATACAGGTACAGTCGCCCCGATCGTCACTCCAATGCAGCACCACAGTCCCTATACCAGCTCAGACTGACACACCTGGACCTAACAGACTGTTCTGAAATACTCTGACTGATTTCTCCTCTTGCTTTGACTCATTATTCAGGTGGAAGGAACTACAGACTCGGAGCCTGAGAGTAAAATTCTGCCACGGTACCAATCGGTGGGCATTCAGGTGGAGGGTGAGAAACGGTGAGCCCTACATTATTGTTATTGTTATTATTATTAAATTCCTCTAGAATAATAATAATAATTATTGTTAATAATAATAATAATAATAATAATAATAATACAAATAATATTATAATTGCTATTATTAGTAGTAGTAGCAAAAGTAATGTTATTGCTATTATTATTGCTAATATTGTTGCTATTATTACTTTCACTATGATTATGATTGTTTTTACTTTTATTATTGTTACTCATTATTATTATTATTATTATTACTTACTATTACTTGTTATTTTGATTATTATTACTTTTATTATAATAATAATTATTATTACTTCTATCATTATTATGTTTATTATTATCATTATAACTTATTATTATTACTTTTTCTATTATTATTATGATCATTATCATTTTGATCATTATTACTTATTATTGTTATTATTATTATTGTTACTTATTAATTTTTTTTATTATAGTTGATATTATTATTTTGATTATTATTATTATTATTATTATTATTATTATTCTGCCCATGAGCATAACTGATGAAGACATTTGGAGGACAACAGTCACTGGGTTTTGGGTGCTCCCTTAGGTACGGCCGGTTTAAGAGATCGAACAGCGTGACGGCGGCGGTGCAAGCCGATGTCGAGCTGGAGCGTTTCCGCTCGGTGGAGGACAAGGTGGTGCAGTTCGGCGGGTTTCAGAGGCACTCGGAGCCGAGCTCCCCGGCGCAGTACAGTGGCACTCGAACCGTGCGCACGCAGGGCATCTTCACCTACCGCGATGACTACCGGTCCCAGAGTGGGCCGAGCAGCCCACGGGCCGAGGCCTGGCCAGAGGAAGTGGAGGTGGAGACGGGCCGGGCGTCGCCGGTGCACGCAGACGGGAGCTGGTACATGCAGCTGCTGCACACCGAGACCAAACGTATGGAGGCCTGGTGCAAAGAGATGGAGAACGAGGCCGAGGAGCACGAGCTGTCTGAGGAAAGTGAGTGATCACCCCATCCTGCATACAAAGTACACAGAGAATGGATTGGAATAAGTAAAAACAGCACGCTCATTTGTTTGTCTCCTGTCGCTGGGTTTCAGTTTTGGGGAAGATCCGGAGTGCGGTGGGCAGTGCTCAGCTCCTCATGTCTCAGAAATTCCAGCAGTTCTATTGGCTGTGTGAACAAAACCTGGTAAGGCCACATGGAATGGTCAGCGGTAGGATCTGTTTATTTCATTGTGGTAAGGGCTGGGGTTAGAGTGAGGCATATCTCTATATATTTTGTAACCCAAAGCCAAAGATTGTATGTGTGTGTGTGCAGGACCCAAGTGCCATGCCTCGACCCACAGCTCAGGATCTGGCTGGTTTCTGGGATCTGCTGCAGCTCTCTATCGATGACGTCACGGCCAAGTTTGATGAGCTGCAGAAGCTCAAGAGGAACGAGTGGAGAACTGAAGAGGAACCGGAGGAGAAGGCAAGTGGTTTACATCGTTATACACTGCCTGATCAAAATTTACCACACTCTAATATTTCGTTGGGCCGCCTTTAGCTTTGATTACAGCACACATTCGTGGTGGCATCATTCCCACAAGCTTCTGCAATGTCACAACATTTATTTCTGTCCAGAGTTGCATTCATTTTTCCCCAAGATCTAGTATTGATGACGGGAGATTTGAACACAAAATCTTCTCCAGGACATCCCAGCGTATAATACAGCTTTATGCAAAAGTTTAGGCACCTCTGGTCAGATCTAAACAAAAATGTACCATGCAGACCCAAGAGGCTGAGCCTGGGAAGGTCACAAAGGGGAAGAACCTTCCTTATATTTCTCAGTGGTACCTCGGTTGTTTTCGTTAATTTGTTCCAGAACGCTTGTCGAGAAACAAAAACGAGAAGTACCAAGGAAGTTTCTCCCATAAGGAATAATTGTAAATTGACTGAATCGGTTCCAGGCCCCCAGAAAATCCCCCCTGTATAAGGCATTATATACATTAATGGAGTTGTATTGTACAGGTGTTCCCTGATTTACAGTGGGGCAAAAAAGTGTTTAGTCAGCCACTGATTGTGCAGGTTCTCCTACTTAGAAAGATGAGAGAGGTCTGTAATTTTCATCACAGGTATACTTCAACTATGAGAGACATAATGAGAAAAAAGAAAACACAGGAAATCACATTTTTAAAGAATTTAATTGTAAATCATGGTGGAAAATAAGCTAAGATTTCTGGCTCTGACAGACCTGTAACTTCTTCTTTAAGAAGCTCTTCTGTCCTCCACTCATTACCTGTATTAATGGCACCTGTTTGACCTCGTTACCTGTATAAAAGACACCTGTCCACAGCCTCAAACAGTCAGACTCCAAACTCAACCATGGCCAAGACCAAAGAGCTGTCGAAGGACACCAGGAAGAAAATTGTAGACCTGCACCAGGCTGGGAAGAGTGAATCTACAATAGGCAAGCAGGTTGGTGTGAATAAATCAAATGTGGGAGCAATTGTAAGAAAATGGAAGCCATACAAGACCATTGATAAGCTCCCTTGATCTGGGGCTCCACGCAAGATCTCATCCCGTGTGGTAAAAATGATCATGAGAACAGTGGGCAAAAATCCCAGAACTACATGGAGGGACCTGATGAATGACCTGCAGAGAGCTGGGACCAAAGTAACAAAGGCTACCATCAGTAAACACACTACGCCGAGAGGGACTCAGATCCTGCAGTGCCAGGCGTGCCCCCCTGCTTAAGCCAGTACATGTCCAGGCCCGTCTGAAGTTTGCCAGAGAGCATATGGATGGTCCAGAAGAGGTTTGGGAGAATATCATGTGGTCAGATGAAAACAAAATAGAACTTTTTGGTAAAAACTCAACTTGTCGTGTTTGGAGGAAGAAGAATGCTGAGTTGCGCCATACCTACTGTGAAGCATGGGGGTGGAAACATCATGCTTTGGGGTTGTTTTTCTGCAAAGGGGACAGGACAACTAATCCGTGTTAAGGGAAGAATGACGGGGCCATGTATCGGGAGATTTTAAGCCAAAACCTCCTTCCATCAGTGAGAGCATTGAAGATGGAACATTGCTGGGTCTTCGGAGGAGTGGTTCCGTAAAAAGCATTTCATGGTCCTGGAGTGGCCTAGCCAGTCTCCAGACCTCAGCCCCATAGAAAATTTGTGGAGGGAGTTGAAAAAACGTGTTGCCCCAAAACATCACTGTTCTAGAGGAGATCTGCATGGAGGAATGGGCCAAGATACAGTGTGTGCCAACCTGGTGAAGACTTACAGGAAACGTTTGACCTCTGTCATTGCCAGCAAAGGTTATGTTACAAAGTATTGAGTTGAACTTTTGTTATTGACCAAATACCTATTTTTTACCATGTAAAATAAATTCTTAAAAAATCCTACAATGTGATTTCCTGGATTTTTTTTTCTCATTTTGTCTCTCGCAGTTGAAGTGTACCAGATCTCGCTCATCTTCCTAAGTAGGAGAACTTGCACAATCAGTGGCTGACTAAATACTTTTTTGCCCCACTGTATGATGGGGATCTGTTCAAAAAATCCATCATAAGTTACACGGATCTTGAACTAATGAGTTTAAAATAGTCTATACTGTATCATAGAGGAGACGATTACACATTAACACTTACATTAACCTACAGTTACCCAAAATCATTAACACAAAGCTTATTTTATCATAAAGTGTTGAAAAATCTCATATCATTTAGTGAGTAATAGATTGAAAGTGAAATGTAAAAGAAAAACACTTACTCTACTGTCTAATGCTAACTGCTCAGCCTGAAAGTAATCCAGAAGACTCGGTTCTGGATTTCTTTTTGGTCGGCTGCTATCATCAATCCTTTTAGGACCCATGGAGATTCACTTGCACTAAGAATAGTGTACTGTAGATGTAAAAATAAAGAGTAAACACAATAGATAGAGATTTATACAAGAAGCCACTGGATCAAATCAGTGAGCCCAATGATTTAGGGTACGGGGGGAACTGAAGTGGTCCAAATCCCTGAAGAACTCATGTAGCAAATCTCTGAGGTGATAAAAAGTTATCCAGAACAATAAGCGCTGAAGATGTGGAATTTTCCTTGGCTCTATAAAATGCTTCAGTTACTGCAAGGAGAGCAGTTTCTGTACTAGACTGGTTGGTATCAAGGAGTTTGGTTTCTTGAAGGAAGAAGGAAAGCTGTTCAAGTTCAAGACATTTGAACAGGTATGGGAGGAAAACGGGTCTGTAGTTGGACACATGAGCTGTGATGAGGAACCAGACAAGATGTAAGTGATGTACTGATCATTGTGGTATAAGGTGAAAAGTTGCTGGCAGTTGCCTGAAGTGTGGATGGCACTGGCTCAATAGAGGGTTTTGCAGAGAATAGCAGCAGCGGTGTCAGCAGGAAGTACTAAGAAAGAGTCTGAAGATGTCAAAGATGAGAGGACAGACATTGTTGGATGAGTTTCTTCTGATCATAACATAATAATACACATAAATATTAGTTTGTCAGCTTAAATGTTTCTTCTTTCTTTAATGATTTTTCTTTCCATTCACATTAACTCAAAAGATAATCTCTCTTGTCTCAAAAACTCCTTTTTAACACATATTAGACTGCTAAATTAAGTCAGGTTGTTTCATTATTGATTTTGACACTTGGCAACCCCACACATCTGATTGACTTCAACACTTTAGTGACTTCTACTTGACTGACTTATGAATGCAGCCACGCCATATACTCATTAATAATATGTTCTCATAAGCTGGTCTTTATGGGCATCACCAAATGCACCAGTGACCCACGCAACGACTGTACTCTTGTTTTAACTTTATTCTTCTTTAACAGTTCTTTGGTAGAACGATTTGAGTGCTTAGGTTCGCTGTCTTACTGCATGATCCACGTTGACTTGAGATTCAGTTCATGGACAGATGTCCTGGTATTTTCCTTTAGAATTCACTGCAATAATTCAGAATTCATTGTTTCATCAACGATGGTAAGTCGCCCTGGTCCAGATGCAGCAAAACAGCAAACGATGATGCTACCACCACCATGTTTCACAGATGTGATACGATTCTTATTTTGGAATGCAGTTTTTCTTTTTCCAAATCTGCTAAATGCTGTAAATGTAACAATTCTTTTTTTCGTCTAGCTTGTCCAAGTGATTTTGTGCAAACTGCAGACAGGCACCAATAGCCATCTGAGAGAGGAATTTAGTCGCTTAGAAGTTTCCCCTGGCTTCCTTTGTGTCCTTTTTGACATGCCTTGCTCCCAGAGTGATCTTTGTTGGTTGACCACTCCAGGGGAGGGTAAAAATGGAGTTACATTTATTCCATTTGCAGATGGTTTATAACGTTTTCCAGCCTGATGAGCATCAACAGCTCTTTTGAAGTAGAGAAATAACAATGCCTTGTCTACTCATGGCTCCTGTTTTTGTTCCAGGAGAGGAAGTGGCCTCCACCAGCTGCAAAGAGACCGCCTAAAGGGCGTGGTGCCGGACTGACACGTGACCGCTCTCTGGACCTGCAGGACCGGCAGAGGCAGGAAGCTCGGCGCAGGTTGATGGCCGCTAAGCGAGCCGCTTCGTTTCGCCAAAGTTCGGTGTCGGAGAGAGCCGATAGTATAGAGATCTACATCCCTGAAGCTCAGACGCGATTATGAAACACTCGGGTCTTCATCCCGTCACTCGAGTGTGCTGCTATTACACACCATGTTTACACTCTCCCACCTGCCTGCATCATTCATCTCCCTCAATGCGAATCACTGATTACATTTGCGAATACAAATCATTTCATCTGTCATGAGTCTGAAGATGTTTCGCCACTCATCGGGACACTTTATCAGGTCAATCAGCTAAAGTGTTGAGAGTGATGATTCTGTATGAGGTTAACTAGATACCAAGCACATCATCATCATCCTTAAGTCATTTATACAGACAGTAAAAGCAGAATGATGGTCATAACAAAGACAAGATTACCACAGACAAAACTACAGAGAAACTGAGATTTCACTCAGCATCATCTGTAACCAAACCATAGGTACTGCTACAGTGAAAACGCTGATTTAGAGTCTCCATTTTTATGGTATAAAGAAGAAGTGTTCCAGCATAATGAACATTTCAAAATTCAATCTTGAATCCTGAGAATAATTTGTCGGTTTCAACAAAAGTCAGCAGAAACCAAACCTGAGGTGCTGCTAAACTGTGAAAGTGGGCATAAATATATTAATAATATTATATTATATTACATAAATATTATTATAAACAATATTTAGTGATGCAACAAAATACCTATGAACAGTGGTTACAGATCGCTCATCTAACATCTCTGCAGAAGGTGAAAGGTTTCCACAAAGCTGATATTTTCATTGTTCATTCACCCACTGTGGGGTCCTTGAGCAAGACCCTTAACCCACATTTGCTTGGATTGTAAGATTCTATCACTTATAACTCGCTCTAGATTATTGGTTTTATTCAACCAAAAGGGAGCAAAAAACATGCAAACATAAACTGCGGTCATAATCGCGAACTAGCGGGAGGGAACAGAGCCGCAAACTAAACATAAACTGCAGGCTAAACTTCAAACAAGCCTAAGCGGCATGGACCGCAACCCGATCATAAATTAATGCAAACGTACCTCAGCCCACGCAGTCCAGGAAGCACCGGAACGAACACGAGCAATCCGAATGCAGCCAAAGCCACAACACTCATAATATATATGCAGCTGATACCGCAACATGACAATGTGCTAGTCATTGGCCCGCCAAGTGCAGAAGCTAGGGCCGAACTTAAATAATGTCCCTGACAGCCGAGTCTCATTAGCTCGTTAGCCCTAGCCTCTTCTTTGATGCTGTCCAGATAGACCCTAGTGGCGAGGAGGGGCGTAGCGAGCCGAAGTCTGAGGCAATCCGTGACATACCCCCCCACCAAGGAGTCCGAAACAGAGCCAGGACTCCTAATAACACCCCCCCCCCCCCGGGCACCGACCGGCACCACAGCAAATGTCCCCGTAACGGCACAGGAGTGGGTGTCCTCAGGGAGTGACGCACTTTGAATGTTTTCTTGCAGGTCTCGGCAACGGACGACCTCTTACAGGTCTCGGGAACGGATGACCTCTTGCAGGTCTCGGGAACGGACGACCTCTTGCAGGTCTCAACAACGGACGACCTCTTGCAGGTCTCGGCAACGGACGACCTCTTGCAGGTCTCGGCAACGGACGACCTCTTGCAGGTCTCGGCAACGGACGACCTCTTGCAGGTCTCGGCAACGGACGAACTCTTGCAGGTCTCGGCAACGGACGAACTCTTGCAGGTCTCGGCAACGGATGACCTCCTGCAGGTGTTGGCAACGAACGACCTCTTGCAGGTCTCGGCAACGGACGACCTCCTGCAGGTCTCGGGAACGGACGACCTCTTGCAGGTCTCGGACAACTTCTTTCTGCGACGTGCTCTGGACTTGCACGGGAATCTACACTCTCAGAACTGACACAGATGTCCTTGGAACAGTCACGGGCACTGACGTCCTCGGCACTGACACTGGCGCTGATGTCCTCAGCGCAGGTATGGGCACTGACATCCTCGGTGCAGGTACGGGCGCTGACGTCCTCGGCACTGGCGTACTCGGTGCAGATGTTCATGGTGCAGGAGTCGGTGCAAATGTCTGTGGTGCTGGCACTGACATCCACAGCACAGGTACGGGCGCTGACGTCCTCGGTGATGGCACTGGCGCTGACATCCTCGGTGCAGGTGCTGACGTCCGTGGTCAGGGGTTGGCGCAACCGGCTTAGATAAGGAGCTGAGAGTCACGTCTAGTTCAGGTGCGAAATTAGGCAGCACGTCGTGCTCAGATACAGAGCTAAGCGGCACGGCTTACAGATATACAAAAACAAACAGCACATCGAACTTGAGTACGGAGCAAACGTGCTCAGGTACGAAGCTAAGAGGCACGGCGTGCTTGAAAACGGAGCTAGGCGGCGCTAATGGCTCATATACGGAGCTAAGAGGCGTGGCATACTCGGAAACAGAGCTAGCATGCTCTGGTATGGAGCTAAGAGGCTGTAATGGCACAAATACGGAGCTAACAAACAGAGCTCCCCTGCTTTTCCTCAGAGGTGAGGCCAAACTCCTCCCAGAGTTTCTCATAAAGTTGGTCGCATGTCCCAACTTCCCAACTGTGACCGATTGTTTAATGCCCATATTAAAGCTCATCCCGTCAAGATGCCAGTAAACAAAAAATATGTGTTCGTACTCAGAATAACAGGGTCTAGCACAGTTACCATGAGCACTGCCTAAAGAATTCACCACATTTATATTAACCGGTCACATTCATCCGGGAAGGGGACCTTCTCTAACGAAGCTAAAGTGGCTTGTAAACCTGCCGTCTCCATGTCTGGGCGGGGCAATCTGTTACGACGGGGTATGCGGGAGGAATGGAGACGAGCGCAAGTTTTAAACACAAAACGGTTCTATTCAACCAAAAGTGAGTCACAACGCAAACATAAACCGCGGTCATAACCGCAGACTAGCGGGAGCAGACAGAACCGCAAACTAAACATAAACTGTGGGCTAAACTGCGAACAAACCTAAGCGACATGGACCGGAACCCGAACACAAACATACACGTCTTTTGTTTCCAAACCCCACTGAAATTTATTTTAAACATTATAATTCATACAAGACTGCAACTTCTTATTGAGTACACAAAGTGACAAATCAACTTTACAGTGGCTTGCATTACGTATCATCAATATTTACTGTCAACAAACAGCTCTGGAAAAATATAAATAACAGACCACTCCAGATTATCTTAAAATCAACATATGTACATGAAGGGCAGCAATTCCATTCCAGTATCTGATGAATTGCAACACAGGCACACATCACTCTAATTAATGAGCTACTGATTAGGTGATCACCTGAAACTAATTTATTGAGCAAAAATACAAGACACATGAAAGCTGGGATTGAAATGTTGACTTCTGAACTTTCCTAAGTTAGAACATTAGTTTGTTTTGACAAAAATGACTAGAAAGTTGTGCTCTAAGTATTATTATTTGTGTTATTAAGGTCTGAAAACACTGAGCCGCCTTTGTTATTTTCTATAATAAATATTCTTATTTGGAATGTGTCAGTGATTTAGAGAATAAAACAAAAATGTTCCATTTCACATACAGAACCTACAAATAGTAAGTTAAGTGGGCTCTTATTTTTTTTCCAGAGCTGCAGAAGCTCCTTTACTTTGGGAACCGCTGGATTAGAGGAACGCCTTGGATTAGTGACTCTCAACTACTGTAATAGTTCTGTCATAATTTCAGTTTGTACAAAAGTCCCATAGCATTGTGGGTGAGATGCAGGCAGTGGCGAGCATTTACGCTTAGTCATTTAACAGACACTTACAATCCAAGCAGCTGTGAGTTAAGGGTCTTGCTCAAAGAACCGACAGTGGCAGGTGGCAGGTGGCAGATTTTAACCCTGGACCTTAACCATTAACCTTAAGCCTTTTCTTGGTCATCCTTGTGCTGTCTGCAAAAGATGCAGTTTACATGCCACACAATTGCTTTCCAAGAGCAAAATTTTAGTGCATCTCTGACACTAAACAGAAAGATGCTGTTTTTGGAAGGTGTGAGTTCATATTAATACTGGGAGCTCATATCACATCTACATAAGGACTGCTGAAGTTCCTCGCACGAGTGGCGAAACGCCTTTAGACTCTATGTGACCTAAATATCCCAAACCCTTCACACTCATGAAAATAGCAACCCATTAATCAAGGCGGCGACCTCTCGCTGATTTGTTTTGTAGATTAATGGAGGCAGGCTGTGGTGAACTGGCACGGCGGGACTAGAAGTTTAACTCGTGCTTTCTTACAGGGTGAGAATCTTAGCGGAATGTGTGTATCTACAGCTAACCTTTAAGCTACTGGACGTGATACAGAATGTAACTTCTTTCTTTTTTTAAAAAAAAAGGGCACTTCTAAAATAAGAGGTCGGACAGCTGGGGGAAGTGAAATTTTACAGAAATCTCGATTTAAATCTGTGTATCCTTTTATGAACTCTCCATGCTAGATGAAAACAGAATATATGAATATTTTATATGATGCTATAGTATATTATACAATGCATTTTTGCACCTCGAGACGAATCGCGTTTGTATTTCCAAGGGAAATGTCGATGTTGACACTCACATGATAATGTTGCAGTTGAATTGCAAAAGGACCGGCGTGGCTCGACGACTTCGCGCTCGACGGCGGCGACGAGGAGCGGGAGGTCTATTTTGTTCTCGTTTACGAAACGTGCAATGCTCTTCCTCAAGGTCTTACCATCTCTGATGTAGGCTAATGGACATACAGGTACAAAGAGACACTTTAATAATATTCAACTACTGTCTATGGTGCTGCTTTATACTCTAAAATAAAATCCCTCCAACGCCCTTATGATCTGCACAACACCATCCAGCTACTGAGTTTTTACTAAAGATCGTCCTCGTCATGCCGGGGATTTAGCTCTGGTGCGAACACGCCTTGCCAAGCCCCTGACACCTTTCTCACTAAAGCCTGCGAGTGTAAAGCCTGATGAGGTACATTTTGCTTTTCAGTCTGAAGGTAGGGCGCTTTTTTGGGCAGCTTGTGATTGTCACTCGTAATTGTACCAGAGTTCAGATAAACCCGACAGCCCAAACTGAAACTGATTGAGCAGCAACAGCTGTACCTGCTCTGTAGTGAAAGTATTTTGCAAAACTTTTGGAATTTCAAGCAGTCAGTAGGAGCTGTGAGTCCTTTCCCAGCCTTCCCTCAGTCAGACACAGCCTGTACATCGTCTGACCAGGAGGCAATGCTCAGATACAAACTTGGGTCTCGGTTATGTTGGGCTAGCGCCATGGTCCCCAGCCTGGGTTCTGTGCCCCCCTCATGGGGCACCAAGCTTTAGCTGCTCTGAGTTTGTTAAAATACAATTCTCACTGGAAAAAATCTGTACAAGCAATTACTTTGAAAGGATATACAGTAGAACCTCGGAATTCGAACTTAACTGGCTCTAGAAGGCTGCTCAAACTCCGATTTGTTTGAAGTCGGAATCAAATTTCCCCATAAGAAGTACTGTAAATAGGATTAATCCATTCCCGAACCCCAAGTGATTGTTTTATGCCTATATTTGTATGTAATTAATGATTGAAAGCAAAAATAAAGGAAAGGAATTTAATGCAATGGTGAACACGGATTCGGCACGTCTTATAACTGGGACAGCGGAGCAGAGACTGAGGGAGTGTCTGAAATCACACCCATAGACTGGTATACAGTTGTATGAAAAAGTTTGGGCACCCCTGATAATTTCCATGATTTTAGTTTATAAATCATTGGTTGTTCAGATCAGCAACTTGAGGTAAATATATCATAGAGCAGATGAACACATATTTGATATTTGAGAAGTGAAATGAAGTTTATAGGATTTACAGAAAGTGTGCAGTAATTATTCAAACAAAATTAGGCAGGTGCATACATTTGGGCACCCCAACAGAAAAATGACATCAATATTTAGTAGATCCTCCTTTTGTAGAAATAACAGCCGCTAAACGCTTCCTACAGCTTCCAGTCTGGATTCTGGTTGAAGGTGCTTTGGACCATTCTTCTTTAGAAACATCTCCAGTTCAGTCAGGTTTGATGGTTTCCGAGCATGGACAGCCCATTTTTCAGTAATATTCATGTCTGGGGACTGAGATGGCCATTCCAGAACGTTGTACTGGTTCCTCTGCATGAATGCCTTAGTAGATTTTGAGCAGGGTTTGGGGTCGTTGGCCTCGGTTTGCAACTTTGTCACTGATTCTTGAACATTGTTCTCAAGAATCTGGAGATATTAACCTGGAATCCAGCGACCCTCAACTTTAACAAGATTCCTAGTACCTGCACTGGCCACACAGTCCTCCCACAGCATGATGGAACCGCCACCAAATTTTACTGTGGGGTAGCAAGTGTTTGTTTGGGGATGCTGTGTTCTTTTTCCGCTCCTTGTTATGGTCCAAATAACTCAGTTTTAGTTTCATCAGTACACAGCACTTTATTCCAAAATGAAGTTGGATTGTCCAAATGTGCTGTAGCACACACCTCAAATGACTCTGTTTGTGGCGTGTCTGCAGAAAAGGCTTCTTCTGCATCACTCTCCCATACAGCCTCTCCTTGTGCAAAGTGCGCTGTATAGTTTGAACGATGAACAGTGACACCATCTGCAGCAAGATGAGGTTGTAGGTCTTTTGGAGGTGGTCTGTGGCTTGACTATGACTGTTCTCACCATCCTTCGCCTCTGCTATCTGAGATTTTTTCTTGGTCTGCCACTTCGGGAGTTCCTTAACTAGAACACCGTGCCTGTGGTCTTCCATTGCCTCACTATGTTCCTCACAGTGGAAAACTGACAGCTGAAATCTCTGAGAGAGCTTTTCCCTTTCCCTGAACCATGATGTTGAACAACCTTTGTTTTCAGGCCATTTGAGAGTTGTTTTGAGGCTCCCATGTTGCCACTCTTCAGAGAAGATGCAAAAGAGGAGAAAAACTTCCAATTGGCCACCTTAAACACTTTCTCATAGTTGGATTCACTTGTGTATGTAGATCAAGGGTCAATGAGCTTACAAAACAAATTTTGTGTTCCAATAATTAGTGCTAAAGGTATTCAAATGACAAGGGTGCCCAAATTTATGCACCTGCCTAATTGTGTTTGAATAATTACTGCACACTTTCTGTAAAAACCTATAAACTTCATTTCACTTCTGAAATATCACGGTGTTCATCTGCTATATGATATATTTACCTGAAATTGCTGAGCTGGACAACCAATGATTTATAAAGAAAAATCATGAAAATTATCAGGGGTGCCCAAACTTTTTCATACGACTGTAATACATATACATTAATATACTAAATACATAATGCCTATGATCGCGCCTTAGTGCTGCTTCTTTTGGGTTTATGGCGATTGGCAGTGCATTATCACCACTGACCAGACTGGATTACGTTCATCGTCTTTGGAAGATGGCACCATTGAGTGTTTTATTTAGGGTACCCATGTTCAAAGTTGGAATTTTTGGTCAGACTTGGAGGCAAAAAACTCAAACTAGTGCTGGCCAATATGACCTCAAATCAGAATAATAACAATATTTTAATGTCTTGAAAAGAGAAAATGAGCCAAAATTTAAAAAATCTACAATTTATTTTCATTTCTGCCAGTAACAATTTGGCCCGTGTGTGTGTGTGTGCTGGAGGGCACAGCCCCAAGAAAAAAGGTTGGGAACCACTGGTCTAGCGCTTTAAGAAAATCAAAACGACAGGTCTTGGGACGGCCAAACGTTTGGATGAGACTGAAGGTCCAAAGCTGAGAGCGATACGGAATAAACGCGTGTTTGTGTTTTCTGAACTCTGGACACTGATAACACTAAAGGGCGTCCTGAACACCATGCTGCCCAAAATGTTCGCCAAAAGACTCTGAGGGGACTCGTGACTAGGCATGTGCTCACAACGTGTTATAAAATGTATGGTAATATCCAATAACAAGCACAATATTTCCATCATGGATGCTTCCTAATATCAGCTCTACCCGTTCATTATCTGAATAAAAGCCACTGGAAGCAGGAATAAGACCTTCTTAAGCTCATGGTTTGTATGGAAGCCATTACTGTATCCACCTCAGTAAGAGCAGTGCTGTAGGATCTAGATAGATAATGGTAACAACAATTAAATCATACATTTGATATCCATACATGCCTTATCACGACACACCCGATGAGTTTACCACCTCTGGCTGAGGGTCTGTGTACAGGCTGTAGGCGTGATTGTGGGTGGAGACGGATGGTTTTAATGTGCACACGACTCCTAGATTCCAACATGCTCCAGCTCAGATTGTCTTTGAGTGGCTCGATTAAAGAGGTATATTTCTGACCAATACCAAAATGAATGTTGCCTAATGCTTGCTCACAAAAAAGATTTGTTCTTCATTAATCGGCTAGATTTAAACGACTCTTATTTATACGTACCACACATTAAGGACGCAGTACCACTTTTTGTCCCTAAAACATTTCAAAAATAAATATACAAAGCTTCTGCTTTGTTGAAGCATGCTCCGTTTATGAATGAAGCACTCAGAAAACCACATTCGGTTTATTTTGTTATATTATAAGATCATAAAGTAAAAAGATCTGATGTTACTATTAAGTCCTGTTATACTCACGACATTGGTTATGGATGTTCAGGGATGGTATTTATTTATTTATTTATGTATGTATTTATTTATAACCTGGATTGAGTATCTTTTATGTCAAAATTAAATAAGTCGCATTCATAAAAACAAGGTGCTGAATTGAGGCGCACTGAAATTTTAATTCAAAATTATTTTCGGATTAATTTTCTACAAATTAACCAAAACTTTTGTTGACTGATTAATTTTTAGATTAGTTTGTTGAGCAGGTGTGAATAACTTGCAGTGTTCTCTTAAAAGTTGCTTGCAATAACCCATTTTTACCAGAGAGGTCCCCATTTCCCAAAGGTTGTGTGCCAAGGTTTTAATTCATCTATTATTAAATTACTTTTGTACAATTCAGTTCAAGTCTGAACTGTTTCGGGGGTTGGATTCCTTTAACAGCGCTGTTGAAAGTTGAGGAATCACAGTGGATAAAACAGGGTAAACGTACAGGACGTCTAATATTTAACCCTTCATATTGTTTAAGCCAATGTTTATATAATGATATTAACATTTATACAGTGCCTTGCAAAAGTATTCGGCCCCCTTGAACTTTTCAACCTTTTGCCACATTTCAGACTTTAAACAAAGATATGAAATTGTAATTTTTTGTGAAGAATCAACAACAAGTGGGACACAATCGTAAAGTGGAACTTATTGGATATTTTAAACTTTTTTTAGAAATACAAAACTGAAAAGTGGGGTGTGCAAAATTATTTGGCCCTCTTGTGCTAATACTTTGTAGCGCCGCCTTTTGCTGTGATTACAGCTGCAGGTCGCTTGGGGTATGTCTCTATCAGTTTTGCACATCGAGAGAATGACATTTTTGCCCATTCTTCCTTGCAAAACAGCTGGAGCTCAGTGAGGTTGGATGGAGAGCGTTTGTGAACAGCAGTTTTCAGCTCTTTCCACAGATTCTCCATTGGATTCAGGTCTGGACTTTGACTTTGACTTTGCATTCTAAACACCTGGATACGTTTATTTGTGAACCACTCCATTGTAGATTGTGCTTTATGTTTGGATCATTGTCTTGTTGGAAGATAAATCTCCGTCCAGTCTCAGGTCTTTTGCAGACTCCAACAGGTTTTCTTCCAGAATGGTCCTGTATTTGGCTCCATCCATCTTCCCATCAATTTTAACCATCTTCCCTGTCCCTGCTGAAGAAAAGCAGGCCCAAACCATGATGCTGCCACCACCATGTTTGACAGTGGGGATGGTGCGTTCAGGGTGAAGAGCTGTGTTGCTTTTACGCCAAACATAACGTTTTGCATTGTGGCCAGAAATTTCGTCTGAACAGAGCACCTACTTCCACATGTTTGGTGTGTCTCCCAGGTGGCTTGTGGCAAACGTTTTATGGATATCTTTGAGAAATGGCTTTCTCTTGCCACTCTTCCATAAAGGCCAGATTTGTGCAGTGTATGACTGATTGTTGTCCTATGGACAGAGTCTCCCACCTCAGCTGTAGATCTCTGCAGTTCATCCAGAGTGATCATGGGCCTCTTGGCTGCATCTCTGATCAGTCTTCTTCTTGTTTGAGCTGAAGGTTTAGAGGGATGGCCGGGTCCTGGTAGATTTGCAGTGGTCTGATACTCAATCCATTGAAATATGATCGCTTGCACAGTGCTCCTTGAGATGTTTAAAGCTTGGGAAATCTTTTTGTATCCAAATCCGGCTTTAAACTTCTCCACAACAGTATCTCGAACCTGCCTGGTGTGTTCCTTGGTCTTCATGATGCTCTCTGCGCTTTAAACAGAACTCTGAGACTATCACAGAGCATGTGCATTTATACGGAGACTTGATTACACACAGGTGGATTCTATTTATCATCATCAGTCATTTAGGTCAACATTGGATCGTTCAGAGATCCTCACTGAACTTCTGGAGTGAGTTTGCTGCACTGAAAGTATAGGGGCTGAATAATTTTGCACGCCCCACTTTTCAGTTTTTTATTTCTAAAAAAAGTTTCAAATATCCAATAAATTTCGTTCCACTTCATGATTGTGTCCCACTTGTTGTTGATTCTTCACAAAAAATTACAATTTCATATCTTTATGTTTGAAGCCTGAAATGTGGCAAAAGGTTGAAAAGTTCAAGGAGGCCGAATACTTTTGCAAACCACTGTATTACACTTACATTTATTCATTGACTAAAGGCTGCAGTAGACAAACACTGCACATCCCATAACCCAGACCTCTATGCACGGAGCTACTGTATGTGCCACACAGAAATCCATTCATGTTTGCATTTATGAATAATAACTTATGGAGCTCTTTTAATATTTCTATTCAGTGCCAACTTGTTCTAATTCATGGTTTCCTTTACATTTCAACAGATAACTTTTTATAATCCCATTAGCAAAAACAATCTCATTTTATCAGGTTTTTCTGAGTTTTATTGAAATAAAGCCTAAAGTTTAACATACTGACAATAAATCACAGATACAACTTGTTTCTTTTCTCTTTCCATCTATATTCATTTCTTTCTTTTCCTTTTTCCATGATAAATATCACGAATCTACGTATACCTTGGATATTTACTTATTTTATTTATTTACTTTACAGCTATTATTACTATTTAGCTATTTATTTTAAAAATCCTTTATAATTTGCCTATATTACTTTATTTTTATGGTTTGTTGTTTAATCATTTTGCATGACTTTGCATTACTTCCCCATTTTAATCTAATAATTTTTCAATCTTTTCTTTACTCTGATTCATTTTTCTTCCTTTTATTCAACTCTTTCTTCACTTATTTATTCATATTGTTTTGTTCTTTCTTTCTTCTCTGATTTTTCTCTTTCCTCTGTTGTTCCTTTCTTTTTTAATTCACCTCATATTTAGTCATTGATTTCTTTTCTTATTTGCTTTTTTCCACTGCTATTCATTTCATTTTTCCATATTTTTTGCTCTCATTTATTCGTTCCATTGTTTATTCAGCCAATTAATTTTTACCTGTTGTCGCTTCTATAATTATTCTACTTTTGCTTTCTTTCTTCTCTTATTTAGCTCCTATCTTTTCTTCTTGTCTTTGCACTTATTAATTACCTTTGATGTTTGTTTCTGTATCATTCTTCTTTCTTTTGTTCCTATATTCATTTCTTTCTTTATTTATTCCATAATTATGTTTTCCTTAAATGTATGTTTTTAGGGTTTTTTTTCATTCATTCCCTTTTCCCTACTTTATTATTTTTCCTTCTTCCTTTCCTCTCTTACTTGTTCTTTTATTGCTTTCTCTTTCCTTATAAAATACTTCTAAACGACACTGATCTTCGCTTTGACCTGCGTACACTGTCTTAATGGTGCATACAAATAAATAAAACCTGAAGAGTTCTAACTGGTGCTTAAATCTCCTGTTTATCATGGTTCTTCATTACCAGTCAAAAGTTTCAGCGGTTTATTTAATAGCATCTACTGGGACTGATTCTGAAATGTATTAAATAAAGTCATGAATCTTACGGTTCTTTGTGTTATTCGTTTAGGACGTTTACGTTCTTATGATATTATGAGTTGGATACAAACCAGGCTACATTCCAAAGGATTCACGAACATTTTCTTCATTATATTAAAGGTTTTTAATCATTTATTAATACAAAATATAACATTACACCTTTGATTCTTAGGTGTGTCCAAACTTTTGACTGGTAGTGTTCAAAAAGAGGACAAACTGAATTTAAAAAGGAGAAACACAAAAGGAAGAGGTACAGTAAAATGCAATGCATAAAAGTGTTCCAAGGAAAAGAACTGTAATATCCAAATATTTTTTAGCTCACCAAGACTTTAACTTTGTGATTTTCTATGACCCTTATAAATCAGACTTGTGGAAGCTGCACATGCTCCATGATTTGCTGAACTCTTTACTTTAACCGCCCCTTTAACACCAATCCTGTTAATAAAGCTTCTACACACGCTGTACTTAATGAGATTTTAATCCAGAAGCCCTGGAACAGCTCTAACTGGTGCTCACACTATATCCCAGTGACATATTTAAACGTGCACATGTTGACCTGATGGCTTATGGTATTTCGATGTGACGGTGTTGTGTGCATGTCATGATTACAGCCCTTATGTTCATGTTATGGGTGCTGATGAGACATGAGGGCTCTGGTGTTCAACGATTAAACTATTCATCTGCACAACCAACCCTAGTGTCTCTGTCTCTAAAAGTGGTCACATCACGTTGGTAAGAGCTTAAAACAGCTACTTTTAAATCAAAACAACATGATTAGTGCAAGTAGTGTCCAACCTAATAAAGAACAAAATGATTCCAGCCTGCAGTGAGAACAGCCGACTGACAAAATAACAGAAACTCAATGTTTTCATATGAAGAGCATGATAGTTTGGTCCGACCTCTACATCCAGCAGCTCTAATTCCTCTGGGAAAGCTTATGGACGGACTGTGGTTGGACGTTGGACTGTACACCTTGCAGTTCTTTAAGGGATGAAGATGAAGAACTCCTCCTAGATGTTCAATGTTAAAATCTGTCGATTGTCAAGAGCACAGAAGGAGCCAGAATAACTTTAACAAGATTGGGGTGTGACGATACACACTGCTCACGGAGCGATTCGATTCATGGTAAGACGTTCGATACAAAAGACATTGATTTTCTGAAATGTAAACAACGCAAAATAATGCACCTTTTCTTGTACAAGCCTTCAAACCTGTAATTAAAAGAAACGACAGAGGTTTAACATCGTAAATATATGTTCTATCGTAGCTTCACCATACTGTACCTTAAATAAGCGAGTGTAAACATTCCTTTTTCATTTCTGAAGAACAGATTTCCTGCAGGAACTGCGACAGTGCTTGAAATGTGGCAAACGGATAAGAATGTGACTTGTGTCCCAATACTTTTGGCCACGTGCGGGTTTGTTTGCAAGTAGGAGTGTGTAATGTCT
The DNA here is from genome assembly GCA_025084515.1 of Ancistrus triradiatus. Taxonomy (NCBI): domain Eukaryota; kingdom Metazoa; phylum Chordata; class Actinopteri; order Siluriformes; family Loricariidae; genus Ancistrus; species Ancistrus triradiatus. Next base: position 351,607 of record JAJAGP010000352.1, on the reverse strand, counting down.
CACACCCTGCAGGTTTATATCCCGATCCTCCTTGTGCAACGCCATCTGCAGGAGCCTGAAGTTACTACCGTCTTAAACACGCAAGGTGACTCGTTTTCATTGTCCGGGACCTATACATGTCGGCTGTTCTAAACAATCAGAGGTTTCAGTGGACCAAAGGCTCCAGATGACCATAAGCTGCCCACACCGTTACGGATCCTCAGGTTGTTGGGCTTCTTCCATCCAGATAAGGAAATATAGATTAATCAGACCAAGAGCCTAATTTATGTTTCATTTCCTTACACCACACCGTGCACCTTCTGTGGTATTGCTTTAGTACGGAGTAGTACGGAAATGTGTAGCTCGTGGAGCACAGCGGTGCTCATCCAGTTCTGTGCTTATTTTGGGGAATTTAGCCTGTACATTAAGCATCACTGAGCTTCCACTTCGGTTCAGGTTTGACAGATGCTGAATAAGATGAGTTTTTGTGGCAGATCATCCTGGTTAGCACTGCGGCCTCACAGCTCCAGAGATCCCGGGGTTTAGTCTGTGAGGGCTTCCTTCAAGTACTCCAGGTTCCCTGAAACCCTGAACTGGATTAAGCGGGTTTGAAAATGAATATAAGATAAGAAACCAATGAATACTTCTGTGCAACTACGGCACAGCCCTACAGCAACCATTTGCTAGCCCACCACCAGGGAAACCTGGGTTTGGGTCCCATAGTGAGCGATATTTGTGTTTCGGTTCAGCAGTTCACGAAGGAGCGTCTCTACGAAATAAGGACGGACGCACCCAGAAATGAGCTGCAGTATAGAATAAAGACAATACATAGCAGAAGACTAATGCTAACCTTTCTCTTCTGTTCTTATGATAGCTCCACCAGAACAGCTCTAGGGGTGGCTGTGCAGAGAGAGATCATGTCAGGAAAGCAACGGTCACACTGATCATCCTGGAAAACATTTTATTGCACGTTTAATATTGACAGATACAACACAACGGAAAACGTATGAAGCTAAAAGTAAGGAGTGATTGTTAGTGTTGTGACGTGTTACTGTTTATACATTTTTGTTTACACCATAAAGACCGTGGGATCTCCATACTTAGTACTCTGATCAGCACAGGTTCACATGGACCATCCCCTACACCACCACTGTGACTGCCCAGGTTCGACTGGACGGTGCCTACCAGACAGATGCTGGCACAGCGATGAACTGAAAACCTATCCATGGCACGTTTATGCCGGTGCCCTTTGTGCTCTAAACGGTAACCATATTTCAGCCTTTTCACACGAGTCTGCTTTTTACAAATGCCGTCCTTCACACAGAGTCCAAAACGGACGGACCGAGACACTGCGTAACGTTTAATTTGCACCTGTACTAATTTCTGTATTAAAATCAGGCTGACCAATCAGAGCTCGGTTGCCGGGCAGAACAGCTCATTAGAGCTTATAGGACAAGCAACAGGCTGCCTCTAATAACATGGAGATTAAAGAAAAGATCTGGTGGAATAGAACTGAAAGGCTGGAGAATGATGGAGATAAAGCTCACAGGGACTGGATGGAAGCGTCTGGTTATTTATCTAAGTGTCTGTTCATGATCACAAACACACAAACTAGAGCTTCTGCACTCATCTTCACTTGTGTCTTTGTTTTTTTAAGTGAAAGACACGGCAAAATCTCCGACACATTAAGAGAAGGGAAAGCAAAGAAACAGAAAGCAGACAGGGAGTTTTTATAGTGTTTAACAAACAAAAAAACCCACAAAAAATGTAGTGCACTTGGTGTGAATTTCCTACTACATTTTTTCGTGTGAGAACGCCTCATGTCCGCGCCGAAATAGCTCTGTTTTGGTGGAAGTGTGTGGGTATGTGGATGTCTTGCCCCCCATACCATCCCAGAGACGGGGAATCTCGGTGCTCCTGAGGATGGGAGCTGCACCTGAGGTCCATCGGTGCCCCACATTAAAGCTAGTGTGTAAAAGATCCATTTTTTTACTATGTACAAAAAGTAAAATAAATATAAAAAAGGAAAGACTAAATGGTTCTGTTTAAAATGTGGAGTGATCTGGGAATGTGTTCAGCTATTTAACCCGTTTCAGGATTTCAGTACCAGATCTTTCAAACCATAACAGTCCAAAGTCTGAGTAGCTTTCGTAAGGTGTGTTGACTTTCTAAATGTATAAATGTTACATAAACCTTTGCAGGGATCAAACAAATACAGGTAAGACCTGTTAACGACCATCCATTCAACGTCCATCTTATAATTAAATCCGAATCAGTAATCAGATATCTCAGCACATGCACGTGAAGAGAACCTGACAGTTCCCAGGTGGCTTATTTTAAGAGACTTGGCTTTTTTGGGGTTTTTCCATGAACCTGGTGGCTTGTTGTTCTCGTGGGATCTGGCAACCCGGGAATTAGAGGCAGCACAGAATTAAATGCAGCAAACTCCAACGTTAGAGACTTTGTTTTTTTTTTAACAGGACATTATTGGCTGGTTGCAGAGTGGAAATCCGATTACTGCCTGATTTTATCTGATTTAAAGGCTTCGTACAGTTCGAATGACACGGTACTGGTTTTGGCTCCCGATGAAGAACAGCAGGTGTGAAGCTGTATGACGAGACGTGGATGGCACTTTAGTTTAGGAGGCTGGAATTCCTCCGCCGATGGGCGGAGTCGAGAGCGGAGGCAGAAGCAGAGACTTGAGCTTGAGGGACATGGAAGCGATCTCTGGGTCCTGAGACTCGTACATCTTCACCAATCTGGCAAACTTCAACACACCTGAACGACAAAAACAACGCACAACACATGCATGATCAATGAAACGTACCCTTTATGAGCACTGGACCATGCTGTACATCACCGATGACCTTAAGTGATGTCGATCTAAACCACAATACCGGTAAGCAATCCAGAACGTTAACGAGCTCAGCTCTGACCTTCTCCGTCGTTGCTGAAGCCGTAAGCTTTGATCACCTCCTGCTGGATCTGTGTAGCTACAGGCAGGACCAGCTGCAGCATCTTTCCCATGTCGTTACAGCTACTTTCTCTCGCTTCCTCCATCCGAGAGGCGTTCTCAGGTATGGAAAACGCCTGGATCACCTCGCTCAGCACAACTGCAACACCACATTTATGGACGATTAAAGCAAGACAATGCAGGTATGTGCCATTTAACGTACGCGTTACGTAATAATTGACTAAATGGATGCTGACCAGACATTATCAGTCATTTCATACCAAGAAAACTAGAAATAACTTGCATCAGGTGCCCAGCACTAAAAGTACTCCCCCAGTGGCTGGGTCTTTCTTCCCAGGAAACACCCCACGCGACATTTATGTTAAAATCCCCAGTGGGGACGGAAGCCGAGCCCTCTCATGCTGGTGTTTCCAGCAGCTGGCTCTAAACACTGAGGCTGCAGAGGACCAGAGGATTTGCACCATGGTCTCTGGTTTTTCTTTTCTCAGTACAACCTTAAAACGATTGTTCGCTGTGGGGAACTTTTAGTGTGAAGCAGGGGTGTAAATGGAGCCATTGTTACGAGTGACTTACCTCGGGCTTGTTCTATAGTGAGCGTGGGCTGCTGAGCTGGAGCTGATGCCATCCTGGCAGCTTTTATTAAATATAAAGACACTGAAATAAAACGGAATCGCACATCCGTGAGTATCTCAGAATATGCACAACGATTCCAGTGAATAAACGGGCAGCTAACAACATCCGAGAGCTTAGCTGACTAGAATGAAACGGAGAATTGTGACATTTGCAGCTTACAGTTTATTTTCGATAACCTAGAGCAAATAATAATTATTACTGTACTGTACTTACATCAAATCGCTGCTATCCTTTAGCGGTCGGCTCCGCAGCTTTTCCCACCCATATTCCACACCGCCCCAAAAGAATCAAACACACCAGGACCTGATAGCCAATCCTAGCACAGGAATGCGTGTTACTAGCCAATCGAAACAAAGGAGGCGGGACTTGACGGAATGCAGATAGGAACGGAGGACACGACGTTGAATGGTGCAACCGCTAATCTGTTCCGTGTGCAAAATCAAAACAGATACGCGTTTCCAAATAAGTCGGGCTTGTTGCTAGCATAGTATTGTTTTGCTCCATCTCACTCATTTTATTTCAATATTTCAACATGGAGCAGAGGCTGGCAGAGTTCAGAGCTCGAAAGAAGGAGCAGAAGGAGGTCGAGAAAACAGAGACCGAGCAGGAGAGCGTCAAGCCTGGGTCTGAGCCGCAGATCGGTCCGACTGAGAACAAGCCGGAAGAGCTCCGCAACTCTGATATAAAGGTGAAGAGAAGTCTTATAATAAATATGCTCTTTAACCTAATGTATAAACTGAAATATAAAGGCTCTGAAGGGCATGGAACGTGGAGAACTGTGGGCGCATCAGTTGCAAAAGGACCATATGCTTTAAATGAACAGCTGGATTAAGGATTTACACTGGTCTCCTTACTGCATACTGATCATTCTTACAACATAAAGGCCTTTATATATATGGCTAATGTAATATAGATTACTGTTGTTTTTATTTTTCATGTTTTAACCCTGCTTTTTACTGGTCAGGGTTGCAGGGGCCCTGGTGCTTATCCCAAGAGAACAGAGGGCACAGGCTTACGAGTGCCCTCGATGGAGATGCCAATATATGCCAGGTAGCCTAGTGGTTAAGGTATTGGACTATGAGTAAGACCTTGAGCAAGGCCCTTAACCCACTTTGATTGTGAGACTATCAGCTGCAAGTTGCTCTGGATGAGGGGCCTGCATGGCCGGGAGGTACTGCCGGGACTTGAACCCGGGTCCCTGTGGCGGTGGGGTAGCATCTTGGGGCACAGCGCCACCAGAGTGCCATAACTGATTTAATTTATTTATAGAACATTTTATTGGCATGATTTCAGAATACGTAAAATACACATTTACACCCAAATTAAGAAAATATATTATATTATAAATACATGTTTTATCTGTCTAATATATGCACAGAAAAGAAATTTATTATTAGGAAATGTGTTTTTTGTGCTTTTTTTTTTTTACATTTTTTTAAAAGCCATCGTTGCTGTATAATTGTGTCGAAACACTAAATAAAACCAAATAAAGAAAACAAAGTTTATAGTGTAGCGGTATTGATATCCTTACGTGACAGCACAACGTCCAGCGGTACCTTGGTTATCGTTGTTAATTCATTCCAGAAGGCTTGTCAAAAACAGAACATGAGAAGGAGCAAGCAAATGTTTCTTGTAAGGAATGATGCAAGTTGAATGAATCCGTTCCAGATTCCAAGAAAATCCCCCTGTATAAGGCATTATGTACATTAATGGAGGCTGTGAGAAAGAGCACGTTTAACTCTGGTGGCTGTCGCTTGTTTCTCTGGTGCACACGCAGTAGCTCTTACTACAGAAAACAAATAGAAATGAATCTATTCTTTAATAAGGCTGTGCTGTTAGGTCTGTCCTTACCACTTCTCAGCTACAACAGCTAATGTATATTGTAAGGTGATATATGGGTTAAGTAAGTTTATGATAATAAGGATCATCACCTTATCATATGTTTGTGTTTTCCTCAGGATAGCTCCGACTGGTTGCTGGACAGTGCCGTGGGCCGCTGGCTCGGGGTGCAGCGTCTGGCTGTCACTAACCTGACGGTGCTGAAGTTCTTACTCTGGCTCGTCCTGCTGGGTCTGTTCTCCGAGCTGGACTTCGGCCTGCCCTTCTTCCTGGTGTCTTTGTTTTACTGGCTGTACGAGGGTCTGCGCGGCCCATCAGCCAGGAGGCCCGGAGAGCTGAGTGCGTACTCTGTGTTTAACCCCAACTGCCAGCCTATACTGGGCACGCTCACTGCAGAACAGCTGGAGGGAGAGATGGGTTACAGACCGATAAACAACAGGGCGACGACGTAACACACTTTGAGGTTACACATGTTTACCTTCAGGGGCTGAAAACAGAGGGAAGGAGGAACGGAAAGGTGTGCATTATGTCCAGCTCCTTCGATTTGCTGTCCAAAGAGATGAATCATCATGTTTTGAAAGGGAAATCTGACTCATAAAACCAGCTTATACTCCCTATCATTGATGTTTACACCCAGCCCATAATAACCTGATAATAACCATATTCTGATTAGAATAAAACATGTACACAAGACAGAACAGACGAAACACACCGAGGCCAAATGAACATTTCTGTGCAATCAGACCATCTGTTAAATAGAATTATAGGTACACTGGTGTGAAACAGGTTGGTGCCTGAAATGGACATTAACCGGACATTACCACAGTCACACGGTCTTTTTAGGCTACTGTGATGTAAATATGAAGGTATTTTCACAAGAAAACTGCATACAAACCAAATGTAAATGCGTCAGAGATGCAGCTGAAGACACGAGTGGAAAGCTACCATCTACAGCATCCCTAACACCACTGCAGTAAATCTACTGTTACAGCCATCTGGAGGTTACAGCCGGTAACACTTAAAGAGGATGGTCTGATGGACCTCATACTTTTGTTTGACAGAAGCCAAAAATGCATCGATAGACCGTATTAGGAACGACACAGAAGATCAGCCAGATGAACCAGAGAATGTCTAGCAGTTTCTCTATTATAGGTTAATATACAGGTAGTGCGAAGACCAACAAAGGAGTACTACTTTCAGTAAGACAGGCACATACAAACGCCATTTACAGTCGTGCTTGAAAGTTTTTGAACGAACCTTTAGAATGTTTCTATATTTCTGCATAAATATGACCTAAAACAACATCAGATTTTCACACAAGTACTAAAAGTAGATAAAGAGAACCCAGTTTTTATACAAATGAGACACCAATTATTATGCTTGGTCATTTATTTATTGAAGAAAATTATCCAATATTACATATTAGTGAGTGGTAAAAGTATGTGAGCCTTTGCTTTCAGTATCTTGTGTGACCCCCCCCCCCCTGTGCAGCAATAACGTTTCCTGTAGCTGTTGATCAGTCCTGCACACCGGCTTGGAGGAATTTTAGCCCATTCCTCCGTACAGAACAGCTTCAGCTCTGGGATGTTGGTGGGCTTCCTCACATTAGCTGCTCGCTTCAGGTCCTTCCACAACATTTTGATTGGATTAAGGTCAGGACTTTGGCTTGGCCATTCCAAAACATGAACTTTATTCTTCTGTAACCATTCCTTGGTAGAATGGCTTGTGTGCTTAGGGGTGTTGTCCTGCTGCATGACCCACCTTCTCTTGAGGTTCGGTTCCTGGACAGATGTCCTGACATTTTCCTTTAGAATTCCCTGATATCATTCAGAATTCATTGTTCCATCAGTGATAGCAAGCCGTCCTGCCCAGATGCAGCAAAACAGGCCCAAACCATGATACTACCACCACCATGTTTCACAGATGGGATAAGCTTCTTATGCTGGAATATTTTTTTTATTCAATGTTCTTTTTGGAAAACACCTGACTAATTTCACCTTCAAACTAACTGCTAATCCTAGAGGGTCACATACTTTTGCCACTCACTAATATGTAATATTGGATCATTTTCCTCAGTAAATAAATGACCAAGTATAATATTTTTGTCTCATTTGTGTAACTGGGTTCTCTTTATCTACTTTTAGGACTTGTGTGAAAATCTGATGATGTTTTAGGTCATATTTATGCAGAAATATAGAAAATTCTAAAGGGTTCACAAACTTTCAAGCATCACTGTGCAGCTTGGTACAAATAAGCAGAAGAAAGTCATCCACACAAACATGAGGAACTTGCACAAAAAAGTATATAAACACATCAACCGAGTTAGAACAGTCTAATAAGCAAGCGGGCACAATTCTTCCTTTCAGGTTCCTATTCTGTTATCTTTAGCTAAAAGTAGGGAGTGTGATGGTAAATACTGTGATGCTTACGTTAGCTAACAGTGGCAAAACCACAGTACTGGCCCTCAGTTTCTGTTTAAAACATATGTATACAGACTGTGGTGAGACAGTGGTTAAGGTACTGGACTATTGCTGAGAAGCTACAGGGTTCTAGCCCCAACTTTACCAAGCTGCCTCAAAGCAAGGTGCTTAAACCCAATTGCTATGACTGTACGTTATGAGATGTATCTATGACGCTCTGGATAAGAGTGTCTGTTAAATGCTGTAAATATGTACCGTCTTATACAGCGGTTTGTGCACCTCAGGTCTACTGATATATTTCGTTTTCTATATTAAAATGAAGTGAATCGCTGCAGGGAACAAACTTATAAGCAAAAGCAAACCTCTTTACCCACACTTATCGCCAAAACTGCGGCTCATTGCTGACAATGAAGCAGATCTTAATTGAATGCCGTGGCGTTGAGGATATAAGGAAAACTAGTAAAAAGACAACATTAAATAACACTTTAAAAGGAATTCCCCTAAAAGGATTCTGGACTTTATAGATCACCCATGAGTGACATCAATCACAGGTTTGCTCTCTTTACTGGATTCTCTGTAGTGGCTTTCAAAAGGAGGAGATAAAATCGGTCTGATTTGATCAAGTACTTTGGAACTACAGGTTCTAAAACATTTGAACTTATACAAGTGGAAAAACACAGTGTGCACAGAGTATATAATCTACCAGTCAACTGAATACACAACGGTGCCATGTGTGTGGATTTAAACACATTTAGTGCAGAACTGAGAGAACTACCCAACATGCACATGTTAAATCCAAACGGCATGCAGAAGCACAAGTAAAACGGTCCTGCCTTATTCCTCGGACACAGAACACTATTACAAACCACCAAAGCTGATTGAATATATTTTGTAATAAGCTGTTTAATCATTAAATCCTACAAGTGTGTATCTGTTTTGGAAAGCTGGTCTTATTCAATAAACATGAACTGAACTGATTACAAAGCAAAGCTTCCAGAGACAATTATAGTGTGTGTGAGTGTGTGTGTGTGTGTTCGTTGCGATCACTTGATATCACAGAGTAAGGCCACCCCGCGCAGGATCCAGTGGTCCGGCGCCGCCGCCGTAGACAGGACCAGTCCTGTGACGTAGGTGAGGTCGGTGCGGCGCGGTTTCTTGTAGACGGGGCAGATGTATAGTTTGGGGTCCTTGGGGGCGGTGGAGTTGATGGCGAACATGTGCACTACGGGGAGAGGGGTGAAGAGCACTTTGGGTGTGGATTCGACGAGGCGAGAGTTCCGGCGGTCCCAGCCGGCCCCGTCCAGGTAAAGTCCGTAGACGTACACGCCCTCCTAAAGAGCGGCCCAGGGTCAGTATCGCACCTTAGAGCTTTAACACACCAATGAGACTACAGAGGTTCTACGAAACATGGCACGGTTTCTATGCTAGAATATTAATCAGAAGGTTCAGAGTTGCCCCTTGTGCAATGCCTTAGGTATTTACCTGATAAAAAGTTTCCTAAGCCACTAAAACCAAACATCAAATGGACTGCACCCTTTGGTGATACGATAACATTACATATCATTGCAGGATCACGCTTGTACCCTTAACCCTGGTTGCAGCCGCTGCCTGTTCCTGTCTGTGGCCTGCTGCAATGGGAGTGCGTACGTTTCTTCACACAGAGAGGCTCTGACCTAATTTGCCCGTGTACTGCAGACGTACCGCAGGTGCGCAGGTGATCTCCTCCTTGCTGTGCTTTAACACTTCGTTGTGCAGTGTGACCTTGTCCAGAGACCAGCCTTTGTGTGCCCGAGTCACCTCCTGCCTCATAGCTGTGAGGAAACCTGCAATAAACAGGTAGGGTTCGGTATTTTAATAAACTAGGCTGCTTAATATTACTAAAATTTAGATACAGTTATGACCACATAGTGGTTAAAACAAAATACTCTACACTCACTGGCGACTTTATTTCCTTTAAGTTCATCTACCATAACTTTGTACGAGTACAAATACTGAGTGTGGTCCATCCGTAACTAAGAACAATTCATCATATTACAGCTGTCTGACGAAAGACATGTACCTCCAAAAAAAACTACTAAAAAAGCGCACTAAAAACGGACTGCTCTGAGAATAATGCTTAGACTGAACAGCAAACTATGTAATTTAGATGTACTTCCGATCAGAAATAAAATAATGACCTTACTGATCTTTTTATATTTCATATATTTCCCTCAAACACCCAGCTGTGAAACTGAACATTTCTTCCCAACAGCTCAGTGAACCAGAAGCCCGAGGTGGAGGATTCCCAGGAGAGCTTCTTCCATTTCCCGACACGAGTTGACGCTGGAGTTGTGATTCAAGAATATTTTACAAATAAAAATGTTAACACCAACATGAGCTACGGAAAATGATTCAAAGCCTGCTTTACCATCCACTTGCTAAATGGTTGAAAAAAGGGTTAGGTCATGTGATGAATACCTTGGGGATTGAAAAAGCCAGTCATCCAGAAGGTTTTGGGTTTTCCCTCAAACAGCCAGCTGTGAAACTGAACGTTTCTTTCCAGCAGCTCAGTGAACCAGAAGCCCAAGGTGGAGGATTCCCAGGAGAGCTTCTTCCACAGGTTTGGGACACGAGCATCAAACATGTTATCTAGGACATCCCTGAGGCTCTGTGAGAAAAAACCAAAATGTTCTGCACTCTCACAACGGTGCCAGCTTGGGCAAGAAAAGTGTGAGTGTGTCTGAAGTCAGTGCTGAAGTCTCAGCAGACTTATGGATGTAGTCTTATTTTAGAAATGAAAAAACAAAGGCAGACATACAATCTATAAGAACAGTAATAGCAGACTGCAAGAATATCCACATCAGGGACTGCCCATTTTAAAACATAATATATATGTTTTATATATATATAATATATATATTTCAACTACCTGGAAACAGATTACATCAACTGCCATTTCTTACCTCACTCATAATAATGGTGCCATCAATGGCCAACTTGAGGTCAATCAAGCTGGTGCGCACTACACTGATGATCCTCTGCATGCGGTCCACCTCCTGGCGCAGGAAGATGTTCATGGAGTTCAAGGCTCCCATCTTTACCAGTCTAGCTTTCACCTATTCATTTAAGACATTAGTCATTTTAGACATTCAGTTCTAACTGTACGTCTATAAACTTCCCTGAATCTTTCCCTCGAATCCGTCACAGAAACACAAACAGTTAAGAGATCCCTGCATGATCCCACCTCGTGAGGTATATAGTTGGGAGGGAGTTTCTGCAGCATATCCTGAGCGAGTCGGTACACGATGGACTCTCGGGTCTCACCCGAATCTCCCGCGCTCTCCTTGGGCTGGATGTTTGTAATGGTGTCCAGCACCTCGGCTGAAGTGTTACTCTGATACCTGTTTGAATCCCAGATTTAGACCGTCATAATACTGGCTACATCTGATAGGGTATGATAGATTATTTGTTTGACTTTTCTCAGGTTTTAACATTGCTTTCATGGTCAGGGTAGTGGGAGCTCCTCCACATGTGAAAGGACACAGGACAAAAGGTCCATCGCGGGGCCAACAGGGATCCCTGTTTCAGAGCTGGCGGTAATCTTCCGACTGGTCTCTCCTCCCTCAGAAACAGCCTGCATGTTACAGCAGACCCAGTGCAAAGACTTTCTACTTACCGCCGGTGTAAGCCTCTTTTTAATTCACTGACAGGCAGCAGATTTCTACTGTGAGAATAAGGAATGGCCTACAATCGCTATATCCATCTGCCATCTTACTGCTGTTGGGGTGGAAGGGAGATGATCCCTCATCATGCCTTCCCTCCCTCTGTGCAGTGCCTTATTCACGGAGATGTTGGGCCAGACTGCTGCTCAACCCGAGCACCCCTTCTTCCCTTACCTCCTGAGACCCTGCGTCCCCATATGAGGACGTCGCATTAAGGACCTCTAACCCCTTAACCCACAGCTGATTGTGTTGTATATTGACTAAGGGCGTCTGTTAACGACTAAACATAAATGCGACTAAAATGGTGACCGAGTCTTACGTGATATCAGCGTTAGGATGTAAACCAAACACCAAAGGACTGTCAACATCAGGCAGTGTCTGAACATACTCCAGATACTCCTCCACAGTCTTACACACAGGAATCTTGTAACCGGTGTAGAAACAGAACGACGGATCAAAGATCTTGTCACTGAACCACACCTGCCAAATAGAGGCACAGCTTTTATCAACATGAGGTCTGTTACAGTCTCCGTCTGGTGCTCTGCAGGATGAAGCACGTACTCGGGTGAAACAGTTCAGAAGTCTTTTGTCAAAGTCATCGGTCACTCTGCCTCCGTACTGCACTTCTCCCAGCATGTAGCGCACCGTGACCCACGATACACCCTGCAGACAAAAGCTCCAGCCTTAACCGAAGCTCACAAATTAAATACGCACACAAGTACAACAAACAGGCAGACCTTTTTTGGGCTGCACTCGTCCAAATGGTTCTGGATAAACTGCACGCTTGCAGTAAAGTCCGCCGAATTGAATTCGTAAGGAATATTCCAGCCTAAGGGTCCAAATTTGCGACGTTCCTACAAGAGGTACAAAGTTTAAAAAAGAGGGCTGATTGTAGTTAAACCAGGCAGCATGACGTGGTCCTTACCTGAACCACTGTGTGTAAAAAGGCAACACCATAGAGCAAAGGCTTCCACATGGGCAGGTTGCTGATGTCCAGCTGGTCCTGACTGATGCCCACAAACGTCCGCTTCAGCCCTGCTCTCACTCCCTGCGGAGGGTCGTTGGTGAACTTAATGGAGGACTGTTAAATTAAAAGACAGTCCTTGTTGATTATTTTCCATAATAATAACAGAATGTTGTAACATAAGCTAAGAGTGAGCGAGACCTGTAGCAAAGTGATTGAGAAGTGGTGATGAGGCTCTGTGGTGATCCACACCCTGAAAGTATCATGAACGGTCTCCACTGTGGTCACCGTCTCCAGGAGCTCATCCATAAATTCCAGTCCCAGATGGCAGTTCTGCAGCAGAACCCAGCCTCCCTGTGGACCAGCACCCACGCGGTATGTATTTCAGGGTTGTGATTCTTGGTTCCTTTCAAATCGGGTACGTTTAAAACACAGTTCTGACCAAACGTCTGAGGGGCCTAGCAAAAATGCTTTTCTTGAATGAAATAGAACGATGTTCATTATAAATCGTACAATCAACATCATTTTGATTAGCATTAAAGAGCTGATTAGTATTTGGTATGTTCCCCCTTTTGCTGTAATGGCAGCGTGCATTAGGGTTGGGTGACGGTATTTTTAAATATGTGACGCACCACATTTCTGCTTCGTGTGCTGGATTTACCTACTTAAAGCACCACTAGAGCGGTCAAAAGACAGCCGAGTTCTCAGGCAAAGACGCTGTTATTGTCACATGACTGTCGCTAGATGGCGCCAGCACTCTGGTTAGAGGATCAGCTTCCGTTTGTCCTGTTTCATCATATTATCTCCTTATATAACGTCTCTGGTTGTGGTGAGGCTGTTAGGTCAGAACGCTAAGGCCTACGTTACGAACACATTATAAATCCAACTTGCTGTGTGTAGTGCTGGAGAATTAGGCTGTTTTGAATTCGCCCATGTCCGTACCATTATTGCATGATGTATTTGAAGTGAGGACATTTTATTTTACGCAGTGGGGGAATAGGCCTAATGTAGCTGAAACTGAAAATGAGTCCATCTTTAAATATAAACAGGCTATTCCATGACTTGTTTCTTCTCTTAACTATTTTCCTGTGAGCTTAATAAGTTATATATAATTTATAGCTCTCAAATGTCTCAGAAATGGCAGTGTGAATACACTGATCCTAACAGCCTTCATATCTCCTTTAATCACCTGCCAATCACCCTAAGGGGATATTATATTGACTATCAGTCCAATAATACACACATTTGAATGGATTGACCAAAACCATAAACCATAAATCCTACCATGAGCAGCACTGTGTTATTCACCTGTGTGATCGACATCTGCACCAGCCTCCTTGCATGCACTTCCTGTCCCTGTCCCATTGATATTGCCCTGCATTCTAATCAAACACAGCAGTAACACAACTCAGAGGTCCGTCAGTACAAGCCTGTTTAGGTTTCTGTGATTAGATTCTCACTCAGCGTGAAGGAGTATGAATAAAGTCATCCAGCATGTCCTCTATACTATAAGTTAGCTAAAGCTTCATTAGCATCTATTTGCCGTGTTTTACCAATGCTCTTATTTATGGAGGTTTTTCTTGCCGTTGTCGCCCTAAGCTTGGTGCTTACGGGAATAAATCATACCTTAACTGAAGAACGAAGTAACTGTGAATGAAATGAGTGATTTGTAATCACCCAGTCTGAGCTTCTTGGAAAGAGCCTCGATTTGATTGGTTGGATCTGAGCCCATAGAGAGGAAACAGATCAGAGGGGTACGAGGGTCGCTCTCCTCCCACATCGTCTCCAGGTTCAGAATGACGGGCTCAGCAAATCTGGCACCCATCGTGTGCTCTACGTACTTCCTGGCCTGGGAAAGGGTGCGGTCTGGACACCAGGATCTGCAGAGTGAAAAGGTCAGGACACAACTAATATTTCCACAACTATCCACAGTCATTATACATGATAAGACTTTTACACATACCATTGTTTTAGCAATGATATCGACTCTAATAGTGGCCTAAGACTTTTGCACAGTACTGTATAAGTAAACAGACACTGCTTCCGCCTCGCTTTGCTTTCCTCTTTCCGTCAGCCTTCTGCCTCGTCGTGGTGCTCTAAACGTATAGTCCTGGCCTGGGAAAAGGGTGCAGGTCTGGGACACCAGGATCTTGCAGAGTGAAAAGTCAGGACACAACTAATAGTTTCCACAACATCCACAGTCATTATACATGATAACAAGGACTTTTACACATACCATTGTTTTTAGCAATGATATCGACTCTAATAGTGGCCTAAGCTAGACACTTTTGCACAGTACTGTATAAGTAAACAGACACTGTTAAACTCACCGGTACACACATTACTGGAACGCAACACTCTAAACAGGAACCTGAATAAAATGTGGTTGTCTACAAAGGTTTGATTTGTGTTTTTTCGGGGTCAAGACCTGGCCTGGAGGTTCTGTAATTCCCTGCAGGTCACGTCACAGGACACTAAGCATCCCTTCCCTGAGTTTCTGCCTTTGCCTTTGTCCTGAGGCCTCTGAGTTATAGGGCCGTCTCTGGCAATCAGAGGGCTGGGTCTTTGGCACGCATGATACAGACCACAATACTTCATAGATTATAGTGTAGTCCCAGGTTCTAGGTTCCTCATAGTACAGTACTAACGTGTAGACTGTTTCATAACTGGCATTTACATATATAAATCACATCTTATATATATATATATACGTAGATATATAATACACGTATATATATATAGATATATATTATAGTATATATCTATATATATATCATATAATCTATATATATATATATATATATATATATATAAATAATATTTACTACTTTACATTCAATACATCACATTACTATTACTACAAGACATGTCATGACATATTATGCCCTTTAATATATTACAATACTATAAAACCCAGTGGGCAGCAAGTTTTAAGGCCAATAATCATGATTAAAGTGATTTCTGGCAACACTTGGCACAAATCTGCCACAATCTATCAGATCAAATCTTAAAGATCAGCTTTCATGACAGTGAGGGTTCTTGTCTGTAGATGACTGAAACCATTACCTAATAAGGAGCAGTTTGTGGAAGACAGTCAGTGAATGATGAAGTCCATCAGGAATCGCTGCCTCCTCCGGCGCATCCATGTCGAACCAGGCCTTCCAGCCTTTCTCATTACGGGATATCTTCATATTAAAACAATGAACGCGCTCGAGTTCAGTGATGATGCACGAGCATAACACAGCAGCAAGTTCAACTAATCTGTATAGGGTTTGAGACGGACTATTAGATAATACATCTGTATATGCCTGAACAGGATTAAGTGGGTATTTAAAATTGAATAGTTAATATACTATTACATTTTAGACCATTAAAATGACTAAAGATTAAAATACTGGGCATGAATTAAGCCCGGTCTGGGGCTTAATTGAAATACCAGGGGTAATTTACTACTAGAAGTTCTTATGAATTTAGGATTGAGAACAATCAATTCAACTGGTCATAGAGAATTAAATCCATTCAGGAAAAGTAATACTCAGACTAGGCTGAAAACTGTCACTGCAGAGGCTTTGCCACATTCAGTTTAAAAACTGAGGGACTTGAACATATTACTGAAAAATCTGTGTTGAAGTCGAGAGTTCCTGCATCAGAAAACAGAGCATGCTCAGATAAACACTGTTCAATTAATAATATATTCATTAATTTTCATACCCACTTCATCCAATTCATGGTCAAAGGGAGTCATGGCCTAACCAGCAGCACAGGGCACAAGGTGGGAACCAGCCCCTGACAGGGTGCAAATCCATCTCAGGGCAGGCACACACACGCACAAACACACACGTTTGTCTTGCTATCCTTGTGAGGACTTTTCACTGACGTGAATGACAATAAAGGATCCCTGTATCAAATTAATGCAACACCTTCACCTAACTATAACTTTAACCTCAGGAACTTTTCGCTTTTCAAATAAAAGAAAGAAAAGCAGCTAAAGAAGTGAACACCCACAAAACAGGTCTCATGTGAAAACTGACAGGTTTTCCTAACATTGCAGGGACATTTGGTCCTCACAAGTATAGCAAGACGAGGCATACACGTATACACACACACACACACATATACACACAGGAACATTTTAGATTTTAGAGACCAAATACATGTCTTTTGGATGTGTGAGGACACCGAAGTACCCGGAAGAAAACAAATGCAGACGTGGGGAGAACATGCAAACACCACACAAGCAGAGTCAGTGCTGGTTATCAAATCAGGACACGTTAACAATAATAATAATAATAACAGTACCAACAATACACTAAACAACCATCTTCAAAACCTCAAGTGACCTGTTTAAGGATCTCAGAGAACTCCGGCAGTTTGTTGAGCTCAACCAGGTTCAGCCACGTCATATCCAGAATCCAGCAGAAGGGCTTGGGAGGGCAAGCTTTCAGATCCAGAGCGGCACCACCTTCAGACAGATGAATTAAGAAATGTTTCAGCTATGCACTCAAACATATTCAGAGTGGGAAAGTGTGATGAAGGACAGTTGGCTGAGATAAGCTCTGAAGTCTAGTGAGTCCATCATAATATATTTAAATGGTATTTCGTAAACAAGGTTCCATTGCTCTTTACTAATATACATTCTATACAGTGTGCTGCACAGGGGTGCGTCCCTTTATTTAATATCACACCTTAAATTTAACTGTAACGTGGGGGCATCACTGATGGGCGACACGCGATGCGATTCCGACCCAGTCCCAACCCAGAGGAGCAGTGCGACTCTGGAACCCAGCCCTGGCACAGCTTGAGAGTCCAGAGTCATAAACAAACAGCACCATGAGTAATATAGACGGCTAAGAGCCTGGTCCTACATGGCAGGCCAATGCCAGACGACCTCGTCAGCCATTGCAATCGTACCCAACTCAAGAGGCAGGGATCATGAAGACTTGGAGAACATGCAGTCTCCACACAGGTTAAGTTTGGGCTGGGAATATCACCGGGGATGGTAGGAGTTGTGGGGTTGTGGCGGCCTAGATGTTAAGGGACTGGACTATGGACGAGAAGGTCCAGGGTCCGAATCCCACCTCTACCAGGCTGCCACTGTTGGGTGATTGAGCAAGACCCTTAACCCACAATTCCTTGGACTGTAGGACTGTAAATCTAATCTAATGGTGGCCGAAGACTTTTGCCTTCAAGTTTAAATATTCCTCTGCACCTTTGATGAGGATCTGGAACTCCTTATGGCTGATGCTGCCCTTCTGAAGATCGATCTTGAGCGCCAGCAGCAGAGTGAAGATGAACTTGTGGTTCTCGTACAGGCCTCTAACTGTGTACCTGAACACCTCGTACGTCAAGCAATCAATAATATTGACGATTCGCTTCTGGGTTAAAGGTGTTTTTTCAGACCTTAACGGCAAAGAGGGCAGGATACAATACGATTTAGATGAAATCCATTCTAAATAACAGCAGAACAGAAAATACAGGCTGCTCAGTAACACCTAGCCATGGACAGGTCAAAGATCTTGAGGAACTGAGCGAGTGAGGTCTGGTACATGACGTTGACCATGCTCATCTCCGTGATGAGGAAGTAGAGGCTGCTGCCCCGGGACGCGGCCGGACGGTATTCCTCCTGGGCTGTAGTGATCTTCAGCTCGGTCTCGGCCGCCACCTGCAGCTTCTCGCTCACCTCTGCTGCTGTTTGCTTAGTGACACTCAGGATCACGATCATGGACTCGTCATCAACCAGAGAGCCTGAGTACACACACGCATGCAGAGGGGGGAGGATTAAACCCACAATTTTCAATTTAAAACTGAAACCAGAGATAGTTCCAGCCCTCACATCCTTAGGGTAACATCAGAGGGCAGTAACTCCCTCTATGCTCCGGTTACCAAAACTTATCCACTGAGGACACGAGAACCTACAGAGACTCTGCTGCCAGACTAAATAATGCTGATACGCATGATCTCTGCAGTCATTTATTCAATATTTTATTGATTTACACTATTGTCTGATATGCTATAGTTTTATATTGTCGATTATCTTTAATTTATTATTATTTACTTATTATATATTTTGTTTAAATATGATCTCTCTGTTAATCTCTCTGTAAACAGGCCCAGATCTACACCACAAAAAAGTTTTTCCAATAGCTTCTGGCTCGTCCACGTGATCTTTAGCAAACTGCAGACGAGCAGCAATGTTCTTTTTGGAGAGCAGTGGCTTTCTCCTTGCAACCCTGCCAAGCACACCATTGTTGTTCAGTGTTCTTCTGATGGTGGACTCATGAACATTAGCCAATGTGAGAGAGGCCTTCAGTTGCTTAGAAGTTACCCTGGGCTCCTTTGTGACCTCACCAACTATTACACTCCTTGCTCTTGGAGTGATCTTTGTTGGTCGGCCACTCCTGGGGAGGGTAACAGTGGTCTTGAATTTCCTCCATTTGTACACAATCTGTCTGACTGTGGATTGGTGACCTTTTCCAGCCCGATGAGCATCAACAACTCTTTTTCTGAGCTCCTCAGAAATCTCCTCTGCTCGTACTGTGATACACTTCCACAAACGTGTCGTGAAGAGCAGACTTCGACACTCACACCTGACTGATCATCCCAGTAACTGCTAATCCTAGAGGTTCACATACTTTTAGCACTCACAGATATCTAGTAGGATCATTTTCCTCAATAAATAAGTGACCAGGTATAATGTTTTTCATTGGTTGAACTGGGTTCTCTTTATCTACTTTTTGACTTGCGTGGAAGTCTGATGATGTTTTAGCTCATATTTATGCAGAAAATTCTAAAAGGTCCACAAACTTTCAAGCACCACAGTACATATGTGGAGAACAGCCATCGTATTTCAATCTGGCTGACTAGAGGCTCATTTCAGTATTAAAAAAGACCGTGTGGAAATGAGGTGAACTCTTAATTCTGAACTCTTCATGTGTAAAGGTGCACTTATTATTATTAGACTTGGAGCTAATACATAAAACAAGTAAAACATTAAACAGGTTTGTATGTGTGTGTAATCGTATCATAACACACCGACGCCTTCAAAGCATCATTTAACCATATAAAGAGCTTCCTCTACCTTTTGTGGTGCTGAGCTTGTACAGTAAATTATCCTCCAGTTCCTGCATCCTCCTCTTGTTTGCAGTGACGTCCTGCATAAGGTTCAGCCTCTCAGCTTCTAGTTCCTGTTACGCCATGAGCACACAGTGGGATGTAATTGTGGCTGATTCAATCTTGATTTTAATAATTCCATTACAACGGGTGGGCGGTGGCATTGTGTGAAACGTGATGCGCTTGTTTACGTATTTCTCAGTGAGGATGACTCGGCCCAACAGTTGGTTCTCCAGCCCCTTCATGGTCACGGTGAAGTCGATAATGGAGGTCTTGGCGCTGACCTCTGGTGTGTAGGACGGGTTGGGCAGCTTCGTGGTGATGTACAGTCGGAATCCGTCCATCACGTCTATCTCTTTATCTCCGACTTTAACCTGGGTCACACGCAGACCTTCCTTCATCTCCTCTGAATACTTAATCAAATCTGAGCTCCCTGCACATCTCGAACCTGTAACTCATCCGCTTTACTCTTTACCTTGTAAGTGTTTCCCGATTTGATAAAGTTTTTCTCCAGCACGTTATCCAGAGCTGGATCGAGTTCTTCATGTACGTCTTCAATGAGCAGCGGACAGCCCAGAGATAAACTGTCTTCCAGATGAGTCCGGAAGAACTTGTGATTTAGGGATGTAACCTTGAAAGGTGAGATGTAACATTCAGTGGCTTTACATGTACTCAGAGCTGCAGGGTTAGCTGTTTGATAAACGGTACGACCAGAGAGCACGTCAAAACACACTAACACAGAAACTCTTTTAAAAAATGTGCATTACAAAACGTCTAGTCCTGCTCCTAGAAGCCGGTGTATTAAGATGGCGCTTTTTACAACAGAGCATTATCTATTACCAAAGCAGCTTTACAAACATCTAGGCTCAAAGCCCTAATTAAGCAAGCCTGGGCCACAGTGGCAAGGAAAAACTCCCTAAACATGATAAGGAAGAAAGCTTGGGAGGACCAAGGCTCAGAGGGACTCGACCTGCTTGGTCAGCATAGATGATTTATGTACAAATTAAACTAAATCACCTTTCCTTCATTTCTCATTAGGATCCATTAATATTCGTTGCTTTGTTTCTGTACTAAAGTTTATCCCCGCAAATATAACCATACCAGTGGTTGCTGGCTTCAGGCCAGTTTAAATAAAGTGTCAGCCACCTGTCGCCTGTTAAAACTAATTGCTGCTCGTTAATGCCACATGCCTGCACTGCAGTTTCATTTCAGACTGCACAGCGCACCGCCGCCACCCTCTGGTGATGAGTAGAGATGCTGCTGGCGCTCCGATACCTCTTACATTTGACGTGCATGTCACTTAATAATAATACCGCTGGTCCATGATGATACTAGAGTTATTTCTCAGTAACAATGTGCCAACTCCATATTTATAACTGATCAGCAACAGCAGTCGTCACATATACACGTTATTACTACCACCTAAAATGGGCCATTATAGGATCAGAGCTTTGGGGGTACCGAGCACCCAGTGGGACCCACGCCTACCATCATTCCCACACTTGTGAAGGAAGAACATTTGACTTTTTGGGTACGGGAAACACCGACTGAAAAAACACCAACAAACCTGAGACAGCTTCCATTAATGCTGAACCTGTGAGCCAAACACCAAGCTACTAATTCTGACATTTCTTAGCGAGCACGTGCTATAAAACTAACCTGGAGATTATTAGCTTTCTCCTTGTTCTTGATCCACGCCTTGGCCTGCGTCTGCGGGTCGATGAGGAGAGGGAAGCGGGTAGCCGTTGTGACAATGATGCCATTCTGCACTGACAGATCATCACCCGGCAGCCCCTGAAGATTCCACTCGCTTATCTAAAGGACGGTAGTGAAGGCACTTCATCTAACAGCACATCTGATCTGTCAGGTGCCAAGTAAGAACATGCCAGGCTTCTGTTCATGTTATAGAGCGACTACAGAAAAACACCATGCCCCTTTCAAAAGTGCTTTTTTTGTCTTACTGACAAAATTCAGAACCCATAAAAAATACATTTTCCAGCTCTACTAACACGTTCAACTTACAAGAAAAATGGTAACAGGTTTGAAAATAATTACAAAATGACTACGTTTAGAGTGCCAATAAATCTGGAGCGCACTGTTTACGTTTACATTTTACAGCATTTAGCAGACACCCTTATCCAGAGCAACTTACAGTTGGTACAGTCTTACAATCCAAGCAATTATGGGTTAAGGGCCTTGCTCAAGGAGCCAACAGTGGCAGCTTGGCAGAGGTGGGATTTGAACCCTGGACCTTCTGGTCCATAGTCCAGTACCTTACCCGCTAGGCTACCACTAAATAACACCTTATGGTACATCGAATACGTATTTTCCATGTACCATAGGGTGTTCTTTAGTGTGTTGTACTATGATAAACTGGACAGAACAGGGAGCGTCCGTACTGTAGGCTGATCCACCAGCATGGAGATCAGGTTCAGGTTTTCTGTGAAGGGAATTTCCCTCGCTACGAGTTCCTTCTCCCAGATGTCCTTCAGCAGCATGTTGCGGAAGTTCTGGTTAAAGGGGCCGCAGTAAGACAGGAAGCCAGTCAGCTGCAGGACGTCTCCAACAAGCCTGAGGACCGAGACGAATGTTCTGTTTACACCTTGCATTAACACACATTAATACAGTATACAGGCCAGAGTTTGTTTACACTTTTCACTACAATGCAACCTGATGAGAACATAATCACGCATCTTACTTTCCCGTGTAGAAAGCACACAAACGAGCACTAGTTTCCGTCGATTTCCTCTTAGACCTGCACTAAACATGGTTTCCTTCACCAGGGTATTATAGATCCTCAATATGCGCTGACCAGTATGGCCTGAACGTGCACTAGAATTAAAGATCCGCTTCTGACCACCTTCAAATGTGGTTCACGTGAAATCCAAACCTGATCCGATCACCTGGTTTACCTGCCGTGCTTTCCAGCTCTATTCTGATACCTGCCTGCTGATTTGTGACGCAAACTCTTTGCTCTGCTCAGTCCAGCGTACTTTCTCTCCGCTCAGCCCGTCGATCAGAGCTGAAGCCGTCTGCATTTTATTCCGACACATCTGCGCATCATCGAGCAAATCCTGTAAACCAGGACGTCATAACAAATGCAGAAATGAGCAAAGAAATCACAAAGCACCAGTGGGTCAGTGTGATCAGCTTTCACACATACAGACTCTTACCGAATAAGGTCTGTGTGTCAGTTATGATCGGATAAAAGAGTAGCTCGATTCGCACTCACACCGCTGACTTTATCACACTTCTTTTAGAAGGACTGTACCTGCTTCATCTTCATGGCTGCATCATATTTGGCCTGTACCATGTCCAGTTCTGCCTGCTTTTCATCCAGTTGGGCCTGAGCTTTAGCCAGTTCTTGATTGGCTATATTCAGTCTGCCTTCCTGAACAGCCAGATTAGCCTAGGGGGGGATAAACACACTTTATATTACATTACAGTATTACATACTGTACACAAGAGTCTTTTTATAATTACTTCAGGATAAACAGTTAAAGCAAATAATGAAAATAATGAATGGGATGTGCCGGACAAACAAGTCCAATCCTTGGAGGTCCCACCTCGCGACTTACAGGACTTAAAGGATCTGCTGCTGACATCTAGATACCACAGAACACCTTCTGAGATGCTCTTTCCTATTTTTTGTGTTGCTCTTAGGAAAGACTTTGGTTGTTTCTGTTTATTTGTTTTCTTTACAGGTGGCCATGGTGAAATCGGGACGTTTTACCTTGAGAGGAAGAACTTCCTTGTTGATTCCAAAGAAGATGGCCATAGCCTGTGTCCAAGACAAGAGTCCGGCCACGTTGCCACAGACTTTCTTGGCATTCTCTAAGGTATAATCCTCCATATCGAGGTAAGGCTGCAACAGTTCGACCACTTCTGCATTTATAGTGTCCTTTGGGAACTGCTGCAGTAAGGTCATGAACCCACTGGCACTCATTAGCTGAAAGGGATCAGGCGGCAGGACTTTAATCATTAAACATACAAAACTTCAGTACCGTGCAAAAGTCTCAGGACAACAGTAGATTTCTTTTTTTTTAACAACAGTATAATGACCATATATAACGTGAATGGACCCAAAAATTAAAAACTGATCCACTGATCTTTGTGCTTCATCGTTCTGATTGACAAGCCACCATACCTTGAGTGCTTCAGACCAGGAGGGTTTAATGCACTGCCTTTCTTTATCCATGCTAACAGGGTCCAGCTTCTTCCGGAAGAGCAGCAGGCAGCAGTCCATGATTCTCATGATTAAGTGGGGTGGCTTGGCCAGCTTCCTCACCGTTGCAATATCAGCTGGCTTTATGGTCTGTTGAGTAGAAATACAAGAACGGGTATTTCCATATACCGATGCATTAGCAGTTCCGACTGGTGTGATTAAAAAAAATCATTTTTTAAAATGCTTTGACCTGGTTTATCTTCAGTTTGTCATGCATGTACAATTCAACAGGCAAACTGAATTTAGATCAAACCACTGCACCCTGACGTGAGTGCTGTCATGCAGTCAAACTCATAAACCCAAACCAGCGTATCGTATCTTACATTTAAAGCCGCCTCAGCCGCCTCGAGGGCAGGTTTAGCTGCCTGCAGCTTGCACTCGGCAACGGCTTTTTCCTCCTCTATTCCTTCCACAATCTTCAGCGCTTTATCTTTCACAATCTGAACCTCGTTCTTGACTTTGGATGCCGCCTCGGTGCTCACGGTCACTTCAGCCAGGACCTGTGATATCGGTTCATGAATCAGTATTAAAGCAGAAAAGCCTTAAATGTGTGTTGGGCTCCACGTTATGCACCTTATCTGCTCTGACGGAAGCTTCTGCGAGCTCCTTCTCCTTCACTACCAGGTCTTTGGACAGCTGAGCAACAGATTCACTGGCTTCCATGAGTTTAGCAAGACCTGTGGAGACACATTAAGTGCTCACTCATACAGATACACAACTCTCTACACAAAGTAAATAAAACTGGCTCTGATGGGGGCACCTCTGGTCTGCTTCACGTCACCACAGACCCAGCCCCCAATCCTGAGTGGGCCCTGCACCTTGGAGGCTACCCTGGTACTTGTTCCCCTTTGTATTTAGGTCCTAGACCCTCAGTTCCTGTGGTGCTTTTCGATGATACTGGGCCCCTGGTCCGTTTTGGCTAAACCCTGTCCCTATCCTCATATCGGACCCCTCTCAGTCATTCAGCTGATAGAGCACTGGTCTACACCGCTGAGCATTCCTGGTTCGTATAAAGCCTCTGGTGAGGTGAGAGCTGTTGGTTATGGAGTTGCAACCCCAGGTCTGGCAGACTGAGAGGGTCCGACACCTGAGAGTCCAAGAGCGGCCCAGTATAAGGATGAGCCAGAAAGGGTCCCGACAGCACGGAGAAGGACCAGGAGCCTAATTTGTAAAACTTTGATTGGATTCTACAAACCCAAAAAATCAGATTAATTAAATATTGAGGACATGCACCTAAACGAGCCTCAGGTTCCACCTCCTTATCCATGCTTTTGCACATTTAGCTGCAATTCTCTATTTTGCCACTGGATGTCACCAATTCCACCATTTTCATTGGCTGCATGCAGGGTCAAATCTTTCGTAAACTTACTCCCATTTTCCTGACAAGCATTTCTTTAGAAATCCCGATTTCAGACCCATTTTTTGCGTAGGCACAGTTTATAAATTAAGTCCCAGGTCTAGCGCGGGAAGAGACCGAGGTTCTGGTGCCTGAAGGACAAAGAGGAACGAGTTACAGGTTCCTGCGTCAACAGCTCCCCACCCACAATCACAGGGCCCACTCGGGCTCAGGAACTGGCGTGCCTTCATAACGCTGTCTAATGCTCAGATTCTCACCGACATTCATGCGCTCAACGAGTGTGTTGATGTAGCTGTGTTTTTCTTCATAAAGGAATTTATATCCATTGATGAAAGATAAGTAGGATTTCGGGGTGACGTGGGTCCTCCGTCTGAATCTGCAAAGGCAGGCAAAAACAAAGCAGGTTAATGATAATCCTTGCTCTGAAGACGTTTAAAGTAACGCAGTCAGGGACTAATCTCAGCAGACTGACGTTCTGGATTACTAATCCATTAAAGTCAACTAAAGAAAGGAAAGAAAATTCAGAAATGTATATAAACGTGTAAAACCAGACCAAGCAGAAGCAGAGTCTAGATTTCTTTCAGACAGTGTTAGATTAGTGTAAGTCTTACTCCATCACATACCTTTCAAAGTAGCTCTCACAGGTGGAGGAAACCCTGTCATGATAAACCCCCATCGTCCGGATGACCGCAGTCTTCACCTCGGCAGAACAGACCATGTGGAAGTCGGAGAGGAAATACTGAGACACGGCGACCAGGGCTTCACTTGGCCACGGCGTGAACCAGTCCATCGTACAGCCTGATATCAGACCAGGAAACTTCAGGGAGCGAGAGCGGAATTTCTCCCCCACCTGCCCAAACCACCAAACAATAGGATGTGTGACTAAATAAATGTGAAACAGAAATGGTAATTTATGCAAATTGATGTGTCATAGACCTGACGTGTTAAAAATACATTAAAACTACTTATTATTGAAAGAGAAAAGATGTAAGTGATATCAGTTAACCAAAATTTGTTCTACACAAAACTTGTTTTACATAAAAAAGACCTGGGGCTGGATACATGAAAGTTTCTTAAGAAAGAAAATCTTCTTAAATGTGTGTTTTTTCTTAACTTCATTCTTAGGAAAAAACATTACATATTCTTCAAATAACTTCTTAAGAATTCTGTTAACTCTCTTCTTAAGAACCATTCTAAGAATGAGTGGTTCTTCAACACATTCTGTTCTTAAATCTTAAATCTGTTGTAACCTTACAATAACCTCACACTTGTCTTAGGCTGTAAGAGTTGAAGGTAAGCATCAAAATTTAAAACTTTAAACTGTCTAGTTACCGGAAATACGGCTTACATTTCAATTTAAATGCTTAAAATCCGAGTGAAAGGCATCTTTACAATACAAAAGTCTCCATAAGGAAAGTTTATGGCAAACAGGCTATTTCTTCCACCATCACCTCTTTCTTGTTTGCTAAAGTTTTTGAATGCATGGTTAGAATTTCCTCCATTTTCTGGTCCTCAGAGAGGATTCAACTAATCACGGAAATTATGGTCAGTACAGATTCAAAATGCGTCTTGTGTAGTATCTTGTAAGCTGTAAAATGTACGTAGTCTACGTAAGAAAACAATGAAGAGCTTCTTGAGAAAATCTTTAGAAAATAATGATGATTTTCTTAGGATAAATCTGAGCACTTTTTTTTCGAGAATTACATTTACGAACATTCTTATGGACTTCTTAGTGTTTGTCTTAAGAACAAGTTTTTTTCCTGATTCTTATTGCACCTTTATTTAGAGTTATAAAATATGCACCCTGAACCTTTCCTTATTTGTTTTGACAACTTATTTTATTTTTGATGCGGCTAAACAGCAATGTCATTAAATAAAACGGTGTCATTTTGCTATTGTTTGTTTAATTGTAGTTATTTTCTTTAAAAAAACACAACTGAACGCTAAAAAACAGACTTTTTGGAAAAATAAAACGGATTTCAAAGCGCCCTAATCACCGAGAGTGTTGGCTCCAGCATAACAGAGTATGTGCATTATGTATAATACACACCGGTCAGCTAAACATTACAAGCTCTTGGTCTGTACTGATGCTTAAAGAGCTAGCGGGAGTCTTACTGGGGAGAAGCACAACACGACATGAAGGTTCTTCTTGGCCCTGGAGATGAAGAACTCGTACAAGTTGTCAAAGGTTGGCGGCGCTCGCGGCATCTCCTTTTTCATTACGGATATGAGACTCTGTGTGATCTCGTCCAGTTCGTCTCGAGCGAACAGATTCGACACCTAGAACAGAAATCACTTTGGAATTCACTTCTATACGTAGAGAGATGGAACGTATCCATACATAAATTAAGCATATATGAGGGGATCTATATGAGCACTTTACCTCCCCTGACGACAGGACGTTATTAAGATACTCCAAAAAGGCTTCATCCTTTATCTCATTATCGGTAAAAATGAAAGTAACACCTTTTCCCTCTGCTCCGGCCGTCCTAAAAAGCACTTTCAGATCATCAATCAGGTTGCTCACGTTGTAAGTCCTGTAAGACGAAGCATAAGGGTGTATGAAGTGCAGGATGACTCCTTCACTGACAGTCCCTGTGTAATTACTACCGAATCAGCACCAGCACCTGGTAAGGGTGACTGGAATATCTTGTAGCCGGGGAATGTACGAGCCAATCGTGTAAGGCTCTGCTTTCCCGAGCCTCCGACCCCCACGAGCAGAGCGCTGCCACCGTCCGTCCTGATGACGCGAGAGATCTGCACCAGACAGCAACTCTCAGCTTTCCACACACTGAACGTGAGCGCTAATTTTCAGGCACGGTGCTGACCTTGATGAGGTGCGTCATGGCATCGGTGAAGAAGACGAGGTCCAGACAGGAGCCACGGATGGCCTCGTTGTATTGGCTTTGGTAGAACTGCAGCTTTTCGGACAGGAACTCAAAACTGGGAATCTGAAAAATAAGGCATATAACTATAAACAGGAACGGCATTTAGAGCCACTAAAATCTAAGGTCCAGTTCGATCAGCTGAACATTCAGGGCCTCTTTCATGGGATCGACAGTGGCAGCTTGGCAGTGCTTGGACTTGAACCGTCACACAGTAGAATAACACAATGCATAATGTGACACATTGCAGTCAATCCGGCCCCTTTGGAAAACTGTAGCCTAGAATATGTACCGGTTCATAGATTTTGGGAGCCTCCAGACAGGCATCTTCAGCTTCCTCTCCGGTAGGCTCTGGAGCCTCTCTCAAAAAGTCCACAAAGTAAGGATCAGGGTGGATCTGTGGCACCAAAGCAGGGTCCACATGTTCCTGAATGACCCTAATTACGGCCTCCTGAAACCACTGCTTATCCTCAGCGCACACAAACCTGCAGACCACATCACTCCACGTTATCCAGCGACCACTAAAATCTCATTTTAACTTCACTCTACGGTCACATCAGAATGCTAGTAAAGCTCACCTGTCAGCGATGACGCGGGTGCATTCGCACCTGAACAGATCCAGGAGGGTGGAGGTTTGGTAGCATTCTGTTGCGCAGATTTTCAGCATGCCCTGCCAGATCCTGGACAGGTCTCTCAGGTTAAAGAAGTAGTGAAATTTGGATGGAGTCGGTAACATCTTCACCTGTAATTCAACACAAAGGAAAGTTGAAGAAGTCGTCACCAGTACAGGGTGTATTTTCGGGGCTGTGCTTTACTTTACTTTCGTCCATTGCCAAAGAATCCGAGAGGCAGATATCAGACGTGTCACCGTATCAGAAATCTCCTGGGGGAAACCTCGACAGCTGTGGAAATAGCCACATCCAATGATTCCTATAACGAGAGACAAACAAAGAGCCATTAACAGTCAGGGAAAATGTTCCACCAGCTGTAATCACCATAACAGCAGATCAATCCACCAGTTTCCCTCTGGCTTAGGAGGGACAATTTTTTGTGGACCAGGATAAGGGAAAGTAATGATGTCTTAGTCAAACCATGATACAGGTGGCCCCATAGGCACTAATAAAGATGGAAGTTATAATATAAATTAAATTAAAATAATACAAAACAAACACTTTTTATTTCGCAACACAGTTTTAAAAAGGTGTTATTTTTATCTTGATTAGTACCAAAAATCATGTCTATGGACGAGTTGGCAGGTAGAGTGCAGTTGAACACGGTGAACTGCCTCTTCAGTCTCTGAGGAATATCGTTCCTGCCACCTCCGGGATGGATCATGGCTGCCATCATCTGAACGTCCACTATGGTTGTGAAATCGCCAGGTTTGTCCAAACTGTACATGCCAGACATCTCCATCATCTGACGCACTATTTCGTTAGTGATCTGCAGGACAGGATGCGGAGTCCTTATCAAACATTCTATTCAAAATATGCACACTATTACATGCAGAGAAGAAGAAACAGTACTACTTCGACCTTCCATGCTTTATGGCTTATTGTCATTGTGTTAAACACAACAAAAATAAAAAACAAATTGCAACACATACATAATACTTACAAAGCACAATACAGGAACACAGAACAGCACAGAACAAATAACAAAAATATCAAATATAGTACAAAGTGCATCAGACAACACAAGACCTACGTTCAGTGAATACTGACACATTGGTCCAAGTTGTGTTGAGTTCTTATTGCATGTTTACAGTAACTGTGCCGTTGTTTAAGCGTCCTTATTGGAACTTAAATTCCATTGTACAACAGCTATTGGAAAGTCATTAGTTGTGAGCCTACTAGAGCAGATATAAATAGTTATCCAGATGCTAAGAGGGAGAACAGGCTATTCCTGGCCCCTCTCTATTCTCTATGGATGGTAGATCTGTTCCTATTATGCATTGTACGATTTGTGGTCCTATCAATCTATTAAACAATATATTAGGACTACAATAATATTCATAACAATAACAAGACTAAAATATTTTCTTCTCTGTTTTAACCCCACTTTTCCTGTTCAGGGTTCGGAGTCTATCCCGACGAGCAGAGGGTGTGAGTGTAGCATGCCCTGGACAAGATGCAGTCCATTGCAGGGCAGGCAGGGGTCGCTGTTGCATAATCTATAACCCTTACGTATGAATCTATGAAAACGAATAAAATCATAAATCTTATCTTTAACAACAACCACAATCTCTGACTCGCCCAGTCCAGGCCTCAAAGCAAAGAACGAACCAATAAATTAATGTTCAGCTTCTCTACATGTAGGTCAACTTCAAGTTTGTATATTGTAATTAGTTAGCCATTACTTAGGGGTCTGATTGGACTATAGTCGGTTGTCCATTTTTGACATAATTAAAGGTCATTTCAGTCATTTTGAGGAAGGTTGTCTCCATGCAGTGTTTCAGCATGCATGCAATTAAATATTCAGATAGTATAAAGCAGATGATTTTTAACACTGTTAATTGCATTTGCGCAGCTGTACCATATGAGCAGTTGATGAAATATATTTTACTACCTGATCTCCCCATTCATTTGACCACTGGAATGTTGATGTCATCAATCTAAACACAGTCATCCTCCTTCCACCAGGGGGCCCGTATGTGGTGCACATTCGTTTTCTCTATGTAACTTTCTACTGCCCTCTGCAAAAACGTCACCATTGGAAAACAGATTTAGTTACAGCAGATCATTTGTTTCAGTGTTTGTTAAAGTGAGCATTTAAGCTTGTCTGACCTGGAACATAAACGGGGTCAGTGGCCAGAAGAGAAGTTCATCGATTTGAAACAGATCCATCTCGGGGTCATATTTCTTTTGTGTAACCCTTAATCATTACAGTCTTGGCAGTTCCTGCTCGCCAATGAGCAGAACAGCCAAACCCCAAAGGATTTACAAAACAGACAGATATATACACATCAACGCATATGAAATAATGTAGATTTTTGTGGGTGCACAGTATCATAATATCGTGATCGTATACCTTGCGCTGTTTTGCAATAGTCTCAATCAGGAAGCTGGTCCTGGTATTATCCACATTGGGCACGAGGATGGAGGTGAAGTCTGGCACCGAGTCTGTTGGATAAGCGTACTCCACTACATACTTACTCCAGTGATCCCAGTCACCTGAAATAATAATCATCACGATATTTTTGTGCAGGAGCAAGCAGGTTGCTGATATAAGACAGCATGTAGATAGTTTGCTTAGAGTTTTTCCGATACTGTAACATTCAGCGGCTGTGTTGAGCTGGGAAAAGTTATTAACCAATCAACGAAAACTCACACACTTTCAAAAGGTAAACGTAGATTTAGAAAACAGCCATCACCCAAATGAAGAGACAATCCATACAACATGCCCGGCATGGTACCATTTCCTTATTTATACCAGTTAATGATCCTGGCAATTAAGTGTTATACTATGCAGGCATGATGCAGCACCACAACAATGATTCCATGTTCTTAAAGTCAATAACAGGTTCGGATTTGATTGGATGCTGCTGCTCCATCTTGACTGTGTATTCAATAAAACCAAACCACTTCATCTAAGGCTTTTGTTTCAGATTCCAGCCTCTAACGAGGGTCAGCAGAGACCCCGTGCTTAATGCCCGCACTTACGTAATGATCACAGAAGTAATACCCAGTCTGGTGTGTGCGTGTACACTGACCGTTCTGATTGACCATGTATTCAAACATGGTCGCTGGTCCTGTAGGTGGCAGGTCGATCTTGCTGTTATGAGAACGAAGGAACTGCTCTAGCTTATCTCTGTCATCCAGCTCCAGCAGAGCTCCCAAACTCCACATCAGAGAAAACACAAAGAGGCGCTGCAGCTGCTTTCTGCTGGTGATGCCTCCCGCCTCCTTAGGAGGAATCAGACCCTCGAGCAGGTTCACTGACTAAAGACACATTATAAAGACTATAGCACAGTGTACAATGTTAGTGGTAAGTTAATGAGATGCTAGTTTAAGAAGGGCTTTACTGCTGGGTTTCAGATATACAACGTATGAATATGCTGGTATGCACTGGTTTATGTCTGCATTATGTCACATAGCAGTTTAGATGCTTTGCACGTAGTGTTTCATTTTAAACAATAATATGGATTTAAAACACAATACAGCCCAAATACAAAACAATACAGTCATTAAACGGCACATGCCTGTATATAAACAGCAACATTAACAATAAAAATTAAGAGTTAGGGTGTAAAACACAGTGTTGGTGAAGTTGCTCAAAAAGATATCTCATTACAAATTTCTACCTACTTCCTCTGCAACTCGTGTGCAACCCTGAGCTGGATTAAGCGTATATGCAGAGTGCGAGATCATATATCCCGGCATTCTTGATCAGAACAACGTACCAGCTGAAAGCACCTGATATTGACAGATGCAGGCCAGCTTTTAATACGTGAGCGACAAGTGTTAGTTTCAGACTTACTTGATAATTAATAGATTAAATTTATCATACAACTAAACTCAACTAAACAGGCCCAGGTTTAACACTGAGTAAATTGAGTAAATTGAGACTAGACTTTCATTATATTTCAATAAATATACTGTTTGTGACCTTCTGTGGTGTACCTTGTGATTTTTCTAATGTGAAATATGTGCCGTGGTTGGGAAACCATCTCAACACTGGCTTCAAAGCATAGCGGTATTTAAAAGCTATGCATGTTTAAGAATACCCTTAAAGACAACCACTGGGTGGCACTGTAAAACACCAAGGAATAACCTGGCTCCCTTGTAATGGGGCAACACACAGTTGGGCGCGCTCTCTGTGGTAGGTCATGGTACATGCCAATCAAAAGAAAAGTTTTGAGATAAAAACACAAGGCAATGAGGAAACACAAAAGCACATTTGGACAGATTATGAGAACAAAAACAAAACTAAATGTGCTTTTTCAAACTATTAGAGCCTAACATGAGTGCGTGTTTAAGATTAAGGCATCTACTGAGTACCATGAACATAACACATAGTCTATTGTTTAACAGACCGTAACACTGAATTGGTATTAATCAGCAGAGGCATCGCACCAAATCTCTACCTGCATGATGTAGTTGCACTCCAACAGCTGCATTTTCGGCTTGAGGTTTTGTTTCATAAAGACATAGGCATCCTCAAATATCTGATCATACAGGCTCATCAGGATGTCTGATTCTTCAGCACTGCGCTTGTTGGTCCAGCCCTTTACACACGCACAAACACGTTCAACGACACGCAAGTTACTATACACATTAAGAGTTATTCATCACTTACACTCATCGTTGTGAACGGTTACAGCTTTGGGAAACTGCAACTCTCAATGTCACTTCACATGTGTTTGGGCGGCAGGTTGATTATTTTTAGATCCTATTCAACCGGGAAGCATGAAAGAATGACCTTTGTTTTACTAAAATGTAGAGGTCACTGCAAACCCAGAGGTGACGAAACTGGAGCGAGATCAGTTTATAGATTTATCAGTACTAAGACAAGTAATAAAGCAGCAAGAACGCACCAAACAATCAAACCTGAAGCATCAAAGATAAAAGAAGAAAAACGGAAACTGCAGCTATGAATGAGCACCTGCAGGATGGGCCTCCAGCCGAGGGCAGAGGAGCTCATGAACACCATGCCCACTCTGGACACAGTGGCAGGGGAAGCGTTATCCATGTTATCCACCTCAAACACTAGCTTACAGCTCGCAGACATTGGGATACGGTCACCATTCGCCAAGGTTAGAGTTTTGTTGTCGTCCAACACCGAGTTTAAGTTCTCGATCCAAATCGCATCGACCGGCCCATCGAGCACAATCCAAATGTTTTCTCCTGAAGCAGAGAAGACAGTTTAATGAAGCATCATTTTACCAGATCTATCCTCACACAGAATCAGGCTGTAATATCTGCTTTTACCCTTCCTGGCTCGGAGAGCTTTCCTCCACAGTGTGGAGAAGATCCCGTCAGTCCAGTCGTTGGTGGCAGCATCCAGACGGCCGAACATCTGGGGGGCCGTGATGGCTTTAGGATTCATCCTCATCTCTCTGTGAGCAGCTCCGCATGCAGTCAGAGCTCGCATCAGGATGTTAATCACCGTCGTCTTTCCAGCTCCACTTGGGCCAAGAGTCATCAGTCCGTGCCGCACACGCGACGCCTCATATAACTGAGAAAGAACATCTCAAACTGTACATCAGCCTCAGTAGCCCAGTATATAAGGAGAAATCCCAGAGCAAAGCACCGCTATGTAAGGACTTTTTCAGACAGGTATTCACCTTGCCTGATGGGATTAAGATAAGGACTGCAGCACAAGTGTTTATCTCACGATTAAAGTGACTTATCCATCCTAGACAGAACTAGGTGTGTTTTAGAGAGCATAGAACTAGGGTGAGTTTACCTGAACAAGCTTGAGGTTCCAGGGAGGGTGATTTACAATCCCTGCCTGCTCCACTTGTGAGGCGACTGCAGCTTGCAGCTCAGCATATGTGCTGCTGTCCAACTGGATGTCAGGAAACAGGTCACTGATCAGACTGAGAAACAACGGCTCATCCTCATCCACCTGCCACAGCAGAAACCTGGCTTCAGTTTATTCATGTCTTCTAATGATAACAATAAAGTCTAAATGTTTGCTAGCTAGCGCACGGAATCTGTGCAAAGCCTGCTGACTAACCAGTTTGGACAGATTCATGTCCCGCAGAACTCTCATCACGATACTGGACTCGGTGTCTGAGGGTCGAGCCCGTTTCTGAGCGCCCAGGGTCCTCAGGACTGACAGGATGTTCCTCAGACCAAAGTCATAATGAACCTACAGGGCAAATTAAATTCATAATAAAAAAAACCAAAAACAAATTAAAAGTGGTGTTGGCATAAAGTACATACAGAATATATTGTAATAAGTAAAGTAAAAAGCTAAATGATTAATGACATTCTGTATCTGCTTAATAGGTCCTAAAAAACAGTAGCTGGTAAATATACCATTAAATTAACTAACACAGATAAAACACAGACATTGAAACTCCTCTTTTCCTGGAGAGGGAAAGACACTTTGTGGAGACTCTGAAACGCAGTATATGCTCAAGAAAATGAAGAATTTGATAACTTAATATTAATTTTGAAGTTTATGTCATTATTGAGATTATTGGCTGGTTGCAAAGTAGAAATCCGATTATTGAGTCATGTTAACCTACAGGTTTCCCATTATCTGATTCCTCGAGTGCATGTAAACCTGTTTATCACATTACTGAGAAAATCTAATTTTCTGCACTTATCGCAGTATTGAGTGCATACAAATTCACTGAATGAAAGGGACAGTCAAACATCCCTACGCAGCATTATAAATATAAATCTGCTCCTGTTTGAGAGTTCAGCTTGATAAGAACGGAAGTTAGTAATGTGTTTTAAAACATGTGTTTCTGCTGAGAAATCTCACTGACTAACTGGATACAAGACTGGATAAAAAGTATTTAAATTTAGATTGGTCATTAATATGATTTATTACAAATGATCGCACTTAAAAAGCTATAGGTATTTTAATATATAAATACTGTCAGGCTGGCATGAGTAAAAAGAACTTCGTAAGCATCCCACAAGTCTATATTATAACCACTGCTGAGGAAGTTACTCAAAACAGTAATCCCATTACTCAGTGATTTACTTTTAAGGTATTCCCTAAAACCCATATTAATCTGTGCCAACTAGAAAGTACAAGCATAGCAGCCAATAACCCTATAAATGCTCAAGTGTTTGGAACACTGAATCATTTCTCAAATAGATCGGTTCAAGACAACATAGAGAAAAAAGTATTTAGATTACTACGTATATAATGTGTTACTTTGTATTGCATTACCCCAACACTGATTACAACCTCATCTTACTTCAAAAAGTGATTTCTTTTACTCACTCAAGAACAATGTGAGTTAAATAACTAACTTTAAAATAGACAGCTCACAATAAGGACACTGATACATTTTTATTCATAAACTCTAAAGATGACAGAACTGTGAAAGTCAATACAAATCAGTATGAAGACCGTTTACTGACATATACCTGCTTAGTCAGCTGTTCCTCACAGAGCTTATAAAGAACAAAAAACTTCTGAGCCAGGATGACATTCTCAATAAAGCCACAGCTGGCCAGCTTCACTCTCATGATGATCTGAAACACAGAGTCAGTTAGGTGATGAAGTAAATTAACATGGCTGTGACAGAGCTAATGTAATGAGTAAGGGTGTGCTCACACTGAGTAGGGTTGCCATGAACCGGTTGCAGCACGCTTTCACCGATCACGCTACGCACTCACACAGCACAGAACACTTCATGGTTGTAAATATGTGATCAGATAAACACATACTTTTGCGCTTTTCTTTCGTTTCGTTTCGTGCACGCTGACACACAGCCCTACTACGCGTTATAATATTATAACCTAATAAGTGCATTGATTATACAGCACACTGCATTTTGGCTTGTCGTGCTGAAAGGCAGGGTCGCACAGCATAGCGGACTTTATGATTGGACTTATGTGGCTTTGTAAGGGCGTCTCACTTTGGGTGCGCTGACACACAGCCCTAATACACCCATATGCACGTCTAATGCATCTAATGCACTGATTATGCAGCGCACTGATCTTCGGCTTCCTGTGCTGTGCTGTGCAGCACGTAAAAGACTGGCTCACGCGGCACAGAGGACTAAATGCTCGGGTACCAAACACAGTTCAAACTGCCTAGTGTGAGTACACCCTAACTGTAAGACTCTCTGGAATTCTCACCTGCCTGTCTGGAACCATCATGGACACGGTCCTGAACTGGACCTTCAGATTTTCTGGCAGCTCCTGGCGACCGGCATACCCAGGATTCTGTATCGTACGATATATTACAGGCATTGTTTTCTTTACTAAAGACATAGCACGTGTAAATTTAATTAATAACACGAGAAAAACATCCACAGAAAATTCTGGAAAGAAAAAATAAATTATTAAATGACTGAACGTTTTTATCAGAATATGTCTGAGGTTTGATCACTGATTATTAAACAAAGTGCTTTCAAAATTATAAATGAAAACCATTTACAATCTGCATAATTAACAAAATCAGTACAATTATTGCATTTGAACTGTTTTTCCATTTTTTCTGGAAATACAAGGTGCAGGTGATTTGATTTCAAATTCTGAAACAATTTGCTGGTAATACGGGTCTCAGTATCAGTATCTCAGAGAGTCACGTCCACGTCTTAAGACGAATTCATTTGTATAGAGCTTACCATTGTAATGAAGAGCCCAAATTCTGGGTTCAGATCCACACAGTCTCCATCTGTGAAGGTGAACTGAACTTTGTACTCTTTCCGAGCGGTAAGGACAATGTAGATCTGCTGTGCAGCTACTGAGAGCACGGGTAGGTCAATTCTGTTAAACTCATCAAAACATCCCCAGGACCCCGACTGAGCAAGACCTAAGGATTACAATAAGGTTACGATGCTGGATCTGTTCATAACAAATGACTGTCAACGTATTAGCTGATGATAAACTGAGCTAAAGTGGAGCCAGCTAAAGACGTAAGCCATCATTTGGACGACTGACACAAGGTCTAAAAGTAGATAAAGAGAACCCAGTTAAACAAATGAGACTAAAATATGATACTTGGTCACTTATTTATTGAGGAAAATGATCCAATATTACATATTAGTGAGTGGCAAAAGTATGTGACCCTTTGCTTTCAGTATCTGGTGTGACCCCCCCGTGCAGCAATAACTGCAGCTAAACGTTTCCTGTAGCTGTTGATCAGTCCTGCACACCGACTTGGAGGAATTTTAGCCCATTCCTCCGTACAGAACAGCTTCAGCTCTGGGATGTTGGTGGGTTTCCTCACATTAGCTGCTCGCTTCAGGTCCTTCCACAACATTTCCATTGGATTAAGGTCAGGACTTTGACTTGGTCATTCCAAAACATGAACTTTATTAGACTTGTTTTAGGTCATATTTATGCAGAAAAATAGAAAATTCTAAAGCATATATAAATGGGTTTACTGCGGGTGCTCCAGTTTCCTCCTACAGTCCAAAAACATGAATTAGGCTAATTAATAACGCTTAATTGGCCCTGATCTGGGTGTGTATATGAGACTAGCTTTGATATAACGCTGAGGGTTGATGTTATCTTGTGTCTGCCGCTGAATGGCCACTGATGCTGAAGAGCGATGTTTAATAAACTAATAAACAAACAAAAAGAGCATATGTACAACAATGGTCTGATGTCAGCATTTCCTTCAGTAGTATAGGCTACAGACACTGGAACTAATCACATAAATGCCAGTATCAACATTGGACAGCAATTTTATTTATTTATTTATTATTTTTTTAAGAGGACTCGTACCACGTTATACCATGTTTTTGAGTCAGACTTGATGATTTAAGAAACTGGAAACAAACACATTCCCTTGACTCGTATCTCCAGTGCAAATCTAACGAAGCGAACCCGAGTCGGCAGACTTACTAACAGTGCAACACTGCATACATTTTATGTTTGGCTGAATGTTCTCATCACGGTCACCTTTGTAAATTCTGCCAAGTCCTCTAAAATCCATCTGGTCAGAGCAGTTAAAGACCACCACGTATTTCCCCAGGCAGCGGCCCATGTCTTTGGTTGTTTCAGTTTTGCCGGTCCCTGCCGGACCGGCAGGAGCTCCGCCCATACTCATACCTAAAGCCTGAGCTAAGGTGATGTAACACCTAGACAGATAACACAAGATTTGGGTTTTATTTTTGACACAGAAGGGGAATTATAACACTGACCTACTATTTCATATAACAAACCTGTCTGTAAGAGGAGTAATGACCAGCCGGTCAGTGCAGCCCAAAAACTCATTCTGATAGATGAAGTCGACATCTGTTATTGATACAATGACCTGATCCAGACTCTCCTTGTAATAAAACCTGCTCTGCTTCAGCCATTCAAAGTCAGTGATGGACTTCACATTCATTTTGACCTGAAACCCAGATAGTGCTGATGCTTATTCGGATCACACTACAGGATGCTCAGAGCAGTCAATCTCCAGCAGGGAGCTGAATGTGTTAGACAGAGCAAACAGAGCCATCCCATGTCACTCTAGATTGACTGGAGAACCCACCTGGTAACCACTAGTATCACATTCTACCCAGTTCTCCTTGATACACTACATATGCACAAACATGAATATGAATTCTTACCAAACTGTCGAAGATGTCTCTTTGGTGGACGTGAATTGTGACCAGTGTCTCAAACTTAACACGTTCAAATTTGGACAAGTCGCGGGTCGTTTGGGAGATCAGAGTGTTGAGCAGATCCAGAAAGCTCTGATTGGTCTCAGACATGATCTGCTTGTCATACTTGGCGTTTTGGAGAGCTTCCTCTGAATCCCGAGTCCAGAGCATCTGAATGCCCAACAAGCCCACCTGAAGTAAGAAGATTACTGGTGTTTGAACAACTCTTAACTAAACGTTCTGATGTCAACCATTTACATTTAGTCCTGCAAAGAAGGTAAGATGCTCTTACCCAGAGCACCTGATACAATCCAAGAAATTGTGGGTTAAGAATCTTGCTCAAGGACCCAAAGTGGTAGCTTGCCACAAGTAGGATTTGAACCCAGGATATTATTAACAGTCCAGTAGCTTAACCGCTGTGCCACCACAGTCATATCTTCTAGGGTTTTGTCCTCGTTCATCTTCCACTCTTAAAGTACAGAAGCTGTTTCTGAAACCGTTCCCTTACTCACCTGTCCCTAGGTCACTACTCAGACTGTTCTATATAAAACACTTTTTAAGGCACCAGTAAGGAAGACAGCGGGACAGAATTCAGACAACACTTACTTCAGCGTGCGCTGGGAACTACAGGAACTACAGTACATATGTGAAGTAATGTAGTGTCCACAAAAAATTTGGACATCACTAAAAATCTTTCTAATCAGAGCCCTATTCAGGAATAGGGATGTCACAGATGTCACAAAAACCAGTGCTGTCCATTCAGTTCAAACCAAACCACTGAAACCATAATATAAGCTCATCCATTTTACTCTCTGCAGGAAGTGGACCAATTATACCAGTTTCTTTCATTCGTGTGAATGAAAACAAATTAATTAGGTGGTGTTCTGTTTGTGTATCGAATAAATAAGTGCAACCTTTTCTGCTGTTTAAAACAATAACAAAACAAAGTAACAGAGTAGTAAT
The DNA here is from genome assembly GCA_025084515.1 of Ancistrus triradiatus. Lineage (NCBI taxonomy): Eukaryota > Metazoa > Chordata > Actinopteri > Siluriformes > Loricariidae > Ancistrus > Ancistrus triradiatus. The sequence continues at coordinate 311,324 of JAJAGP010000352.1, read as the reverse complement.
TTTATATACTTACCAGACTATAACGATTGAAGCACTGAAATACACAATGGCACATACATACAGTATATGCATATATACAAACATCAGAATACAATTTATTATAGCTGTGCTGCTGTTTCAGTCCTGGTGATCCCCTACACTGCGTGGTTTGTACTTTACCCACTCTAAAACATGCATACAGCACTGACCTCACAGCACTGTGGAGTGTTCAGTTAGTAAAACACAACCACAGCATGACATAACACTCAACAAAGTGCCCTGAGATCAGAACAGCAGAGTGTGAAGTTCTAATATTTGGACACTTATCTCACTTTACATTGCTCTACTGACTGAATGAACTCCTTTTACATGCCTTACTCTTTCACCTCCCACACATCAGTAGGCCATCGTTACACAACTGTTCCGCATGACAGCGACTCACCTCGCCTTTTCTCCAAACTATAACTCGTATTACACAAACACCTTTCTGTGTTATTACCTGAGCTTGAAACTGTTCGAGAAAAGGAAGGAGCTGGAAGTCAGGGTCATTTATCTGCTGGTCGGCTTCTCTTATAATTGAGTGCAAAGAGGCCTGCTGCTGCATCAGTAACTCTCCCAGCCAGAGTTCAACAGGTCCACATGCCATCACAGGATGTTCCAACTAGTAAACATATTACAAGGAGAGATCATCATCCTCTGCTTCCCACTACTACTCTGTTACTTTTCCTTGACATACTTCACACAGATGGGCATGTTTCGCTATTGTTTAATACATGTGATGTTTATATTGTGTGTATATTAATAATACAGATAATAGATACAGAAAGACGTAAGGTGTTGAGCCACAGGTCATACGTACTGGTACTTTCTCTCCTTCTTGAGAAATCACAGCCAAAATCTTATTATATTCCTTAACATGGAACTCCACCTCATTGACGTTATCGAACACTCCCAGGAGATGAGCCTAGGAGCAACAGCGTGCATTATTTTTCCTTATCATTCAATACACAGATAAGACCAAGACCGATCCTGAGACTGTGAATACCTGGATTGTGTGAGAATCACTAGCCTGCCCCAGAATTTCCAGCAAAGAAGGATCAGACACGAAGAAAAACCTGGGGAACTGCAGTCTTTTCTTTTCAAGATAGCTGGACATAAAAATATGTACTTATTACACTCGTCCAGTTATAAATGTTATTAACAATCATATCACAATCATGATTATAATATTGAGAGTCCGAAACATATAGGTGTAGTTCTAATTAATAATATATAAAAGATGTTAAAAAGCAATGAAGGTCTCCACCAAAAAGGGTGTGACCTATTTGTGGCAGACCCGGGGACGGATCAGGGCTGCCCACACGTTACACACTGTCCCATATTAGTGAATAACCGACTAAGTAACAGCAGCTCAAACTGTGTACCCTGTGAGAGATTTCTGGCAGAACTCCAGCTGTTCTTGCAGGTGAGGCAGCAGCTGGACCATGAGTTCATCTCCAACACAGCACTTAACCACACTGGGGATCTCATGGGCACGCTGCATTATCTGCACCCATGATTTATCAATGTCCAAGAAGCGTTCTGCTTCCTATAACACATTCCACAGGCAGATCAAAACTTCAGAGGGAAAAGTTCCTGCACTGGGCTATTATTCTGCTGCACCACAGCATATTTCAGGCATGCTAACTTAATTTCCTTAAAGAAAGACATTTGCCTATAATCTGATCATTCAGAATTATTACAAGGATGAGTTTCTGTTCTGTTGCATCAATAATATAAGATCTTTAACAGGTTGTAGAATAACATGCTTCAAGTAAAGACCATGGCTATCATTAAGAGACGTTATCAAATGTATAACAGACAGGTTTTGTTCATATCTGATTTGCTTAACAAGCTCATTATTGGATCAGTGCATCACTAATTATGCTTGCATATAATACAACTCAAATGCTGCACCTGAGGAAGCTGTTTGGCAATGTCTCCACCAACAAACACTGCCTCCAGGTACACCCACAGGTTCTGAACTATGACCCACTGCTCAATCACGTCTGATGAGGTGGAGAGTTTAGACGCCCAGCTCTGGATGTCTTTCTTAAATGGAGCATTGTATCTAGACATACAGACATACAACCTTAGCCAGTGCCAGTTTTCGATCATAAAACAGAATCAGTTTCAGACTGGTTGTCCAGCAAATCGCTGCTCAATCAGACTGTGATCTGAGGAACTGGAGGACAAAACTGAACAACTGCTGCAGTGTGACGGGTGCATTATCCTGCTGAATGCAAACATTTTCAGTAAGGAACAGCGTCACCATGAAGGGGTGCACTTGGTCTGCAACAATGTTTAGGAGGTACATGTCAAACTAACATTCAGATGAAAGCCAGGACCCGAAGTGCAGAACACTGCCCATACTATCACACTGTCACTCTGGTTCAGTGGATGTAATGTTATGGCTGATTGTTGCACACCTGATGCAAAGCCTTGTTCCACATACCTGTTACTCAGCAGTGATCCGAGCAGCATCAGACTGTCTTCCATGGCTGTGATGATTTCTGCTGTCTCTGCTCCTTTAAGCAGCAGCTCTCCTCTGCTTTTGAAGGTGGTAAAAGTCAGCAACTGGCCGGACCACACACTGTCCACCTGTGCCAGCTTGGCCTCTATGTCCTTCTCCTTAACCGCCGAAATGCAGATGTCCTAGGTTTGTGGAAAATATCAGAATTAACATGAAAGAGAAAAATTTAGAGGGTCAGATTTCTACATCTTAAGGCCTTTTCACACCGAGTATGATGGATGCCATTTTTAACGTAGTGGGACTTTCGCACCAACAGCGCTACGTTTTTTGTCTAAACCCTCTGAAAACTCCCTGCCTGCTTTTGCTTTCTTTAATTTCCCTTCTCTTAATGAGTCTCAAAGATTTCGCTGTGTCTTTTTCACATTGTCAACTTAAAAAAACAAAGACACGAGTGAAGATGAGTGCAGGAAGCTCTAGTTTGTGTTTTTGTGATGAACAGATTAGGATGCACTTAGATAAATAATCAGACGGTTCCATCCAGTCCCTGTGAGCTTTATCTCCATCATTCTCCAGCCTTTCAGCTTTATTCCACCAGATCTTTTCTTTAATGTCCATGTTTTCAGAGGCAGCCTGTTGCTCGTCCTATAAGCTCTTGTGCTCTGCTACTAGCAGGATGAGCTGTTCTGCCTGACAACCGAGCTCTGATTGGTCAGATTTTAACACATCCGATCAATACAGAAATTAGAATAGGGTCTCATTAAAAGTTTTACGCAGTGTCGCAGCCCATCAGTTTCAGACCTGACGGGCGATTTTTTCATTTGAAAGCCCTTTAGCCTAAATCATTTATCACTAACCTCTATGTCTTCTTTGTGTTTAAGCAGCGGTGCTTCCATTATGTTCCTGAGACAGAATGTGCAAGACTCCACGTCGAACTTGTGCTGGGTCAGATCAGCAATCCGGTCCCAGTGCCTCTGCTTCATGGCTTTGTGGGCCATCATCTCCAGCAGAGGGCAGGACTCACTGAAGTCACTGATCCTTTGCTTTAAATCCAAAAAAGCCTGCCAGTCCCTCAACCCCTTAGGGAGTTTTCTGCATCTGAACACGTTATTTAAAAGGCATTAGAGATCCTGAGCAGTTCCGAGAGCAGCTGATATTCTGATATCATGCATACACGGCTTCATCCACCAGTTCACCTGTTCTGGAAATCTGTAAGCTCTGCGTTGATCTTCTCAACATTGACCTCTGTCCACAGGATGTCATAATAACCACTGATTCTATTCATAACATCATTATAGAGACCATACAGCTTCTGGAGAAGGCCAAGCTCTTTCCTAGAATTTGAAAAAACAACACTGGTCGGAATAATGCAAAGGTTTTTATGTATACAGAAAATGCCTCAGAAACAGGAGTGTGTGATGTGTGTAGCCTATGAAATGATCTTAACTGCGATTAGAATGATATGAGAGCTGACGCAGGAAAAGCAACAGATGGCAAAACATAATAAACACCAAATTTCAACCAATTACATCTCAAAGGACACTGCGCCAGTACAAGCGGTGACGAGATGGTTTCAATCAACTTTGAACACTTTAGGCCCAAAATACACATGACCTGGTTATTAACAAGAGCAAGCACTTATCTCGCATCGAACCTGTTTTCAGGCTGTTATATGTCATAATTTTAACATCATTACAGTTTATAATGCGTCTTCCTGTGGGATGTTATACATTCTGGATATAAACAGGTGGGTTTTGAGATTAACTGTTTTAAACATTAGATGATGGAGTGTTATTCAGAGGCCTTAACTTTAGAAACTTAACATTTCTCTAATGTTTACCTTCCTAAGAGAATAGAAAACAGTGTTACAATACATACAATATGTACGCCTATCAATAATTTGCTGTAGACAACATTATGGAAGGCCAAAACTGTCATAAGCTGTAATTACCGGACTTTCTGTAGAGATTCATATTCTGTGACAGGCAGGCCAAATAACTGCTCTCCACACGAGTATGTGATGAACTTCCTCCAAAGGTCATCAAACCAAACCTGAGATCATCAGTAAACAGGCATTTACATATCACAGGAAAGCACACATGGTGCACAGATAAAGCTGGAACACAGTTAGACTTCAATGTGGAGGCTCCATACTGATGATTATTAATTGTGTCTGTATTTTATTAAGAGCATAATCGGTCCGGTAATAAGGGCATACTACTGTGTTTCCGCACTGCCAGAGGTTCCCGGGTCCCAGTGCTGCATAGGTTGGGGACTGATCTATGTGACGAGCATGACTGAGCAGGGATGCCCCCATGTTACACTTAGAACTTAGTTTTTTCAGTTTTTTACATGTACAAAAGTAAACAACCCATGTCATTGCTTAATATTCAATTAATATATTAATTGTGAAAGAGATTCAACTGTTCATATGACCTTGAGCTGATTAGGAGTGTGTTATCGTGTGTCACACCTGGAAGATTTGAAGGTTATTGCTAGCCTCCTGTGGTGGAATGCCTGGAACATTCGGGCCTTTCTGTGATCAGTGAGAGAAAGATGTGGAATTAAAATATTTAAACTCAAAAATTATACAACGCAATAATTATTTCTTTCTTTCGTTTTCTTCCAGTTTAATCACAGATACTTTTTCTTGCACACAGGGATACTTATGGGAGAAAATAGCTTGCATTGTGGGCAGTATACTAGTAGTCTTACAATACAATGGGAACAAAATCTACCATCTACATATTAGGACATTTTTAAGGTGATTCTAGAAATCCATAAAATCTAAAAAGTCAAAAATCTTCAGGAAGCAAAATCTTTGTCCAGTGCTATTAGTTTTGCAATAATGAAAAAACTACTGCTTATAGACAGTTCAAAGCCCTACTGAGATAGGATTTGATCATCTGGAGGGTATGTGATTGAAGTTTTACCCATCTCCTTATTGATGGGTGAAACACAGGAGGTAATTTGGTCTGTAATTTTCTCAGAGGAGGATAGAAGCACACAGACATGACCTATTCAGATAAGACGTAAAAACTCCAGCATGTGGGAGAACTAAGATAAAAGTGAGATTCCTTACAATTAGAACACAAATCCACCTTTCTAGACTCAGCAACAAGTAAAACGAATGCAAAATTCTGAATCCAGGATTAGAGCGAACGCACGCTCACAGGAAGCTGAGGTTTACCGTATCATACTGCTCAGTAAATGTCCTGACATCCGTCTGAAATATGGCCACTGAGTCCAGGAGATTTTCTTTGAACTTGGGCTGCACACGGACCAGCTCATCCTGGACCGTTCTCTGTGAGAACATAAAGACGACTAACATCAAACAAAGCCTGATGGCATGACCTGTAGAGGACTGCTCTAGAATGATCTAAAATCGTATATGAACAGAAATAATTATTTCTATTTACATTATTCTATTTCTATTATTAATAAGTATTATTTCTATTTATATACAGTCAAAAGTTTGGACACACATTGGACTCATTCAACGTTTTTCTTTATTTTTTGATTTTCTACATTTAATATTAGTTTTGAAGACATCAAAACTATGAAGGAACATGTACAGAATTACAGTATGTAGTAAACAAAAAAGTGTTAAATGAACTACAATATGTTTTATATTTTGCACACTCTTGGCATTATCTAAAAAAACATTCTCTCCCTTTCTCTCCTGGAGAGGGTTTCAGTTAACGGGTGTGCATTGTCAGGAGTTAGCTTGAGAACTTTCATGCCTTCTTAATGTGTGTGCAGCCATCAGCTGTGTTGTGCTGAGGTCTGGTTGAAACACAGAATCTAAAGTATAAAGTTTATTCTGGTTTGTTTAACACATTTTGTTTACTACATGATTCCACGTGTCCCTCATAGTTTTGATGTCTTCGATATTAATCTACAATGTAGAAAACATTTAAAAAATAAGGAAAAACACTGGCTGAGAAGGTGTGTCCGAACGTTTGCCTGGTACTGTACCTGTATGTACAGTAATTACTTATTTACTTTAAATACTCCTGCTTTACGTTCCGTATCTGAGCCGACGTCTATCTAGCTGTGTTTCGTCATTCCCAGGTTTGGTACCTGCTTCTCTGCTCTTTTTGTTTGTTTTTAACAGAACAGCATTTACAAGGTTACTACCTAATTTACAAATTCAATCTTCAGAAATGCTAAAACTGCAAAAGCAAAAAATAAGAACGTACCACTTTAGTCTGCAGTTCACCCAAGTAATGTCTTAGACTGTGCACATGCTCAAGCTCTTCTTTGGTCACCTTCACTTCAAACTTGCTCAGCATAGCGTAGGCATCCTAAAAAGGAAGGGAGGGCTAAACAATTAGTATAAATAAAACAAAGCACTGCATATCACAATGGAGACGATAGCAAAGCCATTCAGACCTCAACAGGCCCCAGCCTCATGTCGATGTTTATTTCTGAGTCCCGAATATTGGACAAGGTCTCCATAGTGAATCTCACATCGTCCAGGTCAGCAATGGGGCGTGAAAGCTTCTTCAGATGCTCACGGCCATGTGCTAGGATGTCCATCGCTTTCTTCTTGTATTCCTCATGTACATATTTACACAGCAGCATTTTCCACTGTTTAGCTTCCACAGTCAGAGACATCTTTAACGGATCTACAGAAATCAGCCAAGCAATTTATTAAACAATGAATCTGTGCTCATGCTGAGGACTAGCATTCTGAGTAGAGATAGATACTCAGATGCCAAGTCGACGATAAGACAGATCTTAAATGCGACCTGGATGGGTCTTCAATCCTGGACCCTTGGGTCATTAGTCTAGTACCTTAATGCTGCAACACCACCCATATACGACTCACAAACAAAATGGACAACACTGTGAGGTATATCCACAGTGAGACACTGAAACAGATGCCTTTACCTGTGATATTTAATGTTTTAGGCTTACCTGTTGACAGCTCAATACAGCCTAATGTCATGATGGGCTTGATGTCAGTAATTACTTGTTCAAACGCCTCATAATGTAATATTTCCTCATTTATCTGGCTGAGGTAGGGGTTGGTGTTCATGAATTCCTAACAGAACACATAACAGGTTCGTGGCTGCAATAACATTCATTATGTATCCTAAAGAGAAATGGCTGACAATATGGGATCTGATCTTCATCTAAGTGTAATACGGGGGCACCCCTGGTCCAGCACATATTTGACAACCCTCAGGACCAACCCCCACCCTGAGTAGAACTGTGACTCCAACAGGACTCAACCAGAACCCTACCGTTCTTAGAGATACACACTGAATTCTAATGGTTCATAAACATAAAAATCAGATTATTTTAATGACTGTATCGAACCATAGAGTAATCTTGACTTACCTTGATTTTAGCATCTCTGTCCTCATGCCAGATCACACTGAAAGCTCTGAACTCACTGAGCACATCACTAGCTTGGGTACTCGTGGATTTTATCGCTGATCTCAGTTGTATTACAAGTTTACACACGTCTTTGTGTTCAGCAATGCTCTGATAGAAGTTTGGCAGCTTTAGGGCTGGAGATGAAATTCTACATTAAAAATATGATCTGCAAGTCCTGAGAAGTCAGCTTAAACTGAACAACTGCATGTTTCATCACAGAGTGTAATTAGTCCAGTTTCATTGGATGTGACGAGCACGTTGTCAACATAAATCACGTTACTAAGTATGGGATAATATTTCAATAGTAGTTTTTAAGAATCGCTTTCGCTACTGATGCATTTTGTGTGAAATCACATGTATCGTGATAAAGTCTTTAAATATTGTAATATAATATTTTTACCATATCGTCCACCCCCAAGTACAGGTTGTGTGTATTGTATACACATATTGGCTGAACATTACCATAGTAACACAGTACTGTGTGGTATGTTTTCATCATCGGTAAGTGTTTTCTGCCTTCTTTATTGTCAGCAGGTGTCACAAGAGTATAGTCGTACTACTTTTCTGTCATTCACATGTTTATTAGATGTATATAAGACAGACTTTTAGTTCCTGATATAATTCTTAAAACTTCAAACACTGAAGCAAACGTATGTTGATCGGCTGGACGTTAAACTGCGCGTACCTGTGCTAAGTCAGGAATGGACTGGTCTTGGAGCATGTAATAAGTGTATGTAGGTTCTGTATGAATGCAGTCTGATATGTATTTCATCTAGGGTTAGTCCGTGCCTCTCACTGTCTGGCTGAGCTCAGTTCCTCTTTCACTAGTTTAAAACCTGGCGATTCCTCCTCACGAGTTACAAAAATTATATACTTACTCTGCCTCTCATTTAAGCGGCGATTTTGTCCCCATTGTGCCACTCCACGGCTCACCTCCAGCACCAGGTCTACCAGGTGATTAATGGCCTTCTGGATATCGTCCAGGCTTGGTATCATCACCTTAAACAGTTGAATAGAGAAAACCAGACACGGTCATGTTTCTAAGGTTAATAGCAGCTTTTTAGGGTGAATAAAATGAAAACTTGCATTAAACGATTAATAAACAATAGCTTTACCACATTCGGTATGGTCAGGTGAATCTCAGATCTGATTAATGTGATCGCTTCAGCTGAGATAGCAGTGTTTCGGCTACATGAAACACAAGAGTAAACAAGCAAGCTCTTTAGAGTGCTTTATTTGCTTTTTATTTGTCTGAGTGTTTTTTCCTAGGGATTTAATGATGTAAAATGGTCATTCTCACTTGGAAACGAAGATTCTCCTCTTCAGTGTGTTCAAAGACGAATGTGTTGCTGTAACCAGTGCGTCAAACAGTTTTGTGCTGAAGCAGGCATACACCTCTTTGCATTCCTATAAAGTATCTGAATATGTAACTGACATCAAACAGCTGGGTAAATATGTCACATCAAGACGGATGCATCAACAGCACTTAAAATGACTTCTGTATAACAGTTAACAAAGCAACCTTTGAAAAACAGGCCATTATTTCTAGCCTTCCTTTAGTTGATTAGTTTTACAATGATGTAATATCTTTTGAAAAATACATATTTGTAGGTACCTGTAATACAACTACTTTAAGAGACTGCGTTTTCTGTCAGTAGGTCTAAGACAAAGGTGTACCTTCTCAAATTCGTTCTGTTTCTTGGCTTTACTTGACTCTAGTTTCAGCCTCCCATCATCACTCAGTGATGAAACATCTTGTGAGAATGCGACATGCTTGCGTTCTAAAAGGCAGTCAAGATTTTGTTCATGTCATTCTTTATGTGTGTTTGCAAGGTCTGCGTGGATCTGTTTTCACGATATACCTTTAGGGTTCTCCTTAGAGTCTTTTGATACATTAATAGCCCTAAAGGTGGCAATCAGCTCCTTCACTGCCTCCTCCACATGACTGCTCTTGTGGTTCAAATTCTTAGCAGACTGCTTACACAAATCCTGAAAAACACCTTATTATTATAATCTGCTAGGGTTTGTGATTAGTTGCATAGTTACAAATGTGGCAGAAATGTCTGGAAGGTAATTATTCTTACAGACAGAATCCTGAATGGAGTGTGCATCATGGCATTACCTCATTGCTGTTGGTAAGGTCCTGCAGAGATACGGCTCCGCCCACTGGCAGGTCAAGGAGAACGGTCTGGGATATGTCCTGTATTACAGCATCGATGTGAATCTCACAGGCATCTCTGACCTGAAAAACCAGAATAAAGTTACTACATCACTAAAGCACAGGTTACCAGTGCTCTTCCTACAAGCAAGCTCAGACTGTACCTTCTTTAAAACCTGCTTCAGATCAGACATGGCAGCATCAAGGTTGTTGAAGAATTTATCCAAATTTAGAGAGGACCAGTTGAGCACCACCAACCCATAGAGAAGCACAGATTCCACCTATCACACAGAGCAGGTTACAAAACACTCATTCATAATCGAAACTGTACCAGAACACTACTGTATATATAACAGTTACAACAATCTTCATATGAATAAGACAAATCTAAAAGTAGCAGCTCGTGGTAACATGGGCTCAGACTCTGAGGAATGTACCAGCACCCTGTCCAGGGTGTCCCTCTGCCTGCACCCAGCAAATTCCAGGATAGGATCTGCACCCCTGGTCAGGATAAGCAGGGGTAAAACCTGATGTTTGCAAATAATCTTTGTATAACTACACAATAAATCATTAATACATTTATGATTGTAGATATAAATTGTATGAGGAACATATTAATACCTGATCCATTTGGTGTATATTTTAGACACACTTTAGATTAGTTAGTTAGTTCTTTAAAATATACAGTGCTTAAATTATACATATAGAATGCTGTCTGATTTTTTTTTTTGCATTAATCACATTTTTGCTTGCTTATATTTGACACTAAATGGATATTTGTTTGCTATACCGCACTACATAGCTATACGAGTGGACAACATAAACTTCGACAGAATGCATCTATTACTTTTCAATACTAATACTATACTAATACTTTAATATTTAATACTAATACTTCTAAGAACATTATTTTCATGATACACAACAGGTTGCAGAACAATACCTTTTTAATACCTTGGTTATGGAAAACAATCTCAAACAATGGTGTGCCCAAAATGGTTTACAATTCTTTCCCCTATAGGCTTATTTAGGAAATGGTGATTAGGGGACCATTTCTTACGGCTTGAGATGCAGTATGAGTTCTTCACCATTTATTGATTTTCGATTTGTTTTGTATATCTAAGATGGATAAAATCTTATTCCACTGAAGAATTACGTGTAATGCATTTATGCTAAATGTACCTGTGTATATGTTCATGGTGTAGCTGTGCTTTCCTGGTCAGAGCTGAACAATGGCACAATGACAAGAAGAGCATACCTGTTTGAGTTTTGATGACATCAGATTGTATATCACAGCTGGAACAGATTCGAGTGTAGCCTCATAATCGCTGATAAATGTCTGCACACCAAAATGGTGAAAACTGTGATTAGTGTGTCTGCTGCACATCACATGGTCTTAACATGTCCAGTACTGCATCACCTCTAGGTGGAGTCGTGTAGCTTTTAGGTGTCTCTCAGTCCTGACCAGATTCAGAGCCTGCTCGGGAACCTCCAGTCTCATTTTCAGCATGCATTTAGTCTCTCTCACTATCTCAGTTATTTTGGGGTCAAAATTCACAAGCAGTTTTTTGGTTTCAGGGTGGCGAACAAGCAGGGTTGCCTGCAGAGCTTTAGAAAGAGATAAGACTGAAGTTGTCTCTGCTATTCCTAATACTTTTAATTGATAGGTAAGAGAAACATTTAGGTCACTTGCCATATTGCAACTGTGAGACGTCCCTCATCCAGGCTTTGTGGTGAAGAATCTCAAACTCTACAAACACCACTGCGGTTCTGTTGTACATTCGAACTATGCTCTGCCCCTCAGGAGTGGACAGGACATCTGAGTTTCTCTGCTCGTCATACAAATTAATGTATGAGCAAAAGGGTGTTAATGCATGTAAACCTCCTTCTATAACGCTTAATGATAAGTATACTCATATCACACTGTGTTAAAATGTCATAACAGGAACTGCACATGAGCTGTGTACCCAGTCAGTGGTAGAATACAGACTAGTGCATTCGATCCAGATCTATTGGTAAGCCCTTCAAAACTCATGCAACTAGAAAATCTCAAGCCTTACAAAAAAGCTCTGATGTACTAATCAACATAGCAGAGTTCTTTGCTTAACTGTATTGGAATTGTAGAGGTTTGAGAGTGGGGTAGAACTGACAAAACAGGATTAACAGAAAAATTACTTTTGTAAATGATGTTTTGTCCAGGAATTAGCATTGGTTCACTTTTATTTGTATAATTAAATTTTAACATATTATTTTATATAATGAAACATTTTGATTATAAATGCTATTACTGAACCGATATATTTTGAGGTGACTTAAAAGTTAAAATAATGAATCTGGCTGACTGATGCCTTTTGGAATAGGCATAACATTTATATACATTTCATTTTAGGCCAAACTGTTCCTTTATCAGCTTTGCAGTTATAAGGCTCAGAGTGTGCACCTGGATGTAACTGATGGGTTCCTGTATTCTCCTCAGCAGCTGCCTGACCCACCCAATCCTGCCAGCCACTGGAGGCATGTTTCTGGGTAGAGGAGGGTCTTCTCTGTGAGTCTGATAGAGCTACACACAAGATCACTACACTCAGTGTTTATCTGATCCTGCTGTAAAATGGCAAACGTGTTAAATCTCTGTTGAATAACAGATACAGATACCTTTTTTACAGACTCGAGCTCTGAGGCACAGTGTTGCAGAATACGTCCAAAAGTTCTGGACATTTCTGCTTCCAGACAGGGCATATTCAGATTCTGAAACCTTTAAACCACATAAAATCAGCTTTTAAATCTTGCAATAAAAAAAAAAAATCCAATAATTACACCTGCTGAACTCTGGGAGAGGTCCCGTACTTTACATTTTTTCTAAACTCCATAAATATGAGCTAAAACATTATCAGATTTACACACCGGATCTAAAAGTAGACAAAGAGAACCCAATTAAACTAATGAGATAAAAATTATTATACTTGATCATTTATTTATTGAGGATTATTTATTATTTTGCAACTGGATTTGAAGACTGTATATCAGAGCACCTTTGTAGGAAGTACATGGCTTGTTGAGATGACACAATCTTGGAAAAATATGACCTCATGAAAATCTGCAGTTGTTGCTGGATAGAAAATACAGTTAGCACAATTTCTTAAAACAGTGTTTATACAGTAATTATTTAGATTCCTCAGAACAGATCAGATCAGATCAGATCTCAGAGAACAACATACCTCCAAGTTACTGATCTGAGACATGAAGTCGGAGATGTCAGCTTCAAACTCGGCTTTCCTGGCAGACAGAATATCGTACTGCTTTTTTTTCATGGTTATATAAATGTTCTGAAACTTTGCAGCAACAGTGTCTATCCCCTCGATCGTGGACTGGCCAAGTACAGAGAATGCTTTAATGCTGGAGATTATCGGAGTTATCTGAAAACAGATAAAAATGACGTTTTAGTACACATGATGGACCTGCCCACTTCTGCTCAATCTCATGATGTCACAGAGAACTGGCTGGTCACCTTCTCAAGCATCTCGCAGAATAACTCAAACCTGCGGAAAATGTTTATCTCTGACACGTCTAAAGGTTTTCCTCCAGGACTCTCGAGGTTCATTTGCTTTGTCCGGAGGAAGCAGGACTGATACTCTCTGAACAGGTAGATGCAATCCTTTTAACAAAGCAAGAAATGCAGTCATTAAACTCGACTGGCAGACTGATGACGATCCACAAACACTCACCTCTACAGAAGGACAGAATCATGACAGCAACAGTACTGGTAATGCTGCTCTTAGGATCTCTGTAGAGAAGGATGCATACTGCAGCAGGATAACGACCCAAAACAAACCTCGATGCTTTGCAACAACTACTTGAAGACCAAATAAGGCTGACTGTCATGGACTGTCCTACAGTCATCTGACCAAAATTCCATCCTGTCTAACTAAACCCTCAGCAAAGATGCAAATGGCTAAAATTCCTGACTTTGGAGAACCAATGGGCAGTCCAATAGTTTCTACTGCAGTAAAGTCATTATTCATGCACTTCTTATTCACTGGGTAGAATACTATTGTCTGTAGAAGGACCTGATATTTTGTCCTCTCCGTATCCTCATGGGTTTACTCTGGGTTCTCCGGTTTCCTCCCGCAGTCCAAAGACATGCATTAGGTTAACTGATTATGCTAATTTGGCCTGATTCGAGTAGGCTCGACTAATGTCAATGTAACCTTGTGTGTCATTAAATAGCCATTGATGTCGAAAGCTACGTTAAATAAACCAAACAATCAAATTCTCCCCTATAATTTCATGTTTTTCTTAAAAGCTTAAACTAGAATTATAATTCCTTTTACTGAATGTTTTATTACTTCACATAAGAAAGGTGCTATATAAATAAAGATTTATCATTATTATTATTATTATTATTATTATTATTATTATTATTATTAGAGGCACTTGAAGACAGAGAAAGCCAAGCATGCAGTAACATAAGTTGCTCTTTGGAATATTGTGAAATCATCCTTAATACCATGGATCACCACATTTTACTCAAACTGCTGAAGTCCATGCAGCTCAAGTGCATGCTGTTTGTTGTTTATTTTAATGTCACATCATTAGGCACGCTGTCATTACAGCAAAAGGGGAACACACTAAAAACTAATCCATTATGAAATGAATATGTTTTCAAATTGCAATGATTATTTGATTTGAAACCTGAAACACTATTAAATTTGAGAAAAATACAAATTACAATCCTTTATTACCAGTGGTCTCAAACCACTACATGAGGCATAAAGCATCATTTAACACTACCTGGACCTTCCCTATGACAGCTTGCGTGTCCTGATCCCAAATGCATGTAGTACTGTTATTAGTCATGTAAGCCCTGCAGGCTGCGACCATCTGATTTGTAACCTGTCAAAAACAATACAGGTCTAATTATTTCTACTGTGAAAAGAAAGTCATCTTGTGAAAATCAAAGGTACCGTATTTTTCGGACCATAAGGCGCACTTAAAATCCTTTAATTTTCTCAAAAATCGACAGTGCGCCTTTAAATGCGGGGCGTCTAATGTATGAATTAATTCTGGTTGAGCCTTCTGACCTAGAACCGATTGTAGATGGTACACGGCGCTCATAAATCTGTCAAAATGTTTTAGCATGGTCTTGGTAAGTTACGAAGCTTACTGCCACCGTAGTCAGGAAACATCGCTGAGTAATACGGTATGTGCTTCAGCATTAGGGTACGTGCATTCATTCATTTATTTATTTTCGAAGCGGATTTCAAAACACAACGCTATCGGTCACGCAGTACAAACATGGACATAGAGCAGCTGCGAGAGAATTCAACATTAACGAATCAATGATACGGAAGTGGAGGAAGCAAGGGAGACGCCCTGCGCCAGGTAAAGACCAAACTGAGCTTCCGACGGAACTTAAGAGTTTTTTTGTTTCATTTCATGCGCCTTATAACCTGGTGCGCTTTATGTATGAACATATACCCGTTATCAGTCGATCGGTGATATTGTGTCTTATAACCTGGTGCGCTTTATGGTCCGAAAAATACGGTAATCAACTCTCTGTACTTTTATAAAGAGTGGCGTCATTTGTTCAGAGGTGTTGTAATATCTTGAGACATTGTGAATCATGAAGATGGCATTGATGAGATTCTGGATGTCTTTGGTCATGGTAACCTGTAATCGAACCAAAACGGGTTATGTGAGGGTATTTATTGGTATTTTATTTTAGTGAGTAGTAATCTGAGCTTCTAATGTGTATATGCTGTGAACACTTACTGGATCAGATTTGTATAGAGGCTGACAGATCCTCTCCAGCGTGTACAGATACTTCACATTGTCCTTAGCCTCATTAGCACAGTCTGTTATTCTGGCATCTAACTCTCGCCATAACTGAAAACAATACAACAGTCAAATCACCTGGGAAAAACGACTCAGTTTAATCAAATCACCTGAAGAAATATTAGATCATCAAGAGAAGCTGCTGCTGTATCTAAATAATCATTAGCCAACAAAGCCACTGTGTTAAGTGAAGTCACAGAGGCCACAAGATAATCCCATTACTCCTGCCATTATTAACCCTGAGTTTGCTGAGTGACTAAATTTATAAAGGTTTATTAGGAACAGTGCTGTGATCTAATCAATATAATTACTTTTAACAGTGTCATAGTCCATCACAGAACAAACTCTGGAATATTGTTACAGTTACTGCTTAATTTAAAAAAAATCCTTACTTGTATTACTCATGTTTCGAAGCAAAAAATATAAACTATTCCCAAAGCATTTACACCAAACAATCTAAGCTGTTTATTTGCTGATTAGAAACACTGCGTATAATAAAACCTTCACCTTCAGCGTTTTCGATCGGTTTACATTCAGGACGTTCAACACAGCTTTACATTCAGTGCCTTTAATGTGCTCGATGATGGAGCTAAATCTTGCAGACATCCTCTTCCAGTGTGCCAGTTCTGATAAAGGGCCTGACAAATTGTCTTCTTTCCTAATCTGGTTATATTCTATCAGCACCTACAAAACATGAGCTCTCATTTATAGATGCACTGCCTACAGACAGACAGATTCATCAGCTGACACGTTCATAAATAGTAGTGATGCACCAACAAAAATTCTTGGCCAAAACCGACACAGAATATTAACTGCACTGAGCCAAAATCCGAAATGAAAGCTAAACAGTTTATTTAGCCCTATTTGGATTGGATTTCTTTATCTGGGAGCGTCAGAGTTTAAACAATGCTCCCGTCTACTCAGTCACAAAACTCATGCATGTGAACAATAATAAAATAACTAGCAGGTTTCCAGCAGGTGGCATTCTCTACAAACCCAGATGTTTGTGTCACATGTAATTAACTGAATACATCTGTCGTTATATACAGAATATTAAATGTATATATTGTGCACATTTAAATATAAAGTAAAGCTTTATATCTGCATTAGAAAGTCTGATTTAATCAGGCGGTGCTATGTGTATTTTTATATTTTTTTTCTTCTTTATAACTCCCCAACCAACGTGAGAATTTTGTTCTCCCGACATCCAGTCCAACTAAATAGCGCAGTGGCCGTGTGAAGAATCAGAAACAACAATGACAGCAATAACAAAACGATTTTTGAATGCAAGGCATCACATGGAGATGAGCATTCTACAACGATCAGAGGACCATGACGTTGTTGAAACACAATTTTCTCAGGGGAGGGGAGAAAGACGCCGACATGGCCTACCCAAATGGGAATAAATCACGGAGTAGCTCCTGTCACAGAGGAAATTACCCCTGGACCCATTTTACATATAAAATCTAGGCTGTGCAAGGATGTTGAGCCCGTTTTGTAGTCTTGGTCCTCCCAAGGTTTCTTCTTCACACCTTCATGGAGTTTTTCCTTTCCACTGTCCTAGACTAGCCTAGGTTTGCTTAATTAGGGCTGTGGGTCCAGGGTAAAGCAGTTCTGAGAAAATGCACCACCACAAGTGTTTTTCAGATTGTCTTGCTCACTGATTAGCTGATTACTAACATTTCTGCCAGTCAAAACATTCTGCCTTTTTTGTCTTTTGGTCAAAAACTAACAGTACCATTTTCAGCTAAAATTGTTCAGTGGTGAAAAACTGTAGGTAAAGAGACTTAATCAGAAAAAAGAAATGACGTGTGGAAGACATGGATCTGTAGTTATATTACAGCTGAAAATAACAACTGAACAAAAAAAAGACACAAAAAATGCTGTCCAATTCCAGCAGTAGCTAATTCCACCACTGCAGATCTAAAAAAAATGCAGCTGGCTCTGATGGCTTTTTCTGATAACACACCTGTTCTGTCTGCTTGTACCACATCAGCAGGATCCCTTCGAGTCTGTGCACCATGTCCACATCTCCAGCTGCTGACTTTATGTCCTCAAAAGACACAAGTCTGGAGAAATCGATATCTGAGGCCTTAGCCAGCTGAACAGTACTTTCGATGACCAAATGAAAATCTGAAACGAAAATCAGAACACGGCTTAAATACAGCACCATGTACACCTCTGATGCATACCCAAATCAGCCAAACCATTTACACAACTAATGACGTTCAGGTTGGTGTTACGCATCAAATGAACGTCCACGTGAATGCTCGGACCCAGGCTTTCTCAGTAGGACAGTAAACAGAGTATCACACTCCCTCCACCGCGGGGAAAAAGGGACTCATCGAACCAGACCACCTTCTTCCTTTGCTCCAAGGTCCAGTTCTGGCACCCGCTTGCCCATTGTTGGCCCGCTGAACACTCTAACGGGTCTGTAACTATTCAGTTCCATACTAATTTCTGTGACTTGTACCATAGTAGCTCTTCTGTCCATTAATACCAACATAACCATCATTTTGGCTGATTGGTGTATCTGCTGTGCCATTTCTAACATTTCTGTTAAGAAAAGAAAGCTGGGTCATTCAGCATTTGACCCAAATTATTTAGCTAATATTACAAGCTAGAGCAGGTGGGACGGCTTAAACTGCAATATTAAAGTGACCACTGCAGCAAAGGCCAGCAATGTGGAAATGTATGTAACAAGTAACTGTCAGTTAGCGGCTGTGTTCTCTGAAGAGTAAAAGTACAAAATAATTAAATGACATATTCTCAGTGGCTTAACACAACAGTAACATCTCAATGGAAAATGGCCAATACATAGTCAACATCAAAAAAATAATGTGCCATATGTTAATACAGAAATTTAGTTATCAATAAAAATGGATACTAAACTCTCTGTCTGAACTAATCGATGTTTGATTCTGTTACCACAGACACGTCATAGAATTTAACATTGTTCTCCTGAACCTGTGCAGTAACCAGTGCAGGGGTCTAAAATTACTACCCACAAACTACTGACTGACTTAAGCAGCCCAAATGCAGGATTTCAGTCCTTTTAACACTTGCTTACGACCAGCACCGATACGAGTTCATACCTTTTGATTTTCACTATATAATCTTACCGTCTAAGAACTGTATGTAGCGAAATACAGTGTCTTTAAAATTCTGCTTGATCTTCTTGCTGTGTTTAGACTCGCTCAGGGCACCCCAGTTCTCAGTGGCACAAACTGCTGGCATCAGCACTTTCGATAACAAACTGTGTATCCCCCTCTGAATTCCCACTGTGGCACTGAACATGAAAAAACAGATCTCCTAAAACAACAGACAGATCATATGATAGAAATGATCACAGGACAGAGTGACTGTGTATGATGTGTATGAGTGCAGAATGTTAACCTCACCTCACGCATGTTATCTGGCTTTATTTCAGCATCCTTACTGACTTTAACAAAAAACAAACAGAGTCCTTCAAGATATATTTCAGCCAAATTAGCCAAGCACAGACGCGGCACTTTGGCTCCCTTCGCAATCCCTGGGTAAGTGCGACCACATTCTAAGACATTCAGAAATTAGGAGACTGAGATAATGGGTGGTAAAGGGACATCATTAAAGAGCTGCAACTGGTATTCGTTTTCACAAAAATAATATTATAATCTGTAAAATAATATATAAGAATTAAGGATGTTAAACACTATAATGTTTAAGGTAGATCACAGATATGAAAGCTAACCTGCATCAATTGTATAAACTCTATGTAATAATAAACTGCAGTAATATTAAGTTAACACAAATAATATCAACATGTAAATGCCAAGTTGGCATGATGGTGCAGAGGTGGGCGGTGTCACATCCGATTCTGAACCTACTAACAACTTACTGATGCAAAACACCAAAAAGAAAATGCATAGAATAATCATTCTTAGTTAGACTTGTGCTCCTTTACAAGTTTCCATGCACTCCAAACAAGAGATTTCTTCAGTTTTTCCAGATAACATTCAATGCCCTTACCTAATCCTGGTACTTCAGATTCCTGGTACACAAATGAAATCATTTTTGATCCTCCTTTACCAAAGAAAGCATCAAATGGTGCTAACTATTGGAAAGAGAAACACGCTCTGGTTAAGGGGTGCACTTAAATATAGGTGATGCTGATTTATATAATTCAATAACACACTTATTTTGAGCATCGTCCATACATCAATAAGCAATTAACGTAAAACTTTATGATAAAATATACAACAACAACGTCTATCTGTCACAAATATTTAGGAACATAAAAGTTATTTGATCATGTACTTTTATGGTGTACATTATAATCTTAGGCTCAGGTGGAACAGCAGCCTAATGCGCTCGGTTCAAGTCGGATGCGGTCACAATTGACCAGGTCTAAGGGATGTGAGAGATTCATTATCGTTACGTAGGAACTGCATTCATCGTTTGAATCTGCTCCAGAACTTACAGATGGTGCATCAAGGATAAACTCCTCAACCGCTGCCACTTCCAGGTTCAGTCTATCAGCCAGGATTTCAAACATGTAGTAGTGTGCTGGTGTCAGAGACGACCTCCGCTCCTCTCTCGCCGCTTTGTATCTGACCTACAGAGCAGACTGATCAGCTGTTACTCTGCATGAAACATCCTACAGCAGTAACAAGTGCAGTGATCACTTCTAATGGCTGTGGTAATGTGATGTCACCTGTTTCTCAGTCAGGGTTTCATGAATGCTGCTGAGAGAGCAGCGAAACTTGCTCGATTTTCTCCCCATCGTAGACTCTACCTCACTGGGGCTCCCCTCGACTTTTTCGGCTCCACTCATCTATATCAGAATCATTTGAAACTGCTTAGTGCATAACCCACAGCAGCAACAGTGCTCCAACTTGTGAAAGAAGTTCAGGAAATATAGTCTCCAATAAGTATCCCAGATATCGACAAAAAGTTGGTGTTTATTGTCACTAATTTGAAGAAAGGTGATGGTACAGTGGATGGGACCTTTAACTTTAATTCAATTGAATCAATTAGTGAGTTACTGATTGGAATCAATGAGTTGAGGAATCGAATCTTTGCACATTATAATGAAAACAAATGAATCGATTCACTAAAAAGAATCGACACGCATATCACTATTAACACATCGGTTTTACTACTCCTTTTAGGATTTACGTAGACATACAATTAGAGAAAGTAGCCAATGGAAAAAAGTGTTGGTAGCTCTCAGTAGGTTAAAAGCTGTAATTCATTCGGTTATCCGGTGTTAGTAGAACTAGCATGGCGGCTAATTATACTAACGATACCTATCAACTACCGCTAACTAACCTACAGTTATACCTTTTCACTTACCGTAACAAGTTCTTTCAGGTTTTTCTTACAGTATCATAACTTTTCATTCAGATTTATAGGTTTCAGTACTGACAATTTTAGAAGAAAAAAAAACATAAAACGAATAACCACAGCGTTAAGTACAGAAACCGTTATATTTGGTTCATGTTTGTATTTGAATTTCAACCGTCGCGGCTCGTGAACGCTTTCAGGTAACGGCTCGTCAGGACACATAATTGGGTGCGTTCTAAACCACACTTTAGTGTACTAATTGGTGTGTATTAAAAGCTAACATCTCGTTTAGTGGTGTACACTATGTTGTACATTAGTATGCAGTTTGGAACGAAATCAAGTTTGAAAGCCTTCATATGTGTAAACTGTGTAGCTTTTGTGTATGAATTAGTGTTAAATTAGTACTTACCATTAAACTTATTGCCCAGTTAATAGGATAATACATAGATATGTAATATGATATTTGAAATAATATTTGAAATTAATTAGTATCATTTTGGATGCTTTTCACAAAAAAGAAACGCATCAGAAAAAAATATATATATATAATTTATTTTTTAATTATTTTATGCATGACTCTAAGTATATTATATAGCCGGACTGTCTAGATTTAAACATATAAATAAAATAATTTTTTTATTTAAGTTTTTTCCCCCAAGTTAGGTATGATGGTGTTTTAGGGCCATTGAAAAAAAATACTTGGATTTTGGATAATAGACTTGTAATTTTTGAGAATAAAATCAACTTTCAAGAATAAACTCGTATTTCAAGAATAAAGTCCTACTATTTCGATAATAATGTCACAATATTTTGAGAATAAGGTCATAATAGGTTGATAATAAAGTTGTAATATTTTGAGAACAATGTTGAAATGCTGAAACTTTATTGTTGAAATATTACAACTTCACTCACAAAACAATTTCGACTTACTACGACTTTATTCTCTAAATATTACGTCTTTATTCTCGGAATACTACAACTTTATTCTCGAAATATTACGAATTTAGTCTTGAAATAAAATAATTAATTAATTGTCAAGATAAAAAAACATATTTGTAAGTATGTATAATTTATTTTAGTTAATTTATTTAAGTTAATCCTTCTCTTTAGAGTTCTGAAAACGCCTCCATCTATGATTGGCTATCACGTATCGTGTTGTCGCACATAATTGGCTGTTACACTTGCCAATCGTTCATATC
This sequence comes from Ancistrus triradiatus, assembly GCA_025084515.1. Taxonomy (NCBI): domain Eukaryota; kingdom Metazoa; phylum Chordata; class Actinopteri; order Siluriformes; family Loricariidae; genus Ancistrus; species Ancistrus triradiatus. Next base: position 288,934 of record JAJAGP010000352.1, on the reverse strand, counting down.
GCTGAAGCAACCACGGAATACGGAAACTTGCCAATAGAGGCGGGTTTTGTCCGAATACGGGTGTGGTAAAGTGTGTAAACGCTGCTTTTCTGACTCAGCGCTTGCCATAACCCAGACTTTGGTCCCGTTCCCGGTGCGGAACCGCTGTGTCGGTGAGTTAATGTAACTTTATATAATTTACATGTTGTAGGAAAGAAATAAATGAAACCTGCTCGGTGTAAAGCAGTTTGATTAGTAGTAAGCTAGCCTGAGCATATATTGTTGCATCGAATTATTAGAGCATAATGTGACGCTAATAAATGCTCATAAATGTTAGGGAGAGTTCAACAGGTCTTTGTGTTCCTTTAGAAGATATGCTACACATATAAAGACCAAACAGTGCTGTGTTTTGTTTGTGTTACAGTGTGACCTGTTACTCTGTTACTGAACAGGAACCAGGTTCCTCCAAAAGCATCGTTTCCCCATTCAGTCACTGCACAAGCGAAATGCGATCCCAGTGATTTTGACCGGTTTGAGTGTCTCTATATTGATGTCCTGGGATTTTCACACACAGCCCTTTCTAGAGATAAAGAAGAAACCATACCCCAGTATTAGTATAGTGTTCCTTTTAAAGGAGCATTATACTATATAACTATATTTATATAGTATATAAATATTTATGTTTATGTAGTATATGATATATCATATCATAAATATTCATATATAGTGTATGTATGTATGTTTCTGTCTATATGTGGGCTTATTTAATATGTGTTAGGGATGGGTATTGGAAAGGATTAATGATACACATGATACATTGCATATTGGGATATATTTTGCGATATTTCACATAGTTCACTGAAAATATAAAAACAGCTGAAATACATGATACGCTGTACGATCTGAGTCTTAATACATCACATCACACTTATAATTCAGCGTACAAACTGAATCAAAACACTGTCACTATCTACAGGTGCACATGCATATGGGTATGACCCATATTCACTACTCTCAGCCTGTTCTGATCGTTGGACTATCTGTATTTTTCTCTTTAAGCAAACGATGGCCGGACAAACAGCGGTGGTGATGCGGCTGTTGGCTTCAGCCTACGCCGTGGCCGAGAAAGCCGGAACCCTTGTGAGATCGGTGCTGCACAGTGGAGACCTGGGGGTTGTGGAGAAGGTGAGGACACTAAGGATGCACCAATATTTAGTCTTTTGTTGTGATATGATGTCCGTTTATTAGCGGTCGTGGCCGATGTCTTTTTCTGATGAAAACAATGAGTGTTTTTGCATGTAAGCAATTTTTAAAAAATCTATTTATTTATTTTTGTGCCGAGAAGTTCCCCAGCTTTAGGAAATAATTGCTCACAGGGACAGATGTGGTTGTAACTGACATAATATATGTCTCGGGAGCTACATCAGGTGATGAGTAGAACACCTGGAATCCCTGTAGATCAGTCCTGACTCATTTGATTCACTCCAGTAGCAAGAAACTCAGGAATAACAACTGATTTGAGATCGACTGTGCATTGGGTTCAGATTAGGGCTCATATTAGTGTCGCCCCCTAGTGACAAGCCACTAAAAGCTTTGAAGAGTTCCGTGATGGTGCGGCATTGCCAGACTACGCCCGGGGTCCAGAGATATCCGAAGAGAGACATGTAGCTGTACTGTACATTAGTGTGTTCGTATAATGCTAGTAACGCACGGCTTATCTTTATCTTACACAAACTCACACACAGCCACAACCAAATATACCGAACGCAGGTTTAGGAAAAGCACAGGTAACCAGTCAGTCAAGTTCCGAGCCCTTACAGAAACACCCGTTACCTAAAATCATACACAAAGCTTATTTTATAATAAAGGGATGAAAACTCACATCTAATTTAGTGAGTCATGGACTGCAAGTGAAAAGTAAAAGCCAAACCCTTACTCTACTCTGCCGAGTCCTTGTACCCACTGGCTTTGTCTGTGCTCCATTTCAGACGGGGGCCAACGACCTGCAGACGCTGGCCGACCGGCTCGCTCAGAAGAGCATCTGTGCTTCTCTGTCAAAGAACTTCCCTAAAATCACCATCATCGGAGAGGAGGTGTGTGTGTGTGTGTGTGTGTGTGTGTGTGTGTGTGTGTGTGTGTGTGTGTGTGTGCGCACACGTGTGCGTTTGCATGCTTGCGTTTGATATAATAAGTCTTAGGCCACCATTAGATTAGATATTCCATTGTAGAATTATAATGGTATAATGACCATAGTATTGAACGCTGGAAAGAAAATTTGGAAAAACAGCTTCTATAGGCTACAGTGGGAAGTATTTAGTATGTTCTCCCTTTACACTTCAGCAACAGCAGCATCTGGGCGCTTCATCGGGATGCCAAGTTGAACCTTCTACAGTCTGAAGCTTGATCGGGAACGCTTTTTGGAAAGGTAGCAGCCAAAAAACGCTTGTTCAGAAGGGGAACAGATTAAAGATCAGTGGAAAAGAGGATTAGTTAGAGAGTGCCGAATTAAAGTTCGAAATGTTGGGGTCCAGTCGTCGACAGTATGTTAGATATGGGCATCATAGCATCGCTAAAACAAATCTAATGGTGGCCTAAGACTTTTGCACTCAGCACTGTTTGTACTGTACCACGGACAGATCTGGAAACGTTGCCTGGAAGGACGTTCGGCGGCGCGTACCTGTACAGATATCTGTCTGATTTAGCTTTTGTGTAATATATTGGGACTGCTTGTGTGCAGCTAGGAAATAATGACCCACAAAACACAAAGGGCAGGCTTAGGACCTCACAAACTTCAGACTCGCCTCGCTGACCGGCTGTACAGGTTCTGAACACGGCGCGAGAGCTGTAACAAACTGTTCAGGGCAAGAATGGGGCGACGCTTCGATAAGATCAAATCACAACAAGAGAGATAAAGGAGAGGAATGTTGGGGGGGGGGTCGGTGTGGTTCTGCAGTGTCTTGGTGACATTGTGACGGTTTTAGATAGCCCGGCCCGTTAAGGGTTAATAGTCCTGTCTCCGGGTCTCACTGCTGTTGTTTTTACCTCCTTATCTGCCCTACAGGATCTGCCAGCTGAGGCTGTAGAAGAGGACCTGGTTGAGAGCGGGCATCATGCTGCTATCTTGCAAAAGCCATGTCCAGATCAGTACACCGCGATAAAGGAGGAGGAGGTGAGACCTCGCTTTTGTGCCTGCTTGTCCTGGTGAGGGTTCAGAACCAATCCCAAAATTCATTCGATGCAGGCAAAAGGTCTGTCTGGAGAACCAAAATCTACACCTAGGCTTGTGTACGGGTGGATATTTCTGTGATTGTGATTTGTCCTTTGTTATCCTTATCATTAACATCAATTAACATTTTAATGTCTACAATGATTAACATTTTAGGTATCCACATCCCACAGAACATGACAGTTCCATATTAACTAATGTTTCACCCCGGATACAATGAAGAGGGTTTGGTTTTTTGTGAAGTGTGTATTAAATATACAATGTTTTGTGTGCATCCCCTAGCTGGTAGTGTGGGTGGATCCTCTAGATGGCACCAAAGAGTACACAGAAGGTAAGGGTACCTTAAACTCGCTGCTGGTCTCTGACACACAGGTCCACTCAGTCAGAATTATGTATTGTAAGACTCCAAGTAAGTTATGTAAGTAAATTCATAATAAAAAGTCAAATACACAGAAATGAAATGGATTAATTCATATAGAAAAATATAATAAAAAATAAAATATCACTTTATTATATAATGGGGAATATATGAAATAAAATCTAGAATATATTATGAGGAATACAAAAAAGAAATGGAGAATAATAGTATGTATAGTAAGGAACATAATATAATAAAATCTAGAATATAATAAAATAGTATGTATAATAAATAAAATGGAGAATATAATGGTATGTATAATAACGAAAATAGAACATATCAAAAGTAATAGTACATATAAAAAGAAAATAAAAAACATTAAATGGAGAATATAGTAGAATAGAGTGTGTGTGTGTGTATATAAAAAATAATAATAAAAGCATATATAGTACACAGAATATAATAATATATATACAATATAATAAATATGATAAAATAGTGTATATAATAAACTAAAGAATATAGTAAGTGTATATCATAAACACTGAACACAAAAAATATGGTGTATATTATAAATACAATTGAGGAAATAAAGGTGTATATAAGCTTAAGTAAAATAGAGAATATAATATAAAAAATGATATTTATAAATATTATGAACTATATAAATAAAAAAAGAGAAAATAACAATAAAACAATGTGTTACCGCGGTATAACCCCACTCTTATGCTATTCCTGCCCACTGGCTCAGGGTTCGGAGGAGGGGTTTCAGAGGTTGAGGACCCCTTTATTATGTGCCTGCACGTTGGCCCACATGGGGGCGTGGCTGACCCTGTTTCTCATGTCTGCTTTTCCTACACACCAGCGCTGAAACTGTGTAGGACCAGCTTTAAATGATCAAAAAATAAACATTACCGAGCAGACCTTAATGTCTTAGCAGAGCTGCTCTCACGGTCCTGTCCTCCATCAGGCCATGGCTTTCCTTGCTGTCCTTAAACACCCTGCACTGTCCCACGCTGTGCTTCTCTTTCTGTCTCTCTCTCCCTCTCTCTCCCTCTCCTCTCTCCTCTCTCTCTCTGCTGTAGCTGCTCGCTTACTGGACAGCCCAGGTTTCAGTGTGAAACAGCTCGAGGTCTGCAGAGCTCCTACAAGTACGCTAAACAACCTCGAATCAAATCTGCCTTGCTTTGTGATGTGCTCAGCATGTGTGGACGAACGAGTGTGGAACCTGTGGTGTCTCCGTAGACAAACTCTTAATGACACTTCCATAGGGCTTCCACTCTGCAAAAGCTGGGTAGAGTAGCATAAATGTTAAAGAAGTAAATAATGTTATGTTTATATTGTTTTGTTTCAATTAAAGTACAGTGGTACCTCAGTTCTCGTTGTTAGTTCGTTCCAGAAGGACGAGAGAACCGAGCAAACTAATCTTTTAGGACCCATGGAGATTTATTTTCAATAAGAATGCAGTACTGTGGATGTAAAAATAAAGGAAAACGCCATAAACACAGCCGGGATCTGCACTGAGAGAGAGCTGTTGGGAATCAGAGTCACTGAATCACTGTGTACTGAATCATGAATCATGAATCAAGTTTCGGCTGAAATGAGTCGCACCACTCGACTCGTACAAGTTTAAGCAAGTGCGACAAGAACCGGAGCATGCTTTTCTAGTCTGAATCTGACAAGGTGAGCGAGAACCGTGGTACCGCTGCACTCGTCTTGAGTACTTGAGTAATAAGGTTGTGAAAAATGTCATGTTGACCCAGATTTATTTCCTACGAGTAAAATGATTAGCTTTTTAAATCAGACTTGCATCATACAGGCCAATTTCCAAGCTCAGTGCAGCTTTGTTTACGCTTTACTCACTCGTACATATAGTGAAACGTCTGTCCCCACAGTCCCACCAGTGTCTGACTGCGACAGAACATCCGTGTTCTAACAGAAATAAAGCAGCGTCCCTTGTTTCGAGTGTGTCGTGTGACAGAACCGTGCTGTGTGCGTCTGCAGGGCTGCTGGATCATGTGACTGTGCTAATAGGCATTGCTTATAATGGAAAGGCCATCGCTGGAGTCATCAATCAGCCCTTCTACAACTACCAGGTCAGACATTTTCTTTGTTGCATATCGACCCTTAAACCAAACGTTTGTGAATCTTCTACAGTACGTGGCACGTCGTTCCAGTTCTGTTACAATAAAGTCTATAAAGTGGTCGTTATCGTTAGGGGTGTAACAAAGGGACGATTTGCATTGGGGATATAGAGGGCCTCTTTATGGACGTCTGATAATGTTGTTGCATTCTTTGAACACCAGAGGGCATGAGCATATGTCATATATGGCATATCTTCCTCCATATCTTCTCCGATGGAAACTGAAGGGATTTAGGATGTCTAAAGATATTTTCACAAGTGCAATTGATACGAAATGCTGTTGACTGACTGGACTGGATTACGTGCTTCGTCTTTGGAAGATCGCACCATTGGGTTTTATTTAGGTTTTTGTATGAATTTGGGGGCAAACGGACCATTCGAAGACCGAATTATTTAAGTGAAGAGGTGTTCCACGGCAACCTTCTAGAACCACAGACGTATATGCGGTCGGACGTGGACTGAGCTGACGTTTTAAGGTTCAAGCGACATTTGACGTGTAATTTCCTGTTTCTGATCAGGCGGGCGCAGGTGCGTCTCTCGGCCGAACGCTGTGGGGGCTGCTGGGTTTGGGCGCCTTCGGGTTTCAGCTGCAGGACGTACCAGACGGGAAGCGCATCATCACCACCACTCGCTCTCACAGCAACAAGCTCGTCACCGACACCGTGCAAGCCATGGAGCCGCATGATGTCATCAGAGTGGGAGGAGCTGGGAATAAGGTGACCAGGCGTATTCATCACGATTTGATTACAGTGGACTGTGCCATGCAGAACAGGACTGTTAAAGTGGACTCATACTTTTTGCAGGGGTTACAGTGGTGCTTAAGTTTGTGAACCCTTTAGAATTTTCTTACCACTATCTAGTGACTGGTGTGTGGATCTTAACGTTCGTTCCCGTCCCGTCCCTTCTCCTGACAGATCATTCAGCTGGTGGAAGGGAAAGCCTCTGCCTACGTGTTTGCCAGTCCTGGCTGTAAGAAGTGGGACACCTGCGCACCCGAGGCCATCCTGCATGCTGTCGGAGGTACGATCCCTCACTTTAACGGAATATAGACACACAAACCTGCCCACAGGCCTCTTCTGCAGCCTCCTGTCTTTTACTAAAGGCACCACGGGTTAAAACGTGTCAGAGATGGTGCTGGAGGCACGGGCGATTGATGACGGATCGAAACGACCTGATACTTTTGTATTTGGAAGCCTCAAATGCATCGATAGACAGCATTAGGAACACAGCAGATCAGCCAGATAAACCACAGACTCAATGAGTAAATGTGAACCAGTTTATATACTTATAGGGTAGAGAGAATATACAGGTGTACTACATACAGTAGGACAGGTACATACACTTACAGACACCACTTACAGCTCGGTACAAATAAGTAGGAAAGTCCCCTACTGGTGGCTTTGCACAGCATTTGGAGCCGCCACCTCACAGCACTGATGAATTCCCACAGAACGTCTAATGGGAATTTCCAAAGTGTTATCTGTTTTAACGATCCATGTTGTGCCGTGTAGGAACGCTAACGGACATGCACGGGAGGCCGTACTGCTACCACGCCAACGTGAAGCACATGAACTCCGGGGGTGTCTTGGCCACCCTGAGGGACCATCAGTTCTACACCAGCAGGGTTCCTCCAGCCGTCCTGCAGGCTCTGCTGTAAGACCGAATCAGGCAGGACTGGGGGGAATCTGCGCAGCCACGCCTTTAACAGAACTGGGAGTGGGAACAGCTCTGAGATCATTATTGTTTTGTCCGTGTCGATAGTTTATCTTAGTCCTTTGCCAAACCGTGTGTGTTGTATTGTGTACCCACAGTCTTGTGTCATTGGTCTGAAAAGATGGTGCTCAGCGTTTGGTTGAAAAAGTGTACTTGTAAGAGCAGTAGGTCTTATCCTCTGTCAGCTGTGAATGTAGAGAACCCGATTTAGAAACACGTTTATTTTATTGCACTTGATGCAGCATAAAGCTGTACAGCGTTCCTTCACATGGATGCATAGCAATCAAAATAAAGCAGGACTGTACTCGCACTAACTTACTGTCTTTTGACTTGTATAAACTTTGTTAGACCATTAATAAAGAAATATAGTACATCAGCCCTAAACTGGATTGTTAACCCCAAATCTGTTGAGATCACAAATATCACTAACTGTTAGGGGTGTAACGATTCGATTTCTGCACAGCAGTCGATTTTTACATTTGAGAAAATACATTCCTTTTTTATTTCTGAAGTGTAAACAATGCATGTTGGGTTGTAAAAGGTTTTAAAAACTTTAGTCCCCTGCATTTAACAGAAATGAGTCTCGCAGAGAATGTGAAGCGTCTGTGAGCATGACGCCCTCTGGTGTTCAAAAACGTGCAATTGCATTAAAGAATGCTAAATCCGACTCCCGTGTTTGCATCGCAATGCTTCGTGTCAGGATGCATCGTTACACCCCGAGTAATTCTAATGAAGATAATTATTCAATGCTATTTGTGATTGCAAGTTATATTTTTATGACTGAGAATAAACTTGAGTCGTGTGACCGTTTTGTAGAGCCTCGGTTCTTTTCACTTCCTGAAAAATGAAACTAAAATATATACATGCACACTCACCGATCACTTTATCGTCTAATTTGTAGTCTATATATTATTATATTGTATTTATTATATTTTCTTTAAATATTTTCTCTCATTTAATTTTCATTTTTAGCTTCTGTTTATTATTATTATACTATAAACCTATTAATTAGGTAAGTTCATTAAATCTTACATATGATTTCTAGGCTATCCAATGAGGTTTGGTCCCTTTTTGAGTCTCAATCCTAACAAGGTTTCTTCCTCATAACATATAGGGAGCTTTTCCTTGCCACTGTCGCCCTAGGCTTACTCAGTTAGGGTTGTGGGCTGAGATAAAGCTGGTTTGAGACGATGCTCCTTCGCAAAAAAAAAAGGCGCTACAGAAATGTGTTAACTGGCAAGCCAAAACTAACTCGCAAACCTAAGTAGTAAGCAAAAGCAAACTGGTTAGTAGGACTTAACTAGTCTAGTGGAAGCTAAGCAAAAAAATCGAACTATTGAGCAAATCTGACTAGTAACGAAAACAAACGAGTGAGTGAAAGGTGAAAATACTCCACAGTTCTTCTGAGTGGTTAGTGTTCATAAGAGCTGGCTCGCTTTAGTAAAAACTGGTTCATAATCTAAATGAATGACAATAAATGAATGTCCAATGCATAGTTTGTCAGGTTTATTTCCAAAATCTGTAAATTTCACCAAGAAACAGCTTTTCACTTGCAGGAATCACTAATAAAGTCAAGAAATCAAACAAAACTAAACATTGTTGGTGCGTCTGGAAGCAAAGAGTGCTGTCATGTTCTTCCAGGCTTACAGAGAGAGCCAACAAATACTCCGGCCAAGACCTTTCCCATGTCATGCACACATTTCCATTAGCAGACCCTCTGGTACAAACCAAGCCACCTGCTTTCTCTCTGTTTAGCCCAGTCTCCCTAAACATAGCGTGTTCATGTTTAGCTGAAGCCACTGCTGAGTTGATGAGCACAGGTGCCGGTTGATCTTGCCTTTCCTAGCTCCCAGATCAGAATAGAAAACCAAGTAACATTGGAGATCATATAGATTATGGATTATAATCTGACATATTGCTTATAAATCAATAAAATCACAACTGGCGTGGGCAGCAGCGGGCTTTTATTTTTTTAAATTGCTGTTCCCAGAGGTGAATATGAAGGGGGACTCCTGGAACAAAAAAAAGGAAGTATTAGGAATAATGATCACTCGAATATGTTTCGTGATTATATTTATGTATAAGATATCGTGTTTTACCTCTGATGGACACAGGATTTTCAGATCTGGATCAAAGCCATTTGCGGTGGTTTTCTCACCGATCCTCTCCAGCTGCAAACAGAGTTATTGTTAGCTAGTTACTGAAACTCAGAGCCTTGCATTTATGGAGCCATGCCATGCTGCAACTTCCTCAAAAACCAAGGGACAGGTTCAGCATTAAAGGAAGCTCAGCTCTGCAGGCTCTTCATCAAAACGACCAAGCCATTGCTTTATGGGTTTCATACTGAGAGTTCGGTACAACCCGTTCTACTGCCAATGTTTGTCATATTACAAACCTGAGAGCAGTGTGTGTGGCTGAAATAGCACCAATGCGAAGGGTGTCTACATACTATTGGCCATAGGGTGTATTATAGAAGCTTAGAAGCTGCTTCATAAACGTGTCTAAACACAGATTCCCTGTTATTGAGACACAAACGTTCCATCTAAACTCTGGCGCACAAGACTAACGGCCACCTCATTTGCAGACTCCCTCCTAAAGCTTTTAATGCACACTCTTAATATTTAGACATGATGCTCTGTGCTTGGCTCAGCAGTCACTTTAAGGAACATAACTCGTGTGACGTTCCTTATAGCTGTCAGTGTTAATGATAATGCTGCCCAAAAACACATCTGAAGGGGATACTGATATTTCCGGAGTACATCAAGTTCCCTCAGCATCCACGGTCGTATGACGGGCCATTGGTGCCCAATGGTACAGTCGTGTTGTTATGATGTTACGCACCATGTTGTTCCACAGACCGCGAGCCATCAGGGTGTGAGACTTCTGACTGAGGTGGAAACAGTCTGGGGTGAAGTAGGTCTGATCAGGATGACCGTCCTGTGAGAGAGACAGAGAGAGAGACAGAGAGAGAGATGAGACCAACGCTCACTGAATGCCTGAATGATGACTGTATTTCCCTGCATGCACACTAGAGGGCGACAAGTCACCGAAGTAACTTGTAGTGGGGAGCCCTCAGGGCCTGCAGAGACGTGCTAATATCTTTAGGAACTAACAATTATTCCATTATATGAATGTTAAATCATTTAGTCGTATTTTTTTTGTCTTAAATAAGCATATTGCAGGTATGCGCCACATAACGTCCATCATATAAGCTGTACATCCATCGACCAATAAGGTCTACTTAAGTCTTATATAACCTAACCAGGTCCATTAGCTGTTGTATAACAGCAGCCTCTGGTGGTAAAGTTCTATGAAACCCCTGCAATGAATTAGTTTCTGTTTGTGGCGGAAAGTGACGGACTCCAGAAAAAAAGTGGAGTAAGAAGTTCTGCGTCTTTGCAACACAGCCACCAATTAACCTCGTTTCTCATAGCTTATCACAGTTTCTGCAGCCGACCGTGTGAATGCAGCTCTGCAAAGAGGAGATTTGTTCCATCTTCCATATCATAGACAACATAGATAATGTGTGATCAGTGTTGATATTAAATAAATCAATATATGGGAACACTAACTAGTACTTACTACAACTAACACCAGAAAGCAAGTGTAAGTACTGAATGAAAGCTACTGAGTGAGCGGCAGGTCTGAATGAATGAATGAGGAATAAGTACGTCCTGCAGGAAAGCTAACAAGTGAGTAAAGTCTAATAAAAAAGTGAAAGTTAATGAATGAAGAACAAACGAAGCTAAGTGGAATGTGTGTGTGTGTGTGTGTGTGTGTGTGTGTGTGTTACCTGAACTGGAATATCTAGATTCTGCATGAAAGGCTGCAGCACCACTGTGAAGTCCGGCCGTGTGTCGTAACGGCCCGAATCCACCAAATCTGCCACCAGTTTCTGTAATCACACAGTCAGGTTCTGATGAGAAGCACTTTATTGAGTTAAATAAACCCCGTGGAGATTCCGAATCTCTGTAATAACTTTACCTGATACGCTCTGTTCACGTCTGCCAGGTCCTGCACCTCTTGTGATCCATCCTCAGGATCAACCACACAACCACAGAGCATCCTGAACAAAACAAACAATTATTATTATTATAATAAAATGTAATATACCAACTAAGCCTGCATTTCCAAAGGAGCTACAACAGGGCTTGCAAACTGTGGTGAGAAGAAAGAATGGAGGATGACATTTGTGATAACAGCACGGCTTTTTCACACCAAGACGCCATCGCTCCGTTGGCACGTTCCAAGTAACGGCAGGCTTCATGCACACACACCTAAATCATGTACAAATATCACTATAACCCTAATAAATAACTCAATTCTATCATTTCATTCACCTATTTGCTCTTTGTGTTTCAAACTAACATTACTTGGTCGTGTTACAGAAACCTTTTGTAGCGTCCTGTAGCACTGCTTCCGTACCGCTCGGAGCACTCTCGAGTCTGATTTATAATATGTTCGTAAGGTACGCCTTTGGACACAGGGTTGCCACAAATAAATAAATAAACAGAAGATTATGCTGAATGAAAGAAACAGCCTCAGCGCACCGACTATCTACACGGAAACGAACGACACATCGGCCGAAAGCAAGCAGATCTTGTAAACAACCTGTTTGCTTTGTGCAAGAAGCGCCATCTAGGGACCATTATGTGTCAGCAACAGCGGCCTTGTCTGAAGACTCAGCGGCCTTTTGAGACACTTTAAGTAGGTAAATCCACCGCGGCGCTACTAGTAGCAAGTCACAGCCATCAGATGACTGGCGCTTCTACGTACAGCGGAACCTCAGTTCTCATGTCCTCGATGGGAAAGATTTGTTGGAGGGAACATTATTACCCTCTGATGGGTACTAACATCACAGCTGGATTTATCCACAGCACAGCACAGCTTAAATAGCTTAGATAATTAATATTTAAGAACACTCTCTCTCTCTCTCTCTCTCTCTCTCTCACACACACACACACACACACACACACACACACACACACTTACTGCATCAGCCATGTGGGGCAGTCCAGAGTGGGGTCCTGGTACATTGCTCTCAGTGGGAGGATATAGAGCGTGTCTACCATGTTCACAATAGCACGAGGAACCTGAATATTCAACACACACACACACACATCTGGTGTCAATGTCATAAACACCATGACTAAAAATGAATTAAATGTACACTGAATAAGAGACATTTCTGCACAGTTTACTGAGCAATTAATAAGCCAGGTTTCTCTGTTTGATTTATTTAATGCATGCAATAAAAATTTGCATGAATGTGTATTGTTTTGATGTTTTGGTTGAATGTAGAAAATCACAAAACATAAGACATAACACGCTGTAGATAAGACTAATCTGGAAGTATATGTAGGAGGGAGCCTTAATAAAGATTAAGGCTAAAGATTAGGAGGAAACTTAATAAAGATTTGGGATTTCATAATCTGACCTCAAGATGGAGGTAGTCCAGTGCCTCCTGGATTCGCAGCGCAAAGTTCTCTGCAGAATAATAGTCCTGAGAGAGAGAGAGAGAGAATAAAACCTGCATTAGAGTACAAAACTCCTGTATCATATCAAATGCACAAAACCTACATTCAACCAGCAGGCTTGCCGCACAGAGACTTACATTAACACTAACTTTATACTATATTTAACATATACAGTATGATTAAACCCTGGCCCCTGTGACCCTGGACTGGATTAATCTGCTTGGGAAAAGTGAGTGTGTGGACGTACCATGTTTTCACAGAAGGCACACAGATCGTTTCCTCCGATGAACAGGGTGATCACCTTCCAGTCCGATTCGAAATTTATACGCTGTGTGAAACAATGAACGTACAAAACGTAAAACACTCTTTATCTTAAACCTTTTTAAAAATCAATATCAAAATCATCATCACCCAAATGGCTGTTTTCTATGATACTACCACCGCCATGTTTCACAGATGGGATAAGGATCTTACGCTTCTCATTTGATCCAAAAGTATCTATTTTTGTTTCATCCATCCACAAAACATTTTAAACATTCAGTAACGTTCTCGCTCGTCCACATGATCTTTAGTAAACAACAATGGCTTTCTCGCTCCCACCCTGCCGTGCACACCATGGTCGTTCGGTGTTCTCCTGATGCCGGACTCATGAACATTAACATTAGCCAATAGGACAGAGGCCTTTAGTTGCTTAGAAGTTACCCTTCGAAGTTATCTCCTTCATTCGTACCACAATAAACTCCTACAAATGTGTGCTGTGAAGATCAGACTTTGATAGGTCACTGTTCTTTGAATATAACAGGGCATCCACTCACACCTGATTGAAAGTTTCCACCTTCAAATGAACTCATTTCTTTAATCGGGTTCTCATTATCTATTTGTAGGACTTGTGTGGAAATCTGATGATGTTTTAGATCATATTCATGCAGAAATTCTAAAGGTTTCACAAACTTCCAAGCACCCATACAGTGTACAGCCTACATACCCGATGCCCAGTTTAACTGATTATTTCTCCATCAGTCCATTCCTGTGTACAGTTAAAACAGTGTGTGGATGTGTGACGGTTTTTCCTTACCTCGTCCGTCTTCATCATTTCCACCAGCACTTTAGCCTGACCCAGCATGTCACTAGCGACCGAAAACAAAAATGCTACTTTTACTCGTTATGAAAATAAAAGAATTGATGACAGAAACTGAACTGAGGAACTGACTCGGCCTTGGCTCCTGGTACGGCCTGGTTGAGGAAGGCATCCGGTTCGGTTTCAAACCCGGTTTCCAACGAATATCCCGTCAGGTCAGGGTTAAACTTGCGCAGGATGTCTGAAAGAAAAATAAAAGTAAAAACGTAAAAGAGTTAATCAATCGGTTTTACTTATATATGCAATACATATACTCATGTGGGATCGCTGCAAAACTCGGCATGCAGTTCTGTCTCTGGTAGATATGCAAATGATTACAGGTGTAGTCATACTGGCTCTTGCCACAAGTGGGGGTGTGAAAGTGCTTCCCTTATAGCGCTGCCCTATAAAAAGGTTCTTGAAGGCTACGTTTGGGTGGTGTACCTCTTTAAAAGTCTGTTAACTGGCCAAAATGTCCTCGAGTGCATCACAGAGGCATGTCTAATACTCAATGACCTCTCACAAAGAGGTACACTACCCAAAAGTAGCCTCTGAGAGCCTTTTTATAGGGCAGCATAATAGGGAAGCACTTTTACGCCCTCTTGTGGCATAATCACCGGGTTCTGCAGGAATCCAACATTTCTATATCTGTTTACCATACTGTCTGTCAAGTATTAAAGCTGAGAGACGTACTGGGAAGTGTGGTGATTGTGGAGATGTCCTGATCTCCCCCGATACTGCAAACACAAGAGAATGACTATAAGTGAACTGACGGATCCAAATCCAATCCAAGAGCCTTAACTGTACTGGTATAGGTAATGACCTTCCTTTATTTCTGCCCTTGTGATTAACCGGTCTCCTTTATCATGCAGGGAGTTTATCGTATTGGTACAGGGTCTATTTCAGATCATGCACAGCTCTCACCTCCATGAAATTCCTCTGTACATTATCAGCACACTCAGCAGGCTGGTCGCTGCGACACCGTTGGCTGCCTACATGCAAACCATGGAAAGAGGGACCTTATAATAAAGTACAGTGCCATAACTTACAATAAAGCCCAAGCTGCATTATAACCAAATGCACTCTGACCGTTATTGAATCGCCAGTCGTCGCCACCACACGGATATCAGCCGGTCTGACTTCATGCACTGCACAGAAACAAGAGATGGCCGGTTATTAGCTCAGATGATTTTCCCATCACATATCAATATTACTTTATGTGTTTACAGAGAGACGTGTCTGTAGCCACAAGCTGAAAATATCAACAACAAACCTCCTACATCAACCATCCTATCAAGAACAAAACAAAGCATCAAGGGCTCAAAGGAGGAAAACAGCCACCAGGGCTTGTGAAATACAGAAATGAGTGGAAGAACTCAGGATAATGGCAAAGCGAACGAAAATAACATGAAGCACAGAAACAGTGAGTGTAACACTCAGTACTTATTGGGAGATAAAAGACACACACAGCCTTGAGCACACCCAACATAATACTGGACTTGTGCAGCTCAGGAAGCACTGCAAGGGTTCAACTGAAGGATGGTGAGATAAACACTGAACAAACGTCAATGCCACGCACTGCAAAAACAGGCAAGTCGGCTCAAAAGCAGCTCTTTCATGAGAGGAAATCTGCTGCAGCTGTTAGTACTCTGGCGAGCCTGAGCGCATTTGAAGCCAAGAAAGGCAAGACACAACCACCAAACCAGTGCGAAAACCTGAAACTACCCACTGCAGATCTTTTTGGAGACCCTAACCTGGATAAAGAGGGTGGGCTAAGGACAGATAAAAGCTTGAGTGCTAATCTGAAAGAACCATAACTGATCGGACAGTTCGAAAGCATGAAATTATAAAGTAACCTGTCTACGGATCAAACGAATCTGGTGCACTTTTAAACAGGTTCGTGTTGGGTGTACCTGAAGTGGGTATCGTCTCAGAGGGGCTTGTTACTGCGCAGTTCACCTCAGTGCCCATAACCTGCAAAACCACATAAAGGAAGAGTATAAAGATAAATGGTCAAGTATTACCTTTCTCTTCCAGCAGCTCCAGGTTGGTATAAACTTCTTTATTATTGGAACAGTTTTCAGTTCTGCAGCAATTTTATTTTTCTTTATTAAGACCAATGTTCTTCAGTTAACCACAAAACGTTTTTCTTTACCAAAGGTGCCGAAACCCTGGCCCTAATGCCACTGTTATAAATAATGTGGATCAGTTCACAGCATCGTCATCTGGAGAAGCTGGACTGGTGTCTGAACTCATGTTCTCGTTGCTGTGCTGTTTTTGTGTTTCTATTTGTAATAAATATTCTTACCTGTATGTTCGTCCCTCGTTCTGCCTGGTTTTTCGCTGTTTTGGAGCGAAGCAGGTCCTAGAAGGGAAAAATATAAGATGCAACAGAGGCTTCCAAATAAAAATAAGAATAACAATGGTTTGTTTCTTACTATAAAAACAACATAAAAAGGCAGATCATTCAGATACAGGCAGGTTCAGCATAGGGAAGGTGAAATTAGTAACATCACGAGAGAAATAACAAAGTGTCCGCAAACTTTTGTGTATATGCGGTATATACCCGGTGTGTTTGTGTCACTAGTATCAGTACGAGTCAGAATGTTTCCCGACTTACACTATTTTTTGTTAGATATTTTCCTTCAGTCCGTTTCTGGCTGTTTGGCCGAAGCTGGAAAGTAATTCATAAAACATTTTGATTAGTACAATTTATCCTTAAAAAATACGATGACTTTCTGTGACGTTATGCTGCTCTGACTTACAAAGTTTTCCCAGAGCTGCAGAGCGAACTTGTGGTCCCTGTTTTCTTCCGGTGCCTGTTGGTTCCAAAGAAACAAACACACGTTTGGTTAGGCATCTGCTGTATTTGATCCTGATTCATACTGAGATGTTTCTCGTTTATTTATTGTTTTTTATTTATTGTGTTTGGTGTCTCACAGCGTGGTAAACGTGGCGCAGGTACAGAGGACGATCCCGAAGCTGGACGGTGAAATCGTCTCTGTGGTACCAGCCTCTTTCCAAAAGTTTCTCTTTCAGAGCCTCCTAAGAACACCAAGCAGAGGCATGAGGAAAAGCTCCAGGTCATGTACACTAGATGTTCATTTGGTTTCAGGGCACCAAAGCTCTGGGACACTCATGGCTACAGCATGAATTCAACCCAGCTGGATTTGAAATGGAAAGATCTAGCATTACTAATAGTACTAAATGTACCAATCATCTTTCTAGCAGTATTTACATGAATAAAAGCAGTGATGAACAGCATCTGACCTGCATGGCGTGTGTATAAATGGCGGCCATTAACCGAAGCTCTCCTTCAGTTTTAGGTAAGGATTTACAGAGACACGTCCTACAGCACAACAACAACAATAACAGCAACGACATTAGCATTTAATTATCATGCAAAATGGAAGTTAACAAATGTTCATCTTTGTTTATTTTTTACTTTATCAACTTATAATCACCTGCTGTGTCCATGGCTAGAATCAGCGAAATGAAGCACAACACTGATTATGGCCTTCTTTAGCTGCACACACACACACACACACACACACACACACACACACACACACACACACACACAGGATTCAGAAATCAGAATTGTACAGAATAGACACATGTGAGTGTAACCTGTTGCAGTGATCATAAGCTGTGATACACACCCGAGACTGCAGCACCTGCAGAGCTTCATCCACTTCCTGCACTGTAATGCTGACCTGAACACACGAACACACACACACACTTTCTTACAAGCTACTACTAAATACGAAAATAAAGCAAATATTTAAGTGCATGTAATGTTACGTGTCAAGTGGTCAAAGGTCTGTGTGTGTGTATGTGTGTGTGTGTGTGTGTGTGTGTGTGTGTGTGTGTGTGTGTGTGTGCATGTTTCTTTACTGACCTGTTCATCACATGCACACTGCTGTTGAAATGGAACAAACAGGAACACAGACTTCCACCCTGACTCGATGCTGTTAGCCTATAACACACACACACACACACACACACACACACACACAGCAGTTATAGAGAGAAAAAATCATTTTCACGAAGCAAACAAAGAAACACACAAGTAACTGACATATGTCATGTAAAAATAAATTAAGAGTAAAACTAATTCATTGATTGATTAGTACACAATATATAAATATTTTTAAAAAGACAAAAAAGCAAGATGAAATATTAAAATTATAATCTTATAACTATATAATCATATAATTAATTATAACAAAATATATTCAAAGACAAATGGCAGAATAAACATTAATACAAAATAAATTAATAAATAAATGAAAATACAAATAAATAAAAACAAATTCCTAGCATATATAAATAAAATATATATAAAAAGAGCTACTCTGGAAGGAAACGAATAAAACAAAATCTAAAAATAAATTCAATTAATTTTAAAAGTAACAGAATGAAAACACAAATGACCAAAAAAGTATAATGAAATTTTAAAAAATACATTTACCATATTTTATTAAAACCCACTTAAACTACACAAACAGAAACAAAATAAACACAATAAATTAAATACAACTTGGATAAAGAAATGCATTTTATAATTCAATGTGAAGATAAACATGATAAGGAAATTACCCGTAGACCGTTGAGAAGTGTAGCTGTGTGTTTGGCCTGATTCACTAGATTGCTGGGGACAGAGAGACACAATGAGTGAAACACACACACACACACACACACACACACACACACACACACACTTCATTACCTGGATTGTAGATCATCAGGTAACACACTGATTAACTTCGGACTGACGGTGGACATCAACTCTAGATAAATAAGGAATCAGAAAAACGAGTCACTGATCAGCACTGAAAAGTCATTAAAGTAATTCTAAAAAATAAATAAATAAAGTAACAAACACTCACCATGGAGATTATTCATCACTGAGCGTCCGTCACTCCTGCAGGAAAACACAACCACATTATTATCTATAATTCCGATATGTGGCCAAAAGTACTGGGACATAAACCCACATGTGGCCAAACGTATTGGGACATAACTCACATGTGGCCAAAAGTATTGGGACATAACCCACATGTGGCCAAAAGTATTGGGACATAAACCCACATGTGGCCAAAAGTATTGGGACACAAACCCACATGTGGCCAAAAGTATTAGGACACAAACCCACATGTGGCCAAAAGTATTAGGACACACACCCACACGTGGCCAAAAGTATTGGGACACAAACCCACATGTGGCCAAAAGTATTAGGACACAAACCCACATGTATCCAAAAGCATCGGGACACAAACTAACATGTGGCCAAAAGTATTGGGACACGAACCAACATGTGGCCAAAAGTATTGGGACACAAACCCACATGTGGCCAAAAGTATTAGGACACACACCTGCACATGGACAAAAATATTAGAACACACACTTGCAATTGGTCAAAAGTGTTAGGACACTGCACGTAGCCAAAAGTATTAGGACACAAACCTGCACGTAGCCAAAAGTATTAGGACACAAACCTGCACGTGGCCAAAAGTATTGCGACACAAACCCACATGTGGCCAAAAGTATTGGGACACAAACCTGCATGTGGCCAAAAGTATTTTACTTTGCTACATTTCAAGCACCATTGTAGTTGCTTCATGGAGTCATAAAATCATGGGGACGTTTTGCTGGTCCCCGTTAGGAAAACTGCTTTTTTTGTAGCTGTTGTGTGTGAACCATGAGGTGGTGATTACAGTGTTAGATGTGAACGAGACCGGTGTCTCACCCCAGCGTGTATGGAAGTCCAACGGCAGAGAGAACAGCAACGTCTTCAGCCCCCCTCACTACAAAACATCAAAAAAATATTAGTGTCTGTTTCATTAAAATGACTGAAAATAAAACACATAAAACTATTTAACTAATGCAGTTACTAACTGGTGGTTAAAACAGAGCTTAGATTTTACATGACGCCGTGAAGGTTTTATCAAATAAGCAGTAAAATGAAGATTCATCTACTGGAATCAGTTCAAATGAATTTATCAGCACAGTGAATGTTTACAAAGCCTTTCCTCTATAATAAAACAGCACTGACATAATAATAATAATAATAATAATAATAATAATAATAATAATAATAGATATCTGTGATTTTGGGGATGTACCTGAAGAAAGAGGATTGACATGTGGCAGAGAGATTTTCGGAGCCTGGATACAGAGGTAGAGATGAACACAAACACAAAAACAGAAAGGAATATTAGAGTGCAGGATGTACTGAGTCCTTATGAAATTGAAGATAGTAATATTGTCACACGGGGGCACCCCTGGTCCGCTTGCACTACCACACACCTAGCTGTCTGGACTCAGAGGAAGTCTGAAAATCAAGAAGTCACAGCAGACTGGCATCAAGCAACAAGAGGTCTGTATTATTAACTCAGACATGAACCAGGAACTCCTGCATGGTGGAACAGGGCACAGACTGGCTCTCCGGATACGAACCAGGGTGGCTCAGTCGATAGAGCGCTGGTTCGTATCCCGCCTCTATAGAGGTGATGATTGCATGTGGTTCCACAGGGCAGGAGTTCCCGTTTCATGTACCCCTCAGCGGGCACTGCCATCCTTCTGAGTTTCAGAGTTGCTCCAGTCTAGGTTCTGAGTCTGTGGTAGCGTAAGCAGAGCAGGAGTTCCCTCACATGATCGTTATTTGCAGCAGATTGATGGTTTTCCCACTTGGTCCAAATTTACCTCATTGTTGTTCTTGAGCTCTACGCGCAAAGTGCTGCTGAACACTGAGGCTGAGGCTGAGCACAAACAAAAATCAAACAAATAAAAATGAGTCCAGATCTTAAAGATAAATACATTAAAATAATATTTTTAAATCCATAACCTAATGAAGGAGCGTTATGGGATTAAAATCGTAATCTGTTCTTGGTCTCGACTCGGACTCGGCTCTAGGGTTCTTGTCTACAGCTCTACTTCATCGGCTTAAACAAATCAGGTGCTGTGGTGTTGGTTTCAACATCTATCCTTTGTTTTGTGATAGCAACATGCGCCCTAATCTACAGATAATGGATACGCAATCAAGAAAAGATTAATACAGCTAGGATAAGTTATAAGATACATATCAGATACAAAACAAAGTCATAATGTAATAATAAATGACTATTTGTGGCCTGACTTTACAACGCCTATAATTTACTATCAGTTTAATAAAAAAAAATGTTCATACGCACATTTAAATGCTCTTTTAATGCTTGCCCAAACTCCAGAGACTCGGGTTTGTGTCCCAGTAAGGGAATCCAGTGTCCTCCCACTTTCCAAAGGCATGGTATGGTGGTATGGTATTATGGTATTCAATTTACCCATGCATTAGTTCAACTGGCACCTCTAAAGCGTCCGAGTGCAAGCGAGTGTGTGAGTGTGTGTGAGTGTGTGTGAGTGTCCTGCGATGACATGGCCAGGGTTGATTCCCGCCTTGTGCACTGTGTGGCCTTATACCCCAGACAGCCATGAATCAGAATAAGCAGGTATACCTGCTAGGTGAAAACAAACTAAGACTTGTAGTACTGGGGCACACACAGAAATTAGAGGGGCACAGCTGTACCCCTCTGCATGCCAATCAGTCGTAGTGGCACAACTGTGCATAAAAAAGCCTGTTAAACACTAAACAGATATTTGCGGATGTCCATTAAAGAGGCTGTCTCTGACTGAAACCGTTAGCTGCTCAAGCTTTTGGAAAGGCGCTGGGGCATGATGGGAAATGTAGTGCCCCAAGCAAATTTGCTCGGCAATCCAGGATAAAATCCAGGATAGCTTTTTACCGCCGTGATTTGTCTGGATTTTTTTGATGACACTTATTCCGGTCATGTTTGCATGGGATCTTGACCTATGTATGGACTATGGACTTTAGTGGGCGCAGACAAAAGTGCTCCTTGAATGGGATGCCAGTCCATCGCAGGGCCCTGTAACAGCACCTTCATGTTGCAAGCCCAGCCCAGGTTTCGATCCCAGGTCCTCAAAAACTGCTCTTTTCTGAAACTATTTCTTACTTCTAATCCATAGGAGCTGCTGGCTAACTCATGTTCATGATCATAGAGAAGAGACAAAAAGCTGTGTTTGACCCGAGCTGACTCGAGCCACTATAAGTTTGATAAGCGCTCGCTTATCTACAGGCCGCTGATAATGGAACTTCATCCTCCATCATCATCGGTTCAAAGCTTACACGATCACCGCTGAGTTACATTAAATAAATAATAATAATAAAATAGCTAAGATTTTGAACAGGGTGAGGATGTCTGGATGTCTGGATATCTTTCCAGCTGTTACATCCTCACCCTGAGTGATCTGCCCAACATCCGATCACATACACGGTACAGCCATGGTAAAGCAGGTATATAACTTATTAAATAATATAATATCGATAATGTTTTATAGTCATAATCAAGTGACATAACATGTGATTTCACAGAACATATCACGGGCCGTTAGTGACACATCTATGTTGGACTTTATATGCAAAAGATCATATGATCAGTTAAGACAGAAAAACCTTCATTAATTAAAAACTAACAACAGAAAAGCTCTATGTAACAGAATCAGTCACTCACACACACACACACACACACACACACACACACACACACACACACACACACAAGGACGCTTTAGAGATGCCGGTTGATCTTTGGAATGTGGCAGGAAACCCACTCAGACATGAGGAGAACATACAAACTCCAACAGGTAGCGTCTCAAAGCCGGGTCTCATTTTTAAAAACTAAGAGCTTTGCTCAAGGGCTTAACAGAGCTCCAGCTTAACAGAGCTCCAGGGACCGGATTCACGAAAATGTTTTAAGAAAGAAAATCTTCTTAAATGTGTTTTTTTCTTAACTTCATTCCTAAGAATTCAAAGCTACGAAAAACTGTTATTCCTCAAATAAATAACTGTAAGCTGCAAAATGCAACGTAAAAGTTTTTTTATTTTTATTTTTTTCGAGAATTGCATTGTAGAACACTCTTGTGAATTTCTTAGTGATTTTTTCTTACGAACGCTTTCCTGAATCCGGATCCAGATCCTTTAACACACTTAAAAGCACAACAACATTAACTAAGTCAGTTAGTTTCAGCATCCTTGCAAAACAAAAAAAGGTATCCAGAATGTCAAAAGCCACATTTTCTGTTTTATTTCCGATATATTTTAACGTGTACACGTTAAAATGTAGTCAAACATATTTCCTGAACCTGTAGACCATTTAAAAAGAGCTATTTTAATGCAAAAGCATAAAATGTTGGTCTGTTTGCTTAATAAAGTAACGAACACACATTCCTCATCTTCTTCATTTGGATATTTAGATCATTTAGATAATTAAACCTTTAGTGTAAATGGAAAAGAGGCAACCTGTTAGCAAAGCCAGGCATAGCATCCATCTACTGCATGCGTCCATCATCCTCTGTGCTCTCCGAGACTCCCGGGTGACTGAGCGTGAGTCTGAGAAAGCCACACGCTTCCTTTTTAAGGATCTCCTAAGGCTTGATTGACAGCTTCACCTCATCCGGCTACTTTCAATCACGCCATGTAGGAGGAGCTGTGCCTGCTGCGGACAGAGCAAAGCTCAGCTTTGATTAGAAATGGTGGAAGAGATGATTATCAGCGAGAAGCCTTGCTCAGATATCATTCTTTAATAACACCAGCACTTGACCTTTTTATCTGCCAAAAGCAGGGCTACATAAAAGCTCTTATCAGTTATAATTAGCAATAATAAACCTGCTGTATGAAAGCGTCTGTTGTTCCTCCATGTGCCATGGGCTGCAGTCTAAGAATCACTGATCGAAACCTCGTTATCCAATTTCCTGCTGTAATGTTTGTGGTGCTTTCAATCCCCAACAAGCTGTAACAAATCCTGCTCCAGAAACACCAAAGATAAAAAGCATTGTGTAAGTATGTCAACAGCTCAGGAGGCTCAGTGGTAAGCTGCAGGAAACATTTATGATTATGTTTAGTCATTACATTATAATCCAAGCAATCGTGGTTTAAGAGTTTTGCTCTGGGACCCAACAGTGGTAGCTTGTCCCCAAACACCGGTTTCTGAGGTTTGGATTTGAATCCCATCTCAGGATTAGGGTCCAGACCTTCCTCACAACCTTGACCAGGATAAGTAGGAGCTAAACAGTTTAATCAGAGTATAAACCTTAAGGGAAGATTTTCCCTTATCCAAGAGATTTACTTAATTGTGTTGCATTAAATCCCTCAGACATTTCACTTGACTAAAGAAAAACTAAGGTCTGTCATCAACGGAAGAAACGTTCACTGAACGCCACTGTTTGAGAACAACAACAACAATGACAGTAACATCAACATTAATAATAAACGTATTATATTCATTATTGCATTTTATATTTTCTGTTTATTTTAAAGAGGAAGAAAAATTTTCATGATGCAGAGAAACTGGTTCATGCGTATATAACCTCAAGGTTGGATTACTGTAACGCCTTACTTACTGGAATGCTCTAGTACAATCTATAAATAAACTTCAGTTAGTTCAGAATGCAGCTGCCTGAGTGCTAACTCGAACTAGAAAAATTTGATCATATCACTCCTGTTCTAATCATCACTGCACTGGTTACCAGTCAAATTCCGCATTGATTACAAAATACTTCTTATAACTTATAAAGCTCTACATGGCCTGGCCCCACATTATCTGAGTGACCTCTTAGAGTTTTTACAATCCAACTCGTCTACTTTCGTTCGCAGGGTGCAGGACTTCTTTTAGTTCCTAGAATTACAAAAGTCACAGCAGGGGAAAGGCTTTCTCATACATGGCCCCCCAACTATGGAATAAACTTTCCACTTTAGTTCGAGATTCAGACACCCTCCAAAGTTTTAAGTTCTAGACTAAAGACCATACTTAATTTACGCAGGCTTTTGACTAGATTTAGAGCAGGTTGCATGGCTTGGGTCACTGGGGCCGAAGTTCTGGAGTCATTGTCTGGCCTGCCCTGCCTTGGTCCATTAGCCAGGAGTGTTGGGGCCGGCGGTCTGGCTGAACTGGGCTTCGGTCCTCGTGATCTTGACTCGTGCATCCTTGCCTAGGATAAGGGCAGAGCTGGGGGTTCATAGTCAAAGAGTCTTATGGTGATCAGAGGACGTTGGGTTTGCTGTCTTCTGCCTCCCGTGGGGGGTTGCCAATGTCCTCAGGTGATCTCTCTTGGCTGTGTTCCCCCCCTTTCTACTATGCTGCTATAGCTAATGCTGCCGAGGTCTCATGCTAACACATGGCATCCATGGCATCAGTGATTGTTAATAAACACTGTGTTTCTTAATCAATAACTAATTACATTTTCTGTTTTCTCTTCGAGCTGTGTTCCGGCAGTTCCAGCCCACACACATGATGTTCATCTGATGGAGCTCCACTCAAACTGCTTCCGTCATCAGCTCCAGCCCCATCATACCCGCTCCACTTAATGCCGATGTGCATACTTCACGTCACATTTTTTATTCGAACTATGACTCCATGGCTTTAGTTTCTTTCTTAGATTTTATTATCTACGCCGCCCAAGGAGGTTGGGTCCCTTTTTGAGTCTTGGTCCTCCCAAGGTTTCTTCCTCATAACACTCAGGGAGTTTTTCCTTGCCACTGTCGCCCTAGGCTTGCTCAATTTGGGATTGGACGTAGTTATTAGGAGATAATCTAAACTTGTAAAGTTGCTTTGAGACAATGCTCCATTGTAAAAAGCGCTATATAAATAAATATGACTTGACTTGAGGTAAAACAATTATGACATTTTTTTCTTTAACACACTTACCTTTAAGAGATCGTAGGGAAATCGTAGGGGGGAATTTTAACTTAATGTGTTTTATGCAGCCTCACACTGGGACTTTAACCTGAATCACACCACAAACTCAAAACACACCTTAAGCCTCACCCCAAAATGTGAGTTACGTTTTGTGTTTGGGTTAAAGGCCTCTTTCTGTCCACGTGTGGTTGCCAGATCAGTGTCAGTGTCAGAGCTCTGTAGGGAAGCAAAGCAGGGGTGCAACATGGCTAATATAATATCTAGGAAATATAATAAAATTAAAGAAATACAGTAAGATGGACAGATAGATTGACGTAAGTTTAAATAACATATTTATGTGTTTGCTAAATTATTAAAGCAGACTCGCTACAAAGATAATTAGCTTATCTTTTATCTCTGTGTAAGTGTATGTTCTTGTCTGCTAACCTTAATGCCCAGCGAAGGTAAAGCTAAAGATTACAATTATCCACAGTGGTAGCTTGGCAGAGATGGGATTTGATCCCTGGACCTTGAGGTCCACAGTCCAGGACCTTAACCGGTTTTCCACCACTTTAAAGATAAAGTTA
The DNA here is from genome assembly GCA_025084515.1 of Ancistrus triradiatus. Classification (NCBI taxonomy): domain Eukaryota; kingdom Metazoa; phylum Chordata; class Actinopteri; order Siluriformes; family Loricariidae; genus Ancistrus; species Ancistrus triradiatus. The sequence continues at coordinate 262,602 of JAJAGP010000352.1, read as the reverse complement.
TGATGGTGGGCAAACATTCAAACTTAGATAAAGCTGCACTTTAACATCACAGTGACGTCTGAAGCGCAGTGATTAAGGATAAGATATTATTTATTATTATACCTTTCTTTATTAGATATGGAATCAGAAGCACAGAGAATAAGTGTGTAAAATAGAATGAGAGTTTCCTTCTTGAAACAACATGTAGCTGTACTGTACAGAGCTGACCTGTTTCACAATACACAAAAGCTCGGTGTTAATGTCACAAACTATAGGGGGATAAGCTGCGGGTTCAAGTCGCGTCTGTTGTCCCAGTGTCATTGTAACCACCCTACCAGCTTCAAAGTTCATTGTGATTGTTGTCTGGTGTTGATAGAGCAGGTAGAAACAGAGATATATTACGTTACATAATGTATGTAAGGTGAAAAATGTTCAGGCGTTTGCTCTGAACGTTAACCCGGTGAATTCCAGGACAGACGCTGCTTTTAGCAAAATATCGCCAGCATTCTTGTCGTATGAAAATAGAATAAACATCCATTTCTGAAGATACAGGCTTAGGTAAAAAAAAGGGAGAATTCACAAGAGCTTATAATGCATGCAATCAGCAGACATGTACATTTTATTTCATTATATTCTTCATTTGACTATTTACATCTATGCCATTCAGAAACTTTTTACAGACCTGGTTGTCATGTGGGGCACTCCTGGTCTGCACCCTGTGTCATGCAAACCCGGGACCACCCTAAGCAGTGTGAGACTCAGGAACCTCAAGGACCTTCCACGAAACGCATGTGGAACACATATGAAGTACAACCCAAGCTTTCCTGCCTGGAGCACATACAGTACATCTGGACTTTTGGTGCCAGGAAACTTTACCTGGACATATGGCTTCGAAAAGAACCACACCATGCCAGACGCTTGAAATTTACAAGGGTGATTCAGCACTGATTCCAATCGGCGCTCTCCTGCTGAGCCACTCTGTTCCGTATCCCTGCTCTAGTGGGATTTGGCTTCAGTTATGTTTCAAAATTGTGTTTGATTTCCTGACAAAGTAAAGTCCAGATGTACAGGTTCCTGGCACCACATCGCCCGAGGCTCCCAAGTCTCAGCACTCCTTGAGTTGGGGACTGGCACAGGATGATGCATGGCACATACCAGGGTTGCTGTTTCATTGGTGAAACTGCATTTCATGAATGTAAATGAGATTCAGTGTGAAGATCATCAACATGCTGTTATAAACTGTGGGAGGCAAAAGTATGAGACTGCTAGAGAAAAGTCATTTTTCATTCCAACTCATATAATCAGCATAGCAATCTGAGTGCATCTGAAATGGACTTTTGTCCACTGTCACATGACTTAATCCCAACAAACATGTGTAGGAGCATATCACATCAAGTTGGGTTTTATTGTCATTATGTTATCAACCATATAGACAGTACAAAGTGCCGTTCCTCCAGGACCTACGGGCCTTGCATAACATCACAAGACTACAAGAGACAGCACAGTACTGACTAATAACACTACGTACAGTGCACGTGTGCAAACATATGCAAGATATAGTACAAAACAGACAGTGCATCGCAGGAAAGCAGGAACATACCAAATAAATGCGAAGAAAATGCAAAATACGAGTACATTTAAATGTGACAAATAGTTTTTCATGCATTAAAATGTGTGTGTTAATTTTCTGTCACATGGAAGATCAGCAAAACATGTGATATAACAAGGGTTGCCCAGACTTTGGCATGGGAGTGGGTATTAATTTCCTGAAAAGGTGAGCGTTAATAAGTAAACATGTTGAATTCAACCTGATTTATTGCCCATTGTCCTTTTACTCTCATCACTGATAAGCCTGAAGGTCATCACTAAGTAGCACAGAAATCACTGAGTAGTTAGTTAGTCTCAGAAGTGATGCGAATCTTTGCTTTATCCGTATCTTATTTTATTTCTAATACAGTAGATGCATTTAAAAGAGGCTAAGAAACTGATAAGAAGTGCAGAAAGCAAAACAAGTGAACTTAGTAAAAACATATAAGGTTTTTGATACTTATAAAAGTAATACTGTGGTGATTAGGACTAGAAATGTGGTCAAAAACTAGAAATAAAAGACAACAGTCGAAGAATCATTAGTAATTGCAGAAGAACAAGGGTCAAAAGTCTGCAGCCATATCTTACCACTGTCTTGTTGAGTGTAAACACGTCACATTGGTCTAAAATACAGCTTTACGTCACTAAAGTAAAGAAAAACATTTCCGGATGTAATAACCAATTTAAGGTCGTATAACTCAAAATCTGGACTTCATCGAGCCACTGCTACGCACATAAGTGGAGATGTCCTGGGTTTTAGGGTACTTCACCTCAGGTTCTGTACTAGTCAGATTTATTTTACCCTTTTTATTTTTATTCACTGTAATCTGTTTTCGCTTTAATGGCGAAACATTTTCAGACTAATTTGACAGCAAATGTTCAGTTTAAAACTCCTCTTCGGACGTTAGACGAGATGTAACAACGAATGTTGCCGAATACAACCGAACATCTAAAAGGGCAGCGTATGAACACGCATGCGCAGAACCTGTTTTTGCACTTAAGCGATTTTTGACGAAGCACCGAATGTTGTCGAGAACAACAGCAGCTGTAAGAAACACGTACCGCCGCACACGCGCAGAACGATTTTCGACGCAGCACCGAATGTTGTAACCAACAGGTGTGAGGAAGGCGTTTTAAAGGGCACGCGCAGAACATTTTCCAACGCTGACGATTTTTTACGCAACACCGAACGTTGTCCTAACCAACAAAGCCGTTGAGACAGACGCGTCTTAATACGCATGCGCAGGTCCCTTTTTGACGGGGACTGTTTTCGATGTTACAGTGGATGTTGCTATAGCCTGCGGAACAGCTGAGCGTTTATCAACACAACATTGAGATCGACTGAGCGACTGAAGAACAGCCAGGAAAAAAAGAGACAGGAAGAAAAGAGAACGAAGATAGAACCAAAATACCTAAATCACCAAAATCCCGGGCAGATAAAAGCGAGAGTTTGGTTTTAAACAGACGGAACAGAACAGAAACGGTAAGACGTCGTCAACAAACAGACAGCTGGTTAGCATAGCCGTTAGCTTGGCCTTTTTTCTTAGTGTAATAATGCGGAATAAAACTTCAACTACACTTTCTAAATTTAAATAACGACGATTTATTTCACTTTCTTTGTATAAATTCGATACAGCAGCTGAATGTATAACTGTACATATGTTCATGGCCTTTACTGAAAACAATTTGTTTGTAAGGCTGGCCGATGTGGTTTTAAATATCGCGATAAGGAAGATGTTTGTACGGTACGTGATTATATATAAATTACGGTGTTGATATGACCTAATATTAATCCATGTAAATTAAGGCTTCTTTTATGAGTAGTAGTAGTAGTAAGAATAGCATACAATTTAGTGGAAGAAATTGTTATAATACACAGTGTATAACTATATTTTGTTTTGTTGCTAATCCACATAAAGAAAGCTGCCTTTTATTGTTGTTGTTTTAGGAAGCACATGATGGCAGAAATATCCAAAATATACAATCTGTTTAATTTTTTTTTAATCCATGTAAAGAATTGTATATATTTTAATTGCATAGTACACCTTTAATCTTTTTTCACAGTAGAGACAATATTATTCATTCATTATTTTTATTGTCCATTTTATATGTATGCATATATTTATATTTGTATTGAGAGTGGGATTTATGGTAAAATACTAGTCTAATTAATATTAATTAAACCTTAATCCATTATATTTATTCATAACTTATAGGGAACATATAACATTTCTTGAAGTCAAGCTCAGATTTATTTCTGTAGCACCTTTTTGTTGCATGCCAGCTTTATAAATATTTTAACCCACAGCCCCAAATGAGCAAGCCTAAGGAAACAGTGGCAAGGGAAAAACTCCCTGAATATGATAAGGATTAAACCTTTGGAAGCACCAAGACTCAAAAAGGGACCCGACTGCCTTGGGCAGCCTAGATGTTTTATGTAAGAATTAAACTAACTGAGCTAATTAATGAATTTATAATAATGGTTTACATACACAGAAGTTAAATAGCATAAGTAAAACAGAGAATATAATAAAAATAAATTAAAGAAAGAATGTAATATAAAACTACTTTTAACTTCATGTAAAATATTTACATTAACAGCAATCGTAGGCATGGTGGCAGAAATATCAAATTAATAAGTTTTAGTTTTGCTGAAGGTTATAATTGTCTTTATCTTGGACAGCAGACAGATATGGAGGGTTCTTTGTTCAAAATTAAATAATGAATTAAATATATGAATGCCAATGAGTAAGTATTATTAAACATGGCCTGAAATTTATTAAGTAATTAAATTCATTGGTCCAGGAGGTTTTTGTTGAAATACATAATAATTATATGGATTGTTAAAATAATTGTTTATTGATTAGTACATTTTGCAGCATATTTAATTTAAGTTCACAATAATGTTTTTGTTATTTATTGCTAGGTCGTATTTATTTATTGTATATATTTTATTTTAATAATTTATTTATTTTTGACTGGAAGAAAGAAAGCCTCTGCAGGTAGAATGGAAAAATATTAAATATATTTTAATAATAGTCATATCTATTACAGTATTTAGTTTTGGTAGTGTTTGTCCATGTAGAGAGATTTTTTAATTATTATTATTAATGTTGTTGTTTTTGGGTTGTTCTGGAGGCGTACTGGTTTTAGACTTTAGACTGGAGTACCATTAGCCTTTTTCCCAGCATTGTTCATGTTGTATTGTTCTGTCTGTTCATGTTCAGGGAGTTTGCAGATCCTGTCTCTGATCGCCGCCATTTCTCTCCCTGCTAGCAGCGAGATGGGTCGTATCTTCCTGGACCACATCGGGGGCACACGCCTCTTCTCCTGTGCCAACTGCGACACCATCCTGACAAACCGGTCCGAGCTCATCTCCACACGCTTCACCGGAGCAACCGGACGTGCCTTCCTCTTCAACAAGGTCCTGCTCTCCCCTCTAAGGGTTCGGCTCTTTAGCCAACACTGAGTCTGAACCTGTTCCTTATTCGGTGTTCCCTATATTCAAAGATCAGTAACAATACAGAGTAATTATAGCCATTACAACACTGTGCTGATTGATAAACACGGCATGAACAAAATGCTTTATTCTAGTAGCTTTACCTCGATTTAGGCCCTGGTCCAGGGTTTTTTGTGCTCAGATTGCTTCTTGAGTCATGTCCTTTGGAAAGGAGAAGTCGCACGTGAATCTTCGGGTGGCTCGGTGGGTAGCGCTGTCGCCTCACAGCGAGAACGTCCTGGGTTAAAAAACAACGTAGTGTTCTCTTTATGGTGCCGATGTTCGAAGTCGGAATTTTTGTTCGAATGTGGGGGCCAAAGAACAGGCCGTTCTATGTCAGAAGCTCTCAAATTCCGAGGTTCCACTGTAACTTAAATATGACATTTCTGCAACATGTAAAAGGTTAGGAAAGTTATTACAAAATACCGTGGAACCTCGGAATTTTGAACGCGTCTTTCCTCTGACAACTCGGACATCGACTGGTCTGTTACTGATTTTATGCATTGTACATAAATATACATTCCTTTGCATAATTTGTGGTTTTATTCATTCATTCCATACGAGTATAGGCCTAAAAAACAATCATTCAGGGGTAAGGAACGGATTAATCCTGTTTACATTCCTTCTTATGGGGAAATTTGATTCTGCCGTCAAACAAATCGGGGTTGCCTTCTGGAGCCAATTAAGCTCGAATTCTGACATTCCACCCTATCCAAGGCCTCGGAACTTAATCGACTTGGTAATGTGAAAGTAAAGTTTGCAGTTTAAAGGATTGTGTAACCTCTCTTCATAAATTGAAACATACTCTTTTTGCACAAGGCTGCTTCTCCCAGTGAACAGGTTCTCGTTCTCCCCCAGGTGGTGAACCTGCAGTACAGCGAGGTGCAGGACCGCGTGATGCTGACGGGGCGGCACATGGTGCGCGACGTGAGCTGTAAAAACTGCAACAGCAAGCTGGGGTGGATCTACGAGTTTGCTACCGAGGACAGCCAGCGCTACAAAGAAGGGCGCGTCATCCTGGAGAGGGCGCTGGTCAGAGAGAGCGAGGGATTCGAGGAGCACGTGCCGTCTGACGCCTCCTGAATCCCTCCCTCTCTCTCAGTTTCACTCTCTGAATCTCTCTCTGTCACGCTGCTCATTTCAGTCACTGCCGCGTCCAAACACGATCTGAACATCTGAACAAAGCGTCGTCTTCTCACGAGCCGGTCCGGCCCTGCTTAGAGACTGATGAAGAACAACAAAAACGATCCAGCAGCCCCTCTAAGGCTCGATTAAAACTGCCCCGGCAGTTCGGTAAAGCGACTAAGTCAGTACAGTTCTGTAGAACAGCAAACACAAGCCAGCAGCGTCTGTATGGTTAGAGGGGTCACCTAACACTAAATCCAACCTTGTAGCTGCCCTGTGGGGTCAAGTCACCAACAAACTCCATCTTGCAACCCTTTTACTGTTCAGTGAACAACAAAATAAATCCTGCAGCCTTTTTGAAGGTTCCGTTAACAAACACAACCAATCCGGTAGCCTCTATTAAGGTTCAGGTACTCAACAAACCCAATCCCTCAGCCTTTCTAAGGTTCAGGTACTCAACAAACCCAATCCCTCAGCCTTTCTAAGGTTCAGGTACTCAACAAACCCAATCCCTCAGCTTTTATGATGGTCCTGTTACCCAACAAATACAACCCTGTAGACCCTGTAAGGTTCATACACCCCCTTAATGGTTCACTTGCCTGCAAACTCAGTCCTACATCCCTCTATCGTCTCATAAACCAAGAGGCCCAATCTTGCATTCCCTTAATGGTCCAGTTAACCATCAAACCCAATCCTGCAGCTCTTTATGGTTTAATAAAACAACAAACCCTCTCCATTCTCACCTTCATTGTATCGTTAACCAACAATTCTGTTGCCGCATAACCTCTACAAGCCAGCAACAAACCTCCAGCCAATCCGCGTCTTCAAACGCCAAAATGATCATCTGAAGCTGAACAATAGAAGCAAAACTGACCCACTGATTCCATTAAGGCTTAGTAGACCACCAAATACAAACCAAAAACTGATGCTACATGACACACCCAAACCTGGTCGCAGGGCTTTCCTTTGGTACACTCACACAGTTTAGCCTTGAACTGGATCTCGAGCCGTCTGTTAACCAGAGCAGATGGTTCATATTTGTGAGGCATGCATTTGATTAGTTCAGGAGAGTACAGTGCTATTTTTGGCCAAGACGCTGTAGCTTCCAGACTGATGGTCAGGTCTCTGCTTCTGTCTGCCCAGAGCATCTCCCTTTTCAACCTTCAAAAACATATGAGACTGAAACGGAGGGAAGGAACAGAGCTGGCATGCCGTCGCTATTTATACGCATCGTTGTGAATCTGGTGGATAGTCAGTGCCCTGTGTTAATGGTATACTCAATGCAGCACCATTTTATTTAGCATTGTTTTCTTGGAGTTCTCGTTTTAGTTGTGTGGTTTAGTTCTAGTTTTCTTTTCATGACGCATAGATACAATGTGTGTTCTTAATAAACTGAAAGGTCTTGCTTGAGCATTTCTTCATTTTCGAGTTGTAAACGTTGGGTTTAGATTGTTCCGATGGGGAAAAACGACCTTCAGTTTGAATACATTCATGTCAGTTTATTTATTTAGCTCTGTAATGGGGTTACCACTAGTGTATGTGTCGCAACTCATGCCCACCCCCCATTTTCAAAAGGACCCCTTAAATATGGCGAGTGCTGCTTAATTTTTACCTGTAGCCAGATGAATCTGAGCACTTCGCTTTTCTCTGGCTACTGTAAATACCGGTTTGCACCACTAGGGGACATTACTAACCATTAAAGGAACTGGCCGGCATTGGCATCCAGACAAAGTGGGATATGCTTAGGGAGAGAGTTGGACTCAACAGTGCAAGTATACCAAGATACTTGGATATACCAGTGCCAGTGAACCAAGATCTGGACTTATCAGTGCCAATGCGGTAAGAGAGCCAGATTTAATAGTGCCAGTATGCCAAGAGAGCTAGTTTGTTATAGCAATTATCAACTGTCTTGGGTTCAGAAGTTACAGTCCCCTCTCAGGAATGGGAGCTGTGTCATGTGACACAGACCAGGGATGCCCCCGTTACAGTCGCATTTAACTGGACATTCCTGCAATGTCTTTGCAGAGAGCCGAGCCTAGAACCCTAAATGAGCAGCCAGAGGTGATTGTGGCAAGGAAAAGTGTCACAAGGATGAGAGGTAACAGGAATGTTCCTTAATTCATTTTAGCTAAAAGGTTAGCTTGTCTTGGTAAAATCAAGCTATTTATCTTCACACTAATGAAAGTCTAAAACTATTGTTAGGTAGGATGGTTCTCAAGTATATTGTGAAGCAAAAATATAACTACAGAAACAGTGGTGTGGCCGTATTTAGGGCATAAATATGTTAGCATAGCATCACATATCAATGTGGAATATTCAAATGTATACCCTCTCTATTATGGAGTGTATGCAACATGGTATAAAACAGAAAATATAAATTTTACCCAATCGGATATATGGAATTTATCACGTAACAGTACTAAGGTGTTAATTTACATAATATAGCACATACTAGGGCACAGAATGACCCCCACCATTTCTAATGCACCAGTCCATTAGTTTATCTTTAATAACTGTTATCCTGGTCAGGATTTCAGAGGGTAAATGGTGGGAACACACCCAGGACAGTTCTGAATATGTTTGGATACTCTTACTCTATGTGTACAATACTGACAGTTTGACTTTTGCTTTGTTTTGCCATGCTTAGGCAGTTTAATGTCACACATGTATGCTTTTTAAACTTATAAGTCCAGTTTCAGTCTCATCCTAAGTGCTTAGGGAAGAGGTGATGCTGGAAGACAGCATGAGGCTTAGCCAACCGGACATCCACTGGATGTTAGATAAGAACGCGCTGGTCCATTTTTGGCTTTGTAGGCGAGCATCATGATTTTATATCTGATGAGGGCGGCTACAGGGACAAGGTGAAGGGAACACAGTTATGGCGGATTATGGCTTTAGAATGAAAGAACATTGCATCACCTGATTCCTTTGTGACTGGAGAATCAGGGAAACCAGTTAATTTAAAACAAATATGAACACTAAAACCAGCCTCCTTATCTGAGATGAGCTCTGCCTGCCACCAGTAAGCTTGTTTTATGTAAATAAAGTCTCAAACAGAAATGGGATTCCTATAAGCATAAGAAGCTATTCTTATTAATTAAATGCAATGAAAGACAAAATCACAGCAATAACTCAATGAAATGGCAATTTGTAAACACCGAATTAGATCTATAGTGGTCTTTGTGTGTATGAGTATGTAGACAATGCTAATACTGAGTAAGTAGTTACTACATGCAGCATTTTCAATTTTCAGCTTTCAACACTGCATAAAATGACTGCTTGGAACTGCCAAATGCTGGCATCCAACATTTCCAAGACCTGGGTATCGGAAGGTGATCTCTAATTTTTCTAATGTCTAATTTGTTCCTGGACTGGACTGCTTGACTCCAAGCTAACATCTCTTGTTTGTTTGCATGATCATTGAATAAACTCTACAACCCCCGAGTCCTGCTTCTTCAGGATTCTTCTCTGCTCTCTGGTAGTGATGCACCAATCAATCGGCTGGTGTTTTTTTGGCATGATTGGCCATGACTGGTAACTGGCTGATCAGCCTCATATACCGTACGTTGTGATCCTTTAAAACAGCATCACCCCACTGAATATGTGGAATTTGACAAAACAAAGGCAAAGAGGTTAAAGCTAAAGCTAGCAAGAATGCAAAGCCAGGATCAAAGACAGAAAGACAATCAGAATTGGCCAAAATTGGAGTCCCCTGGTCATGTGTTTAAAAAAAAATCGGAAATTGGAATCAGCCAAGAAAATTGCATTCAGTGCATCGCTACGCTCTGAGCCAACCATGGCAAGTGTAATGAAGAAATGATATGGAAACCAAACAGCAAGTTTCTGTGTCTTTTATTTTCTAAACAAACACAGACTTTTGATCAGTAGCAGAAAAGTAAAAGTAAAAAAAAGCAAAGACAGATGCAGTTATAAGACTAGCGAAACAAACACAGTGGAAGAATTGATACACTGGTCCCATCATAACAAGCAGATTGTACAGTGGGTTCATAGATTACAGGTTTGGATATTTAACCATTCCTAGAGAAGAGGGTCCAACTCATTTGTTCTCTGCATGTTCTTGAACACTGCAAGAGTGGGGACGAAGGCTTCTGAAAGAAACTTTAAGCACTGAGCTACTGGTACTTTAGACATATCAAGGCCGATCTCCTGCTTTTCCTGACCTAAGATTACCGCGTTCTCAATGCCACACACAAACATTTGATAATGGGCCAGGATTTTGGTTTTGCTAGAGATTTTTTTCTCATTCGAAAAAACAATGATTTGCCGTTCATCCTTTTTTGGGTTTTCATACACCCAGACTTTTTCGCCTACCAAAAATTGGTACTCGTCATGTTCTGCACTGTTTATAATTGAGAAATACTCTTTCTTTAACCCTTCCTCACCATTAGCTCTGCATTTTTCCATTGCCCAGTTCTTAAACATGCTGTCTCTGCCTTTTTTTTTGTCAAGTTTATTTTGTGTTAGCTGTTTCTTCCTGTCATCTTTTCTTTGCTTCGAGCCATTTAAAGGTGTGCTAGAGAAACTGGATTGCAGGAACTGACCTGGTTCTGAACAGACTGTGGCTGGTACTTCGGTCTGGCCTTTCATTACCACAGATGTGGGCTTGTTTGGCTCACAAACATTCTGAATGTCCATGGTTTTCGTTAGTGGCGTATCGTCACTGTTTTCAGCCTGTAACTGGTTGAATGGTTTATGTTGTCCAAGATTACCTGGGAGAACATCTGCATGCTCTGGAATGGATGTGTGTGATGACCCATCTGTGCCAGCAACATTGGTTAAAGGAATGTTTTCACAATTGTGTTTATCTTGAAGACCTACATTTTGCAAAGGAGTGACTGCTACCACTGCTAAAGTGCCGGAGGAAAAGTGCTCAGCCTCCATTGTTGATGTAGCATTTTTGTAACTTGTCTTGTGAAGTTGGTCAAATGGCTCTTTCTGGCAGAGGTCACCACTGAGAAATCTGCAATGGTTTTCAGCACTTTCCTGCATGCCTATGGATTTGTCCAATGGCATAGCATCATTTACTTCAGGCTGTTGCTGGATGAATAGTTCATTTTGCCCAAGATTATAAGCTAGAGCATCTGTATGTTTAACAGCTGATGTTTGTGGTGGCCCATCTGTCTCATCAACAAATTTTTGCACAGGAGCATCTGCTAACACAACTGAAGTGCTGGAGGGAAAGTGTTCAGTGTTGCGTGTCTCTGTGTCAAAATGCCTGTTTGGTTCATCCAGACGTACCTCAGTATCCATTTCCTCCTCTGCTGTTGTAGCATCGTTGCCACTTGTCTTGTCGAGTGGTCCTGTTTTCGCAAACTCTGAGAAGCAGTGGTTTTCAGCACTTTGTTTGTCTATTGATTTTTCTAATGGCAAATCATTGTTTATTTCAGGTTGTTGCTGGATGAATGGTTCATTTTGCCCAGGTGTAAGACCCACATTTTGCACAGGAACATCTGCTGCCACATTGTAGAGAGGTGACCCAGCGTTGAGTGTCTCTGTGTCAAAATGCCTGTTTGGGATGGTTGGCCCATTTGGGCAGATTTCATGATCAAGACGATTTGTTTGCTTTTTCAAATCTGACCTTTGTGGTGGCATGTCTATCTTCTCAAACTGTGTGAAGCAATCGTTTTCTGCACTTTCCTGTGAGCCTGTGGATTTGTGTAGTGGTGTATCATCATTGTTTTCAGCCTGTAACTGAATGACTGGTTTATTTTGCTCAAGATTAACAGGGAGCACATTTGCATGCTTTGGATAGATAGGACTCTTGTGTTTATCTTGGAGACCTAAACCTTGCACAGGAGTGCTGGAGGAAAACTGCTCCATGTTGAGTGTTCCAGTGTCAAAATGCATGTTTGTTTCATCCTCAAAGTCCATGGCCTCCTCTGTTGGTGCAGAACCGATGTCACGTGGCTTGTCAAGTCGGTCAAATGGCTCTTTTTGGCAGAGATCACCAACGAGAATTCTGCAATGATTTTCAGCACTTTCCTGCTTGTCTATGGATTTGTCTAATGGCATATCATCATTTATCTCAGGCTGTTGCTGGTTGGTTGGTTCATTTTGCCCATGATTATAAGCTAAAGCCTCTGCATGTTTAATAGCTGGTGTTTGTGGTGGCCCATCTGTCTCGGCAACCTTTGCTAAAGGACAGTTTTTACTCTCGTGTACATCTTGAAGTCCTACATTTTGCACAGGAGCATCTGCTGCCACATTGCTGAGAGGTGGCCCAGTGTTGAGGGCCTCTGTGTCAAAATGACCGTTTGTTTCACCCTGAATGACCTGACTAGCCATGGTTTCATTTACAGGAACGTTTTTGGCTGGGCTCTCGCTGGATTTTTTCTCAATATCAAACAGAAAATGGTCATTATTTTGTGGCTGGTCGATGTTTAAACTTGTGCTAAAGGATGATCCGTATCCACTGCTGGATAAATCATTCTCATACACATCTGTGCTCTCGTCGTCATCAATGTAGCTTCCAGAGTTGTCCTCCAATGGGATATCATTGACTGGTGATGCGTAGCCTCTGATCTTTTCAAAAAGCATGCTAATAAGTTTAACTGGAAATTTTGCATCTTTAGTGGCTTCAAGAAACGACTTGAGGCTTCTGTCACTGTTAATCTTAGTGACATCATTTTCATTGAAGCATAGAAATTTCTTCAGCTTCTTATCCTTCAGTTCTTTTTCCAGAGCCTCCATTTCACCCTTGGCAAGCTTCTTCTTCAGTTTATTAATCACATGTTGGCTGTTTTTGGGATCTGAGACCCATTTTTCCAGCTTGGCAAAGGTGTTACACTCCTTGAGAAATGCCTTTAGATCTGTTTTAGATAGAGACATATATTTCACATGTAATTAATCATGTATGATACATATGATCACATGGAATCTGGCTAAATTTTGCAGTTATATCTGATTTATGTACTCATTGTATGCTTTTAAAACAAAAAGCATTATTTCCATTCAAAATTTTTCACAAGAAAAAAAAACTCAGAAGCATGATGCTATAATGTCTATATAAATAGAACTTATCCCCCATTTTAGCAAGTTACCAGAGAAACTGATCGTGTGCTGTGTGAATGGGATTTTTCAGGTCCTAAAAACGTTTGATGTGGTGACCATTATGCTGTAACTGTGCGCAGACTTATAATAAAATATAGCAAACATTTCCTGAGAAGGTTTCCTCTTTATAAACAGCACAAAATTATACCAACTTCAAAATTCATAAATTAACATCATTAGAGTCATTAAATTAATTAGTGGCTCATATTAGAGTTACTACATGCCATTCGCTGGTGGTTTTAGAGATATTGGATGCTTTATGGTTACTTTTGCTTTCTACATTCCCAGGCAGAGTTTGCTCTGTTTAGGTTAAAAGTGGATTGGCCATGAATCTAGGAATTTTGGGAATGTAAGAAATAATTCCTTACACTTTCCATTAAACAGTCTTGTCTCTAACTACAGTCGTGTCTCTATATATTTGAAGTGGACAACTGATAGCTGCCTTACTGCATGGCCCATCCTCCTCAGAGCCAGAATGACCAGCTTTATTGAATGTGATTAAACAGTTGGTGCTGGAGCCATGTCCTTTGTGCAGCCATGGTTTCATATTTCTGATTTATTCCTATACATTCAGCAGCACTAAATGTTTAATAATGTGTTATTTGGAATGATAATATTCTTACTTGATGAGCTGAGATTATCAGTTTCGTCCATGGCTTTATCAGTCTGGCTTCTCGGCCTCTTTCCTGTGCATGTACATAAGGTAGAAATTGGACAACTACTATCAGAAATGTATTTCAGCCATATAAAACAAGAAATACGAGCGATACAAGATAAATCTTACCATCAGGTGGTCCATACTCACTCTCGCTGTTCTTTTCTGTATGAAAACAATAATCTGCCTTCATTTAGTCTGAGATACATCGATGTTAATGGCAACAATCAATACAGCTGAACTCCACTAGCTAGGCTTCAAGCAGAGGGTAAGAATATCTCATATTTCAGAGCAGGAGTTCAGATAGTGGGGCTCACCTGTATTGCTAATAATAACAGAATCTGTATTGCACTGAATAGGTCTTACCCAGGTCTTCAAGCAGATCAGGCTCATTTTCCTTCATCCACTCATATGCACGCTCACAGGCTTTGGTATTGTTCAGACAGACATAAATTGCACGCATTTGCTCATGGCTAGTTTGTAGGTTTTTGATTTTACTGTACACTTCAGTAGATATTAAATTATCCTCAAGAAGAACATCAGCCAACTCAATCGGAGAGTTTATCTTTTTAAATATTTGACTTCATTGTTTCTGCAGAAAGGGCCTCTCTTTGGATTTCGGCATGACGCCTGTAAGAGAAGATTAGATTTTTATAACAGTAAAAATCTACTTCATGTGGAGGGGAACACAGAAGAGAGAGAGAGAGTCTGGCCGTCCACTGCTTTTACATCTAGTTCTAACACGTAAACATTTACTGGATTTTACATTCAGAAATCTAAAATGCTTTGAAAAACAAAAATATATTCTGAACGATTTGCTAAAATGAGTGTTTATGACCTTCATCCTTGCTTTAGACTAAAGGCAGAGCCGGGGGTTCATAGACAATGACACTTATGGTGATCTGGGAGGTCGGGTTGCTGTCTTGTTGCCTCCCGAGTGTGATCACTTGGTTTGGTGGTTGCTGGGGAGGTGGGTTGCTGATGTCTCATGTGATCTCTCTTGACTGTGTTACCTTCTGGTCCTTCCCTTTCTAGCTATGCTGCTATAGCTAATGCTGCCCGAGTCTCATGCTACATTTAGTATCAGTGGTTCAATTGTGGTTTATTAATAGACTCTGTTCTCTTAACAATAGGGAAGTACATACTCTCTTTTCTTTCCTAGCTTGTGCCACAGAGGGCAGTAACTCCCTCCCTCCTCTGGTTGAGTGCGAATGCCACGGCACTGGGACTTTCCTGCCAAGGACACGGTTCTACAGTCACTCTGTGTCCTGGACTAAATATAAAAAAATGCCGATATGCATATTTTTACGTTATTATATGCAATATTTATCTTCACTAATGGCTTATACACTATAGCTTTTATATTCTCTATTTTATTATACTCTTTATAATGTTTTATTTTAATAGATAACTTGGTTAATTCTTACATGTATCTTCTACACTGCCCAAGCAGGTCGGGTCCCTTTTTGAGTCTCGGTCCTCCCAAGGTTTCTTCCTTATAAAGTTTAGGGAGTTTTTCCTTCCCACCGTCTCCCTAGGCTTGCTCAGTTAGAGATTGGGGTTAGGTAATAGAAAATTGTATGTAATTAATATTCTACTAATATCAGGCTGAATTATCAATTAATAAACTACATGCATAGCCAGCTATGTCTTCTGCACCTTAATAGTAAATGGTTTACATTAACAATGACAAATAAATAGGACCTTTATCTGAGCTTTTCAAATGATTTCCAAACATCATGGCTATTACACAGTCAAATGCTCTCAGGAAACTACCAAACCTTGAGTTCTGTCCTCCTCTAAGTTATTTCAAAATGGCTGAATATAAAATACTGTGTAGCCTACTAGCATTAGACAATTAGTCTTGTGGTTTTTGGATTAAAAAAACATTTAGAATAATATAATACAACAAACAACGCTTTAAGTCATGGTATACCAACCTAACATCAATTTATAGGCATTGTTGTATAGGCACGCAACAATGTGTATAAGCATCTTCGAGTATAATAAATAATGCTCGACCTGTAACTAAACGTGTGCAAGCATTTGTGGCCATGGATCTAGAAACAGCATAACAAAGAGTTGAGGATGCCTTTACCAAAATGTAGTATTAAATCTGATAATTCTGTACAACCATGGACGTCGTTAGGTCTGTTTTATGTTCCAGACGGTTCTCTAGCCGAAAAAAACCCCCATGCATTATTAGTATAAATCATCAGTAGTTTTATTTATTTATTATTATTGATTCTCTCTCATTCAACTGCTCTACTGCTTCCATATTCACGATGTAATGACGCATTAGGGCCTGAGGGAGGCGCTGCCTGAAACCTCCCTGAAACGAGGGTTGAATGTTGGATCTGTGAGAGGCTATGGCCCTGTTTTACTAGTACTGCTTTATTGCTTTACTATCACTGCTTTACTAGTAAAATACACAACACTATGTGCGAGAGAGAGGGTGTGTGTGTGTGAGTGGATGTTCCTGAAGGCGAGTGTCATTTTAACACAAAAGTAACCCAAATTAAAACTCATTGATGCACTAGTGGGAATTTCATTATGGTGACTGATTAACATAACGCGTGTGTACTGATGGAACACTTTAATCTAATTGGAACGGCAGAAGTTGGTGTCAGTTAATTTATATTCAGCCGATGACAAAACCCTCTTAAAGGCAAAGCGGTCAAACACCCGCCCCACAGCGAGGTGAAAGCCAATGACGTGATAGACATTTTGGAGTGGCATCTGAGCCGGCCAATCAGATTGAAGGAAGGGGCACGGGGCCAGTCTAGCCACCCCTTTAAAACCGCGCGTGAATTTGGGTAAGTTTAAAACATTACTTAGAGTACAGACACTAGCGTAGGATTGCACAAAAGGCAGGAAATGTATTTTTGTTAGCTGAGAGTAATTACTGTGCAACCCGTTAAATCATGTTTCCTGTAACAATACCGTCACGCATCTGGATACAGACTGCCGTTATACTATTTCTTTAACACAGATTATTTGCACTGAAATGAAAATGGACTTTAAAAAGTTACTTTCATGATCCGTTCTCTAAACATCTGTTGGAGCTCTGCAGCATGTCAGTAACTGAGACACCACAACAACCGGGGACTTTTATCCAGCAGAAAAAACTGACCTGATTTCATATAACACATAATTTTATTTCATTCATTCTTTAATAAGACAGCTTAGTAAAATATGAACTTACCTGCTAGGTGTATAGACTATGGAGCTGTGTAATGTGCATGTCCTGGACTGACTGAGAGTCCCACCGATCTGCCGCTTGTATAATCTGTCTATATATAGGAAAACAGCCTGAAATTGGCGGGTATTTTGTTGCCCCAGGAATGCAGCCAGCCAATAGAGTCGCTTCCTCTGATTCGTCACTGAGCTGCGCCTTTTCAAACCAGCCATTTTTACATCTTGTCATTTAGGGGAGACCTGGGCCATTTCTCAATACCGAGTACGCGAAGTTCAAACTTGCCCGCATCCTAAGTCTGGACTAGGAAGTTCATCTTGTGAGTACATTCTTCCGAGGACGGGAGAACGCAGTTCGGCTATTCTGCAATTGGAACAGCAGCAGTACTCGGCTATGGAGACAACACGGTTTACTTTTTACACATAGATAAAACATGTTGTATAAAGCCTGTCAGTGGTGGAACAAGCGCTCAGTTCTTTTACTTTCCATTAAATAGCTTAATCTACGTGTAACAACGGACCGATCGCTTTTAAGCATAAATACAAATCTTCCCAAACATAAGCGAGCACCAAACAAGTCTGATTTTAGAAGGGAATTTAATTATGAACTTCAATTTATATCAGACAGTTCATATTTAGAATACAGGCTGAACAAATAACACATATAATGCATAATAAATACGTTAATAGCTTCCCGTCACATCTCCGAAATCGTCTGAGCATTTTTTATGTAAGCTTTATCTTGATAAACTGACCGCATAGTTGAATTTTAAACAACTACATTCTCGCCTAAAAAAACTCTTATAACTTCATTCCGTGGCATAATAACAGTATTACTTTAGAAATTATACATCCAGTAGGGAGTCCTCTCATCCGCTATTACCAAACTGGCAATGCATTGTGGGATATTTCGCTTTTCAAGTCCACACAAGTCTGCTTCGATGCATCCTCGGTAATGTGGGCGGATCGAGAACACATCCGGGGATTTGGAGCGTACTGGTTAGAAGCGAACTTAGAAATGGAACAGTACTTGGGCTGCGACTGATGACGTTTCACAAGTACACGAGAACACAAGTACAGAGAAGTACGCATATTGAGAAACGGCCCAGGTGTGGCTGTCACACTGTTCACTCTGGCTGTTCTATGCAGACATCCAAGAGAATGTGACCAAGAGAGCATCCTTATTGGCTTCTAGTAGGCCCATGAGGTTTCTCAGTGGGCGGTTCTTTGACTGTTTTTGTGACTCAAAATTGTAAGTATTCAAAAATATGCATAGGCTATATAAGGCACATTTCACCTCCAACTACAACAACCTGTATCCTTGCTACATGGGGATAAAAATGAATTGCAGTGTTACTTGCTGTACTGTTTGCAACACCAGTGCCCATGCCAGGCTAAATGACCCTAAAAGGCATGAGGTGAGTTTAAGGTTCCACTCATTCATAACATATAAACTAGCTGGCTAGGTGTTTAAGTAGCTACTCTATCCCCCCACTGAAATTTACTTATATATTAAGTACAGATTTGAATGTCACAATTTCTGCATATTGGCTCCCAGTTTACAGATTAGACAAAATCATGAAACAAAGTATAACATAAGACACATATAAGGGATACACCGTTTGCATTTCAAAAGTTTTAAATCTTTTAGGGACCATATTGGGGAGGCTAACTGCAGGGAAGGCAGTTCAAGTAGTTCACAGAACTAGCATAGAGACTGCAGAGTGGTCAGCAACGAAGAACAAGAACTTTGTTACAGTACTTAAGTATTTTTTTAGCTATCTGTACTTTTCTTGGTTATTTCTGTAACTTAATACCTTCCACTTTTACTTACTACATTTGAAAAAAAAACTGTACTTTTTACTCCTTTGGCTTCTAGAAAACAAATTATTTATCTATTTTATCTATCTATTTTTAGGCTATTCTCATCAGGCACTTACGTTTATACTTGGTGCTTATCTATTGGCACGAATCTCGTTGACGAAATCACAGTGGTTACTCTTCTTGCGTGATCGTGCCCGTCTCTTCTTCGCGGCTTTAAAAGAGCTCTTGTAGACCAGGTACATGGACTCCACCAATCCACAGTCAGACAGATTGTGTACAAATGGAAATTCAAGACCATTGTTACCCTCCCCAGGAGTGGTCGACCAACAGAGATATTATTATGAGCAGAGCTGCGTTTGAATAAGAAATACATTGCGCTTAATAAAGCTCACTTTCACTTTTCTCTAAACCACTGTTAGGGCTTCACAGCCTCTTTTATTATCAGTATGATTAACACACCATGACCAAACAGGAGACCTTTTACGCTTCAAAGCAAACTGACCTTACTTCAACCAAGATGATATAACAAAGAATGTTATTCCTACCTTTAATAGGAGCTCATCAAAATATTATCTTACCTGTTGGACTTACAGACTGTAGCTGTGTATGGATTCACCTGGACTGACTGTGAGTCACACTGATCTACCTGTTCTATAGACTGATGTTTTATGATCCGATTCCTTAATGAATCATTAACCTGAACCTGTTCTTTTCAAGCCAAGTGTTTGTACAGGTGACCATTTACAGCAGAGGCCCTTATCCATAGCTCCTGACAGAAATGCTTTGCTTTCTCCTTAGCAGAACATTCCTTCTACTAGAACACCATTTACCTGAAACCCTAGGGGTGGGTGGATCGATATTTCCCATTCTGCCATTTCTTTTCATGAATTGATCAAGTTTAACTGATTAGTTAATTTTATGGATTTAAAAATGCAAATGCACATGATGATATACTTGCAAAAAGACTAATGGCGAATAAAATCATGAGATTTGCTAGAGAGCTCGTTTCATCTCGATCGTTTGGTGTCAGGTGGTCAGGATCGCTGTCTTAAGTCTTTTCTCGTCTCCATGTTCCAATAAAATCAACCGTGTTTAATATTATCATAAGTCTTAAGTCTTGGCTCACGCAAATAGTGACGTGAACATTTTTGACAACCAGTAGGTGAGCTCTCTCTCTCTTCAGCACCAAATGGGAAGCAGGAAAGTGAGTAAAGGAATGTCTCTGGGCTGTAGAGAACTTATGTAAAATTCAAAGAAGAAAAACAAAGAGAAACAAAGTCAGTAGAGTAAATCAAACATCCTGGACTCTTAATGGAGTCACAGCTCAACTGAAGAACAATGAGACTGAAGATCAGTTTGAGTCCCATCACCAAAAATGCTGGATCAGCTTCTAGCTGGGTTTGGTTTGATGGATTAGTCAGAAATGATACGGGAGAGTTATACAGCATCAGCAGCTCCGTCGGTTCCATCAGCTCCTTCTTTCTGCTTTCCTTGACCTCATTTGCTGGTGTTATACTCAGCGTCTTTCATTAAACACCATCCTCGGCTGACCGGAGGTTCATTCATGGATCTGTTAAGCCCAGCTCTTATTAACCCGACCAAGCTGCTGATGCTCTAGAGCTCAAACTTTAACATTTCTTACTCACAAGATTCAAATTAAGAGCTTCAGCTAACAAAGGAATATAAATGATAACGGGATCCTGTACTTTGGTTCTAACACCAGGATCTCACTTCGATTTTCTTCTGTTGGTAGAACAGTGGATCTTAGTAACAGCCTGTCTTATAAATCAGACCCATTTTATTCGCTGAATGTAAATAAACCTTCTTTGTAATAAATTAAAGCTTTTCAATCGATATATTTGTGTTTATTGTCTGTATAATAAACAGTTATTGGTAAATTCTGTTCCTCAACTGTTAGGACTGAAGCCCATAGTCTGATGATGATGGAGCTATTTTACCTCACACAATGTTGATAAACCTATTGTTTTTTCTGTCCTCTTTATCTTAAAATCAAACAATAATGGTGGTAACAGAACTGCTGTATAATTACAATAATACAGTCGAGGTTCATGCTATAAGGTCAGATATTGACACGGGTGTGCTGATCTTTATATAAATTATATATAAATTATATAATGCTTTAAATTATATTGTCTGTTGTGTTAAAGACAAAGGATCAGTCAGACTAAGGAGATATTGAAACACTGTAATTCATGTAATGTGTAATGGAATGAATCACTCAGGAACAGCACGTTTCTCTGCCTTTTTATTTTCTGAATAACAAAGATTTAAAAAGGAAATGACAAACTTATGAAGAACAGATTTGGATTTGTTTTTTTTGGTAGTGTACAGTGGGGCAAAAAAGTATTTAGTCATGAGAGAGGTCTGTAATTTTCATCATAGCTACACTTCAACTATGAGAGACAAAATGAGAAACAAAATCCAGGAAATCACATTATAGGATTTTTAAAGAATTTAATTGTTAATCATGGTGGAAAATAAGTATTTGGTCACCCACAAACATCCAAGATTTCTGGCTCTCACAAACCTGTAACTTCTTCTTTAAGAAGCTCTTCTGTCCTCCACTGGTTACCTGTATTAATGGCATCTGTTTGACCTTGTTATCTGTATAAAAGACACCTGTCCACAGTCTCAAACAGTCAGACTCCAAACTCAACCATGGCCAAGACCAAAGAGCTGTGGAAGGACACCAGGAAGAAAATTGTTGACCTGCACCAGGCTGAGAAGAGTGAATCTACAATAGGCAAGCAGGTTGGTGTGAATAAAAACAATTGTGGGAGCAATTGTAAGAAAATGGAAGACATACAAGATCATTGATAATCTCCCTCGATCTGGGGCTCCACACAAGATCTCCTCCCGTGGGTCAAAAAATGATCATGAGAACGGTGAGCAAAAATCCCCAGAACTACACGGAGGGACCTGATGAATGACCCCTGCAGAGAGCTGGGACCAAAGTAACAAAGGCTACCATCAGTAACACACTACGCTGAGAGGGACTCAGATCCTGCAGTGCCAGGCGTGCCCCCCTGCTTAAGCCAGTACATTGTCCAGGCCCGTCTGAAGTTTGCCAGAGAGCATATGGATGATCCAGAAGAGGATTCAATCCCATAGAACATTTATGGAGGGTTGATGGTCCGTGTTGCCCAGCGACAGCCCCCAAAACATCACTGCTCTAGATGAGATTGCATGGAGGAATGGGCACAAATGGGCCAAAATACGCTACAGTGTGTGTGTCAACATGGTGAAGACATTTGACCACTGTCATTGCCAACAAAGGTTAGGTTTTATTGAGAATTCAGTGTGAACTTTTGTTACTGACCAAATACTTATTTTCCACCATTGATTACAATTAAATTCTTTTAAAATCCTACAATGTGATTTCCTGGATTTTTTGACCATTGGTTACCCTCCCCAGGAGTGGCCGACCAACAAAGATCACTCCAAGAGCAAGGCGTTTGTATGTAATAGTTGGTGAGGTCACAAAAGGAGCCCAGGGTAACTTCTAAGCAAACTGAAGGCCTCTCTCACATTGGCTAATGTTAATGGTTCATGAGTCCACCATCAGAAGAAACACTGAACAACAATGGTGTGCATGGAAGGGTTACAATGAGAAAGCCACTGCTCTCAAAAAAGAACATTGCTGCTGGTCTGCAGTCTGCTAAAGATCAACGTGGACGAGCCAGAAGGCTACTGTAAGAATGTTTTGTGGACGGATGAGACCAAAAATAGACCTTTTTGGTTTAAAAGAAAAGCGTTATGTTTGGAGAAATGAAAACACTGCATTCCCAGCATAAGGACCTTTCCCATCTGTGAAACATGGTGGTGGTAGGATCATGGTTTGGGGCTGTTTTGCTGCATCTGGGCAGGACGGCTTGCCATCATTGATGGAACAATGAATTCTGAATGATATCAGAGAATTCTAAAGGGAAAAATGTCAGGACATCTGTCCCATGACCTGAATTTCAAGAGAAGGTGGGTCATGCAGCAAGCCAACGCCCCTAAGCACAGAAGCCGTTCTACCAAAGAATGGTTACAGAAGAATAAAGTTCATGTTTTGGAATGGCCAAGCCAAAGTCCTGACCTTAATCCAATCGAAATGTTGTGGAAGGACCCTGAAGTGAGCAGATAAGCTAATGTGAGGAAACCCACCAACATCCCAGAGCTGAAGCTGTTCTGTACGGAGGAATGGGCTAAAACTCCTCCAAGCCGGTGTGCAGGACTGATCAACAGCTACAGGAAACGTTTAGTTACAGTTATTGCTGCACAGGGGGGTCACACCAGATACTGAAAGCAAAGGCTCACATACTTTTGCCACTCACTAATATGTAATATTGGATCATTTTCCTCAATAAATAAATGACCAAGTATAATATTTGTGTCTCATTTGTTTAACTGGGTTCTCTTTATCTACTTTTAGGACTTGTGTGAAAATCTGATGATGTTTTAGGTCATATTTATGCAGAAATATAGAAAATTCTAAAGGATTCACAAACCTTCAAGCACCACTGTAATTGTGCTTTAACTATGTGCAGACCAATAACAAAACCTTCAACCTTCATCACTTATAACAAAACTTCATCAGGTCTAACAAAACATACTTTTAGTAAACTATTTCAGGAATACAAGAAAAATACTAATAGAGAGAATGTAGTTTTTTTATTTATTTAAAAAAAAAATTCCATCAAGCTCTTGTCCACACTTTATTCCAGTATAGATATCATACATATGATATCCCTGACCTGTCCTCTCTCTCCTGGCTCTCATTGTCTTCAAGCTTTAATTGTTTTTTATTTAAGTGAACCTGAGTAAGTGTTCGCCTCACAACCCCGTTTTCTCTGCTCTGCCTCTCATCTTCGCTGGGGGCGATCCAGACTACATCACCTGCAATCCTCCGCTGGGCCGCGTGGGACCTGAGGAACAAGCCTGCGCTATGCTCACTAGCATGAAGGCTAATGAGCTTATTGGCCACAGCTGGGGAAGACTGTTTTTAAGCTCGGCTGTGACTAACGCTCACTTCGTAGTATTGTCTCGGTATCGTTCGAGCACACCGGACGTTCCGTTCTATATGGATTACTCCTGCCTCGTTCCTGGTCTCTCGCTGTGGGTTTACTCCACTTCTGCCCCGAGGTACATTCGAGCGTTACCATGATCTTTTGGTTTATGTCCACGCTCACTACGTTTATTGATCCACGGTACGCCTGAGTGTCTTACCGCTCTTTTGGTTTTCATTCGCGCCCTCTACGTTTGTTCCGTAGCACCCCAGAGCCTCTCTACGCTCCTTTTGTTTACGCCTGCGTCCTTTGTTTGTTTTTTGACTCTTTTTGGTAGCTGTGTTGCCCTCAGTTGTTTGTTATGTTGTGGATCTTTTTGTTAATAAACTTTCAGTTTGTTAGGAATTTGCGCTCCATTCCTATGCGCCCGTGATAGAATACTATGCCCAAAATGGAGACGGCAGATTCTAGGTCCACCCAGTGCATGCCGGCACATTTTGAGGGTGATCCAGAGAGTTTCCCCTGCAGATCGCACTATAAGGAGGTATCATTTATTTTTTTGCACCTCCCCTGCAGGGTTCTAAGATAGGCCATGTTTGTTTGGCCAATACTCAGGGTTGGCACTGCAAAACAATTTTTTGAGATACTAAAATTTATTTTTGGTCCATCTCCTGATGAGGACACAAGACCATCCAGAAGACGCCCGTCACTGAGGTCATCCAGAGCACGCCTGTCCCAAAAACCGTCTTGAGCACGACAGCTTCAGAGACCGTCCAGAGGACGTCAGTCACTGAGACCATCCACAGGATGCCCATTCCAGTGCCTGTCCAGAGGACGCCCATCACAAAGATCGTGCAGAGCACGTTGGCTCCAGAAACCATCAAGAGCACACCCGTCCCAGCAACCGTCCAGAGTACATCAAGTCAACCGTCCCGAGGACACCCGTCACAGAGATCGTTCTGACCACATTTGCTTCTGAGATCGTTTCAGAAACAGTCAAGGGGACACATGGTCTAGAGATTATCAAACCGTCACCCATTTCTAAGACTGTCAAGTCAGCACCCATTGTAAGGGCTGTCAAATCTGAGTTTGTTTCAGAGTTTATCAAGTCAGAGCTCGTTCTAAGTTTCGTCAAGTCAGAGCTTGTTCCTGAGTCAGCCAAGTCAGAGCTCATTCCATTGTCAGTCAAGTCCAAGCTCATTCCAGGGTATGCTAAATCAGAGCTTATTTCAGGATCTGTCAAGTCTGAGTTTGTTCCAGAGTCAGTGACGTCAGAGCCCGTTTCACAGAATGTCAAGTGGTGCCCGTTTCAGAGACTGTTAAGTCGGTGCCTGTCTCAGAGTCTGCCAAGTCGGCACCCGTCCCAGAGAATGTCAAGTCGATGCACATTGCAGAGACTGTCAAGTCAGAGCCCGTTTCAAGGACTATCAAGTCAAATCCCGTTCCAGAGTCTGTTAAGTCGGAGCCTGTTCCAGAGTTAGTTGCAAAAGCGATTCCATGCCATAGTTGGTCATTAGGGCCACAGAGTCAGTCGCTAGGGCGATGCTCACCCAAGAGTTGTTCCCGAGGGCAACAGAGACGGTCGCGAGGGCGACGCTCATCCAAGAGTCAGTCGCAAGGGCGATGCTCACCCCAGAGTGCGTCACGAGGGCGACGCTCATCCAAGAGTCGGTCGCAATGGCGATGCTCACCCAAGAGTTGGTCACGAGAGCCACAGAGTCGGTCGTGAGGGTGACGCTCACCTCAAAGTTGACCATGATGGTGACTTTTGTTCCTGATTTGGACGTGATGGAAACTCCTGTTCCAGAGTCCGACAGGGGGACTTCCGTAGCTGTGACCATTTAGGCTGCGTTTGCTCTCCATCAGCACAGCAACGACCTCGCTCTCCAGTAGCACGTCGGTGATCTTGCTTGCCAGCAGCACGACAGAAACTCCGCTCGGCAACAGCCGGACACCTGCCAGAATCCGCCTAGGTGTTGTCTGGGGAGAAAACCCCCAGAGGCTGCGAAGAACCCGAGGGGCTACTTTTGGAGTTCCAGCACCGTCTCCCAGGGTGATGTCATAGTTCGCCCAATAACTCCCTTTGCCTTGCCTCTCGTCTCTGCTGTGGGCGATCTGGACTACATTGCTCGCAATCCTCCACTGGGCCACATGGGACCTGAGGAACAAGCCTGCGCTATGCTCACTAGCATGGAGGCTAATGAGCTTATTGGGAATACTAGGGAAGACTGTTTATAAGCTCGGCTGTGACTAACTCTCACGTTCCGTCCTATATGGATTACTCCTGCCTCGTTCCTGGTCTCTCGCTGTGGATTTACTCCACTTCTGCCCCGTGGTACGTTTGAGTGTTACCACGCTCTTTTGGTTTACGTCCTTGCTCGTTACGTTTATTGATTCGCGCTATGCCTGAGCATCTTATCCCTCTTTTGATTTACATCCACGCCTGCTACGTTTGTTCCGCGACATTCCAGAGCGTCTCTACGCTCCTTTTGTTTATGTCCGCGTCCTTCATTTATTCTTTATACTCTATTTATACTTTTTGTTAGCTGTGTTGCCCTCAGTTGTTTGGACTGTTACGTTTTGGATCTTTTTGTTAATAAACTTTCAGTTTGTTTGTAATCTGCGCTCATCTCACTCCATTCCTACACGCCAGTGACAGTAAGATATGAAAAATATGTTAGACACTAATGTATGTAAAGATATGTTTTCTATTGATCTTACCACTGAAGTTAATCAGAATAACCTGACACCAGATTAAAAGCAAATGATCTTTTCTTCACTATCCCTTGGGATAAATACAGTTTTATATATATATCTCACACAAGACACTGCTAGAAATAAAACGTTGGCAAAGGCTTTTAAAGTTATGACATCTGTTTTAGAGATAGAGATATGTTCATATTTAATTTAATAATCTGTTTGAGCATTGCAGATACAATAAATCTGATTTCTGTAGTCGAAACTTTTAACTTTTCATTCATTTTATTGATTATTGATAGAAATTAAATCAAAATTCATTTTTGTGGCAGTAAGCTGAAGCGGCAGTGGGTGGGGGTAATGAAGGTATATAGGGTGCACTGCAAATATATTAATTTTAAAAACAGAGTAAAATTACTGTATTTTATGTGTTTGTGTGTGTGTGTGTGTGTGTGTGTGAGTGTATGAGAGAGAGAGAGAGAGAGAGAGAGAGAGAGAGAGAGAGAGAGAGAGAAAGAGAAGCTGAGATAATCAATCTATTGATCATGACTTAATCTAGTAATCTTACCTAGTGATTTGTTGACACTGTCAGCTTCGTCCATGGCTTCGACAGTTTGTCTTCTAGGCCTCTTTCCTGTGTGTAAATGAGGTTAATTTTTAACCAGTAGCAGAAATTAATTTTAATCATAATATCATATAAAACAAAAAATACAGTGCTAGACAGGAAACTACAGGTAAGCGATGTTCAATGTCCATTGGATCAACGTTCATTCTCTTTCATGGACTAGATTTTGTTCGAGGTTTTGTTTGTTGTTTGTTATATATATATATATATATATGTGTGTGTGTGTGTGTGTGTGTGTGTGTGTGTGTGTGTGTGTGTATATATATATATATATATATATATATATATATATATATACACTGCAGTTCTTTTTAAATATCTGCATAGTTTTATTTGTATGTACCTGTCCTATTGTAGGTAGTACTCCTGTATTACCTGTATATTCTGTCTAACCTATAACTATATAAACTGGTTCACATTCACTGGTTGAGGCTCTGGTTCATCTGGCTGATCTTCTGGGTTGTTCCTAATACTGTCCATCGATGCCTGTTTAGCTTCTGTCACACAAAAGTATCAGGTCCATCAAAACCATCCTCTTAAGTGTTACAGCTTTAAACTGCACAGGGTTGTAACAGTACATTACTCTATTTTCTATAATTATTGTGAATTTCTATCAGTTACAGAAAGGTTTAGCATGTGTATAACTGTGGGACTGTGGTAGCCTAGCGGTTAAGGTACTGGACTATGGACCACAAGGTCCAGGGTTCAAATCCCACCTCTGCCAAGCTGCCACTGTTGGCTCCTTGAGCAAGACCCTTAACCCACAATTGCTTGGATTGTAAGACTGTACCAACTGTAAGTCGCTCTGGATAAGGGCGTCTGCTAAATGCTGTAAATGTAAATGTAAATGTATAACAGTTTAAGCTTTGGACACGCTGGTATTAGGGTTGCTGTGTAGATGGTAGCGTTCCACTCGTGTTTTAAGCGGTATTTCTGAGCCATTTATGTATCATTTACATGCAGTTTTCTTGTGATAAGACCCTTTATATTTACATTACAGTAGCCTAAAAACCATTGTGGACACCAATGTGACAGTGTCCATTTAATTCAATGTCCTGTTTCACAGAACATACAGTGGTGCTTGAAAGTTTGTGAACCCTTTAGAATGTCTGTATTTCTGCATGTGACCTAAAACATCATCAGATTTTCACACAAGTCCTAAAAGTAGATAAAGAGAACCCAGTTAAACAAGTGAGACTGAAACATTATACTTGGTCATTTATTTATTGAGGAAAATTATCCAATATTACATATTAGAAAATCGGATGATGTTTTAGGTCATATTTATGCAGAAATCTAGAAAATTCTAAAGGGTTCACAAACTTTCAAGCACCACTGTACTGTGGTCATTACACAGTGCATACCTGTATAATATAAATATCACAGTAACTTACTCTTTGGTTCTCCATTCTCTTTCTTGCTGTTATTTTCTGTAGGAACAAACAATCTGTCACGTTCCTTCATTCAGACTGGGATACATGCATGATAATGGAATTCATTTATATCAGTGAGACTAATAATGATCAGTTGAGGTCTTACCCAGTTCTTCAATTAGATCAGGCTCATTCTCCTTAAGCCACTCATATACACACTCAAAGGCTTTATCAGTGTTCAGATTCTTGTATATTTCACGCATTTGGGCTTGGTTAGTAGTCATGGCTACAATGTTACTGTACATTTGATCTCTAATGATATTCTCTCCATTAAGATGGTCGGCCAGCTCCTTTGGAGATCTTGTCTTTTTTATGATTTCACTCCTGTGGTTCTCAAGGAAAACTCGTGCCGGTGATTGTTTCATGATACCTGTTAGAGAAGAGAACATGTTCCACAGCAGGCCCACAACGTCATAGCACAGCATTTAACAAAACAGCTATGCTATCACCAAGAGTTAATTAGAAACTGTGATCAAATGTTCAAATGAAACTGAGATCAAATGACGTTGTGGGCCTGCTCACTCAGAGATGAAGTGAATACAACCACGTTCAGTTTAACGGCTGTTTATGCAGGAAAATCTGGTTTAGCTGGTTTCTGAAAAATTAATCTGTCACTATAAATTACTGTTCTCAACTTATCGCAGTTCAGTGTAACATTTCATCAAACCAAATTTTGTATCATTTAACATACAGTGGGGCAAAAAAGTATTTAGTCAAGTCAAGTCATATTTATTTATGTAGCGCTTTTTAAAATGGAGCATTGTCTCAAAGCAACTTTACAAATTTAGATTATCTCCTAATAACTACGTGCACTCCCAAATTGAGCAAGCCTAGGGCGACAGTGGCAAGGAAAAACTCCCTGAGTGTTATGTGGAAGAAACATTGGGAGGACCAAGACTCAAAAAGGGACCCAACCTCCTTGGGGGTATATAATATTATATTACATTAATATTATATAATATTATATTATTGTAATATTATTATAGTACCTTGGTGAGGACTCTTACACATAATTAATGTTAAAATGTTTGTTTGCTTTTTGTTTTAAAGAATGTTGCCAGGTTTTTAAATTCTCAAATATCAAACTTCCTGTGTGGAGTTGGCATGTCCTCCCCATGTCCGTGTGTTTTTTGTATGATGGTTACATGATTTGTAAGGGAAAATATTGTATTAAACATTAAAGCTCTTTCACTAGGGGCCTCAGACTTTTGGCACCCACCGTACTGTGGTTGTTGCCCGCCTCCCCGGCCGGCATGAGATTGGTGAGGGATCCTCAACGGCTCCTAGAATGTGTTTCTGGTTTAATGTAGACTTGAGTGTTTGAGTTGAGGGCAACTGGACGACTTCTTGTTTCTTGAAGATTTTTCACCTCTCATCTGAAAGGCTTCGTCAGTTCTAGAAGCTGATGGAGAGTCCCAAGTATTTAACCCCTAGTGGAGCTGTCATCTTGGTGGGGTCCTGAAGAAGAGTCTGAGTCACCTCAGCTTAACTAGTGGCCCTGACTTGGCGCACTGTAGGGTTGAAACCACTGGTCCTGGGCTTACCTTGTGCTAACTGTTGATCTTATTCCCTTATTTAATTTAACAAGAACAAAACCTGCCCTACTCGGGCACAGTCTCTAGAATGGCGTTCTAAACCGCCTCTCTGCACTGCTTTGGTCACACTCACACACTAAGGGGCACTTTGGAAACACCAATTAACCTAACACACGTCTTTGGAATGTGGGAGGAAACTGGAGTATCCGCAGAAAACATGACATGGGGAAAACATGTAAACTCCACACATGCAGAACCCAGGGTTAGGATTGAACCAGGGATCTCAGAGTTGCAAGGCAGCAGTGCCAACCACTGCACCACCATCAGGAACTTCAAGTAATGCTTTAAAAGCAAAATACAAATCTTCCCCGGATTCTTGTGTCCCAAGAGCAGCATCCAAGGCTTTAATATACTCATCAGGGTGGGCTTACGTTCCACTGAACCTCACTGTCTGATCTATCTCTAATGCTTGTCATCCTAAGACTCTGCACAATCCTTTTCTGTTTCTCTTGGTTGGAGCAGTCACGTTCATTCCTCATTAATCGAGCTTGATCCAGTCAAGCATTCTTCTCCACCTGAGGTGGGTATTATCACAGAAAAAGGTCGCAAAAGCCTGAAAGCATTGTTTTCATAAGGAGGTCTGGATGCTTTTTCAAAAAAGTCTCCTACGGCATTAAGGACGGTTTCAGCTGTAGTAATCTGCTATGACTCACAGCATGTTGGTTCTCTTGAATGGTTTGGAGAACGTGAGTCAGTGCTCACTGGTCCTGGGCTCAAAGCTTCACCTTGCGCTATGGGGCATTGAGTTTTGGCATCACAGATCACACATACACCCCCGTACCTCTACTCACCCCAGAGCTTTCTTTCTGACAACTCTGCATCTTGTGCAATGTCCTTAAGCACTATAGAATATTCTGGGTCAATGAACACCCCTTAGTAGGGAGATGTCTAACATAAATAGAGTACATAAAAAGGGCTTAAAGCTTTGTTCTGGATTATATTATGCTAGCACAGGACTATAATTACTTTAACCTTTACCATTTTAACTATGTAAAGATTTGAGTGATTTTACAGGGAAGATCCCAGGGCTGCCTCCATTCTGTGTAACCCCTTCTATGTCCTCAGTGAGCAGGACAGGGCCCAGGGCTACGTCACTACTAAATTCCCCATAAAGATAATTAGCAGGTTCGATTTCAAAGAAATTCATAGAGTAAAAAGAATCCTTGGTCGCTACTTAAAGAAAGAATAAAGAGAGAATTTATGACTTTAACTAAATATCCGCTAAATCCGAAGTAACCATACCATATCAATTCAGAAATGGTGTGCTCTCCATCAAACAATTCATAAATATATAAATTAACTCATAACACACTTATTTGTAAACAAATACGATATGAACATGATAGACTCACTTTTGGAAATTTAAAACCTTGAAACACCAAAGACATCCGGCTGTAAAAACCTGCCTGCAGGCATGATGAACATGTACAAACAGCTTGTTTTACTCACAGTCTTTCTCGGAAACGCTGCGCTCTGGCAGGACTTGACGTAGCTGTTGTCTCTCTCCACCGGAGGAACCACGGGCTATCCTGGTGACCTGTGGCGCTATCTGGGTAGCGATGTTACCACGTTGAACTCAGAGGAACCACAGTCTTTGTCCTGGTCACTTGTGGTGCTATCTGGATGAGGCGTACGTCGTTCCCACTCTCCTTAAGATTAACTAGGCCTACACTGCTAGCATAGAACCTTACAGAAACACTGGGGTTAAACAAAACAACAAGAATACCACTAACTGTTCACCTTTCTATATAAGACACTACTTACCACGACAGAATGGGTCTTTGTGAGCCTAAACAGAGATATTAAAAGAGTAACCAGCTGGAAACTGTGCTTCTTTCTCCATGCTCTCTCTCTGACTGACTTTGTCCCGCTCATAAACTTCTTTTTTTCCAGCTTTCTCTTTTCTAACCAATAGGAGAAAAAGTTGAGACCTTTTCCTGCCTTATTCCTCCAAACCAATGGGAGGACAAAGAGATAAGGTGACTAGCTTAATAGTCAATAGAAACTATAGCAAGCCTTCAAGATAGGCAAAGATACACAAACTAGTACAGTCTTAATCCGCAACCAAATGTACGCTTATAAACTTACTAATTATTACAGGTTAATATGATCAGATCTCACTTTTAATTCAAAATATACTGTACCTAATAAAACTTACTTTCGCTTTCCATTCTCTAAACCTCTGTTAGAGCTTTGCAGCCGCTTTTATTATCAGTATAATTAACACACCATGATCAAACAGGAGACTTTTTACACTGCAAAGCAAACTGACCTATTAAAAACAACAACAACAAAAAACTCCCATCAAGTACCAACAGTGTGAGATAAAAAATATGCAGATCTTGACATGGCGTTAGATTTGACAGGGTGTCAGACTGTAGTCATTTGAACGTCTTCTGGTGTATGGGTAGCATTAGTCAATAGAGTGTGTGAGAACCAAACACTCAGCTTATAAGCCTTTACCAAGAGCAGCAGGCTGACACTTAAAGCCTGAAACAGCTCCGGATTGATCAGTCTGGAGGTGCAGGATAGATAGAACTTTATTGATACTGAAGGGAACTTGTGTTACAGTAACAGACAGATTGCACATATATTAATTACAAGTATTTATACCAATAAGAGAGGTTTATTACATTTGCATGAACACAGTATTGATATTGCACTAAATGGCATGAATTAGATTTATTCACAGTGAAGTATAACTAAGAGTAGCAGCAGTATCTCCAGTAAAAGTGTGGAGTAATGGTACAAGTTATTGCAGAGTGTGTATCAATAGCTCTGAGCATGAGATCAGTACTGTCTCTGCTGTTGCAATTGCAGTAAGGTGCATAATGGGGGCTTCTCCTGTAACAGAGCACCTGTACCGATGGTCCAGAGACACCAGTCATTTAGATTAGTGTCTCCAGTTAGTTTGGTAACAAAAACAGATGGAACTAATGAGAAGAGTCAAAAGTCAATGTTGAATCTTATTTTAAAGACCCAATACACTGGGGCAAAAAAGTATTTAGCCAGCCACTGATTGTGCAAGTTCTCCTACTTAGAAGGATGAGAGAGGTCTGTAATTTTCATCATAGCTACACTTCCACTATGAGAGACAACATGAGAAAAAATCCAGGAAAATACATTGTAGGATTTTTAAAGAATTTAATTGTAAATCATGTTGGAAAATAAGTATTTGGTCACCCACAAACAACCAGGATTTCTGGCTATCACAGACCTGTAACTTCTTCTTTAAGAAGCTCTTCTGTTTTCCACTCGTTACCTGTATAAAAGACACCTGTCCACAGCCTCAAACAGTCAGACTCCAAACTCAACCATGGCCAAGACCAAAGTGCTGTCGAAGGACACCAGGAAGAAAATTGTAGACCTGCAGCAGGCTGGGAAGAGTGAATCTACAATAGGCAAGCAGGTTGGTGTGAATAAATCAACTGCGGGAGCAACTGTAAGAAAATGGAAGACATACAAGACCATTGATAATCTCCCTCGATCTGGAGCCCCACGCAAGATCTCATCCTGTGGGGTCAAAATGATCATGAGAACGGTGAGCAAAATCCCAGAACTACACGGAGGGACCTGATGAAATGACCTGCAGAGAGCTGAGACCAAAGTAACAAAGGCTACCATCAGTAAACACACTACGCCGAGAGGGACTCAGATCCTGCAGTGCCAGGCGTGGCGTGCCCCCCCTGCTAAGCCAGTACATGTCCAGGCCCGTCTGAAGTTTGCCAGAGAGCATATGTGTTACGAATTACTCAGACACTGGTTGGAGTCAAGTGCAGGTTTATTTGAACTCAATGCCAAAAACGTAGTCAAAAAACAGTCCGTGATCAAAAGCCGTGTAAATCCGAGAAACCGTGCGTCAAGCCAAAGGGGTAATCCAAAATCACAAACGAGAAGCCAAAAGGGGTAAGCAATAACCATAGAAAACTGATAATACTTAGAATAACGCTCAGAAAACGTACGGAACGGAAACGAGACCTCGCGCCGACTGCATGCTTGCGGCGCTATTTATCGCTAAAATGGCTGCCGCCCGGGGAAGCGGCAAGCCTAGAACTCGGGTGACGGCGACCTCTGCTGGCGCGGGAAGCGGGTCCGCCGTTCCCCTGACATTAGCCCCTCCCCCTGACGGGCGGCTCCTGCCGACTGTGCCCCTCTCTCGGGCGACCCCTGGGCCTAGGAGCCGGACGACCTGGGGAAGTCCCTGTGGAATTCAGAGATGAGGGATGGGTCCAGGATGTCATGGGCCGAGACCCAGGCCCGTTCCTCGGGACACATATCCCTCCCAGTCCACCAAATACTGCATACGACCCGCCCGACGTCGGGAATTCCAACAATGCGTTAACACTGTACGCAAGAGAGCCATCCGCTTCCAGCGGAGGGGGGAGGTTCCATGTCCTCCGACAGACCCTGGGAGGCGGAATGGACAGGTTTGAGTAGGGAACACGTGGAAGGTGGTTGAGAGATGCGGTAACAACTAGGTAACTCTAAACGATAACGCCACAGGATTGACCTGCTTGAGGACCTTGAATGGTCCTATGTACTTAGGACTTAGCTCGTTGTAGACGAACGTGGGGCCTCCTCCCAGGTCTGTTCACTCCTCCTCATCACAGTCATCCACCACCGGAACGTGAGAGGTGGCTCTCCTGACCAGGGGAACAAAGGGGGTTGATACCCTAATACGCACTTGAAATGGCGTCAAAACCTGTGTAGACGAACTCCTCAGGGAGTTCTGCGCGTACTCTTACCCACGGAATAAACCGAGCCCACTCGTGCTGGAAACGGGAGCAGTACGACCTGAGGTACCTCCCCACTCCTGATTCATGCGTTCGGTCTGTCCGTTGGACTGGGTGATGGTAACCTGACGAGAGACACACATTAATCTGTAGCATTTTACAGAACTCTCTCCACACCCTTGAGGTAAATTGGGGACCTCTGTCGGATACTATCTCCTCTGGGACACCAAATAATCGAAAATACTGAATGCATAAGGCACTCTGCCATCTCCAACGCCGTGGGGAGTTTAGCCAGCGGGGCACCAACCGACAGGCTTTGGAGAAGCGATCTACAATGACCATAACGACGGTCCTTCACCTTGTGAAGCCGGTAGATCGGTTATGAAAATCTACCCCCAGGTGAGACCATGGGCGTCGGGGAACCTCCAAGGGTTCCCAACAAACCCTGCAGGCACTTGGCGGGACGCGCCTTGGATTGGGCGCAGGTGGCACAAGCTGCGACCCACTCACGGACCTCTCCTTCCAGACCCGGCCACCAGAACCGGTTCCTCACCAGCTCCAGGGTTCGTCGAATCCCTGGGTGGCCTGCACTAGGATGACAATGTTATGGTTTCGATTAGCCGTTTTGCCTTAAACCGACCGGGAACAAACTCACGCTCTGGAGGACAGTCATCAGGAGGGGGTTCAGTCCGCTGTCCCTCCCGGACCTGGTCCATGATCTCCCAGTGTATGGGCCTTACCCAACACTCCGCCCTGAGAATGGGTGTAGGAGGTTCCTCCTCCTTGTCCGCCTCCCATACGCAGGACAGTGCGTCAGCCTTTCCATTCTTGGTGCCTGCGCGATAGGATACTGTGAAATCAAATCTAGTGTAGAACAACGCCCACTGAGCCTGTCTGGGATTGAGCCGTTTCGCTGTTCGGAGGTATTCTAGATTCTTGTGATCGGTCAGCACCAAGAACGGATAGCTAGCCCCCTCTAACCAATGCCTCCACTCTTCTAACGCTAACTTGATGGCGAGCAACTCCCGGTCCCCGACATTGTGATTACGCTCTGCCGAACACAGCTTGCGTGAAAAGAATGCACAAGGATAGAGCTTTGCAGGTGTGCCGAACCTTTGCGACAAGACCGCGCCCACCCCTGTGGAAGACCTCCAACACGAAAGGACGTTCTGGGTCTGGTAACTTAAGAATGGGTGCGGTGCTAAAGCTTTTCTTTAGAACGTCAAATGCCTCCTCTGCCTCACTAGGCCATCTGAGTCTCTTTTGGTTACCCTTAAGCAAGGACGTTAAGGGGGCGGCCACACTGCTAAAGCCCCTTATAAAGCGGCGGTAGAAATTGGCAAAACCTAGAAACCTCTGTAACTCCTTAATCGAAGAAGGTCGTGGCCATCCCACGACTGCGCTCACCTTGTCCCTTTTTATGCGCACCCCTTCCTGACTTATAACGTAACCCAGAAAGTTGACTGACGTAGTATGAAATTCACATTTCTCACTCTTTACATACAGTCTGTTTTCCCGAAGACGAGTCAATACCTGCTGAACCTGTTTCACATGCTCTACAAGGTTCTTAGAGTAGATTAGGATGAGTACATGTACAATGTACATGTACATGTACAGCATTTAGCAGACGGTAATGTACGCTACCACAAAGCGGTCAATCATGTGCCGCAATACATCGTTCATAAAAGCCTGGAACACGGAGGGAGCAACGGCTAGTCCATAGGGCATCACGGTATATTCATAATGTCCTCGCGTGGTGATGAAGGCCGTCTTCCACTCATCACCCTCCCGGATTCTAACCAAGTTATACGCACTACGCAAGTCCAACTTAGTAAATATGGTCGCTCCTCTCAACTGTTCCAGGGCAGCCAGTACTAGAGGTAGCGGATATTTATACTTTACCGACACCTCATTGAGTCCTCTGTAGTCGATGCAGGGCCTGAGTCCTCCGTCCTTCTTCTTGATGAAGAAGAAACTTGCCGCTGCCGGAGAGGTGGAGGGCCGGATGTATCCCAGGCTTAAAGCTTCCTCCACGTAGCTCTCCAGGGCTTCCGTCTCCGCCTGTGATAACGGGTATATCCTACTTCTCGGTGGAGTAAGCCCAGGGAGCAGTTCAATCGCGCAATCGCCGGGTCGGTGGGGAGGCAGTTCCCGTGCCGTGTCCTTGGCAAATACATCCTTGAAGCGGGAGTAGCAGGCAGGCACCTTGTGATCCTTCTCCTGGTCAGGACTCTCCACCTGCGTAGCCTTAAGGGACACAGTTATACAGTTCTGAAAACACTCACCGCCCCACTGAGTGATCTCATTTCGGCTCCAATCGATTATCGGCGATTGCTTGACTAGCCATGGATAGCCTAGGATGATGTCGTGCCGGGGAGCAGAGATAACCAGCAGGGAGATACTTTCCTCGTGCACAATGCCAGTGCGCATGATGAGTGTCTGGGTCTGCTCCCCAACGGAGCTGCTTCCCAAGGCTCTACCGTCCACGGCCTTGAGGATCAGGGGGTAGTAAGGCTGGTTAGGGGATTTCTGCCACCTGCCTGTTGATAAAGTTCCCCGCCGCCCCCGAGTCGACGAGGGCTGTAAGGCAGGTAGAGCCTTTATCCCACTGCAACCGCACCTGGATGTTCAAACATCTAGTATCAATGTCTGGCGAAATCATAGCACTCACCTCGAGTGAAGTAGGGTTGTTGGGTATCTCGGGACAGGCAGCGACTCTGTGACCGGCCTCCCCACAGTAAAAACATAGTCGACCCTCGACCCGCCGACGCCGCTCTTGACCAGAGAGATGGGCCCTTCCCAGTTCCATGGGTTCATCCTCGGGTTCTGGTCGCTCCCGGAGACCGCTGTTCCCCACTGCTGACCTGACGGTCCTGCCTGCTCGAAGCCGATTGTCAAACACAATAGCCAGATGAATGTAGTCCTCCAGGCCAAGAGTCGCACCCTGAACGGCGAGTTCCGCCTGGAGTTCCGTGTTTAAACCGTTCTTAAACATCGTTAGGAGGGCAGGTGGATTCCAATCGCTACCTGCAGCGAGAGTACGGAATTCTAGAGCATACTCCGCTGCTCTGCGTCCTCCCTGACGGATGTTCACTAGTCGTGCGCCCACGTCTCCCCCCATGGTAGGGTGATCAAAAATCTCGCGGAACAGGGAGTAAAATTGCGTCTCAGATTTGAGCACCTCACTGTTCTGAGACCATAGCGCGGTGGCCCACTGCTTAGCTTTCCCATAAGTAACGATACGACAAAGTGAATCTTATCCGTGTCCCTCCGAAACTGCTCCGGGTGGTGTTCGATATAAATGCTACACTGGCATTAGAAATTCCTTACACGTATCCAGTGAACCGTCATACCTTTCAGGAGAGAGCCATGTGCAGGGCTGGGGGATTACTCGCCGCCCCCGATGGGTGTAGAGGATACTTCTTGGGAACCACGGGGGGGGGGGGGGGGGGGGGGGGGGGGTGACCTCAGGCCTAGCAGTGCCAGCGGGAAGTGGAGGGGCCGTTCTGAGGATCAACTCCTGTAGCAAAACGTACTACCTCCTCCATGCTCTGCTCATGTCGCGTCACGCGATCCGCTTTCTAAACCTGGCTGGCTCCATGGGAGGCGAGGTCTTCTGTTACGAATCCTCAGACACTGGTTGGAGTCAAGTGCAGGTTTATTTGAACTCAATGCCAAAAACGTAGTCAAAAACAGTCCGTGATCAAAAGCCGTGTAAATCCGAGAAACCGTGCGTCAAAGCCAAAGGGGTAATCCAAAATCACAAACGAGAAGCCAAAAGGGGTAAGCAATAACCATAGAACACTGATAATACTTAGAATAACGCTCAGAAACGTACCGGAACGGAAACGAGACCTCGCGCCGACTGCATGCTTGCGGCGCTATTTATCGCTAAACATGGCTGCCTAGAACTCGGGTGACGGCGACCTCTGCTGGTGCGGAAGCGGGTCCGCCGTTCCCCTGACAATATGGATGATCCAGAAGAGGATTGGGAGAATATCATGTGCTCAGATGAAACCAAAACAGAACTTTTTGGTAAAAACTCAACTCGTCGTGTTTGGAGGAAGAAGAATGCTGAGTTGCATCTTTATAAGTAGGAGAACTTGCACAATCAGTGGCTTACTAAATACTTTTTTGCCCCACTGTATGTGTGTAAATTGGACTTATTAAAATGATATGTTCCCTTAATTATGCACGGATCTAAATGTGTTATATTTACTAATTATATTGTATATTGTGTTAAAGACAAAGGATCAATCAGGATCAATCAAACACTGCAAGAGCAGGGACGCAAGGTGTACTGCAGGGTTTTGTTTGTCCATGACTTGTTTCTTTCTTTGTAGATGAAGGGAGTGCAAAATTACTCATAATATCCTCCTGTATGTCCATGGTTGTTGTTTGTGGTGTATTATCTATGTTTTCAAGCTGTTGCCAAGTAGTTGGCTTGGGTTGAACAACTGCAGGCTGGGAATCCTTGACAGGTGAGACATATTCTGAGTCTTTCTCAAAAAACAAGCTGAGTATAAGTTCCCTGGGAAATTTTGCACTTGCAGCAGTTTCCACATTACTGCCCTTGAAAGGAGCTGGCTGGCATTGGCACCCAGACAAATTGGGATATGCATAATGAAAGAGCTGGACTCAACAGTGCCAGTATACCAAGACAGCTGGATTTGCCAGTGACTCAAGAGCTGGACTTAACAGTGCCAATATAGTAAGAGAGCCAGATTTAACAGTGCCAGTAAACCAAGAAAGTTGGACTTAACAGTGCCAGTATACAAAGAGAGCTAGTCTGGGTTCATATCCCACCATGGGTGAGGTGAGGTTAGTGTTGTATTTCAGGTTGGTGAGGTGTCTCATTGTGGCACAGGTAAGACCACCTGATAGAACCAGAGGGATCTATTGCATTTTAGTGGGATACTACCACTGGTTAGTACCCCACCTCTGGGGAGATGAGGTTTGAGTTTATCAGTTGCCTTGGGCTCCTAAGTTAGAGGCCCCACTCAGGATCGAGAGCTGCATTTGAGAATATTGTGAAATATATAAATATAACTACAGAAACAGTGTTGTCAAGGGCATAAATATGTCAGCATAGCATCATATAGCAATTTGGAATATTAATATCTATACCCTCTATTAGGGCTGCAACAACGAATCGATAAAATCGATAATAATCGATTATTAAAAGTGTTGACAACGAATTTCATTATCAATTCGTTGTGTCGCATGATTTATGTGTCCCCTGCCTTATCATATCCGCTTACGTTACTTGCGGCACTTCGTCAACAAAAAAAAA
The DNA here is from genome assembly GCA_025084515.1 of Ancistrus triradiatus. Lineage (NCBI taxonomy): Eukaryota > Metazoa > Chordata > Actinopteri > Siluriformes > Loricariidae > Ancistrus > Ancistrus triradiatus. The sequence goes on along the minus strand of JAJAGP010000352.1, from coordinate 222,279 downwards.
TACGAGCGAGTTGACCGGAGGAGGCGGAGCTGGCGCAGACGCGGAACATTCAAAATAAGTTAGCGTTAAGAATTAAATAAATTCTACAAATGAAACATGACCGACGCAGAGAAGAAGCTTAAGCTTTGGCTTAAGTCCGCAAAAGTGTGGGCGCACTTCACGCTTCACACAACTAAACAATGTGTAACATGCAAGCTTTGCAAAAGTGATCTGACCTGGCACGGGAGCGGCACGGTGCCGATACAGCCCTCAAAACGGAAATGGAGGATGAAGGGAGCTCAGCAACAGCGTAAGTCACCACAATAACCTGAGTTTTTTCTGTTTTGAAGTGAGGAAACATAACGGCGCCCTCACACTATGGGAACGGGCACAGCACGGCTGATGCTGGTTTTTGCTTGTTAGCTGGATAATGACAGTGATGGACTTAACAGAGATAGATGTCCTATATTGGCCAAGCCAGCCAAGTCCTATTTATGCATTCCTGTTACTTTAACACTGTCTGAGCGTTTATCTTCTGAGGCAGGAAATATAGTCTCTAAAAAGAGAGCCAGCTTTAGCCAGGAGCAGGCTGACATGCTAACATTTTTGGAGTGCAATGCAAAGTTCCTAAAGAAAGAGAGTGAATGAGTTTGTATGTAGTGTTTGCATCAGAGATGCACTTATTTTTATTTATTATTTAATTTGTTATTTAAATGTATTAATAAATTTTATTTATTATTCATTTATTGTGAGCACTTATTCGCTCTGTTATTTAATGTTATATTTCTGAATAAAGACATGGAATTTTTTTTTTTTTTTACCCGATTCATCGATTAATCGAAAAAATAATCGACCGATTAATCGATTATTAAAATAATCGTTAGCTGCAGCCCTACCCTCTATGCAGTAGAATATAAAACAGAAAATATAATTTTTACCCAATCTGATATATAGACTTTATCACATGTAACAGTAATAAGGTGTTAATTTAAATAATATAGCACATACTAGAGAACAGAATGACCACCACCATTTCTAATGCACCAAGTCAGTTAGTTTATCTTTAATAACTGTTATCCTGGTCAGGATTTCAGAGGGTAAATGGTGAGAACAAACCCAGGACAGTTTATTTTTGCAGAAGTCTGGACATTACAAATTGACACAACTCTAGTTATGGATATGTTTGGATAATCTTACCGTATTTTTCGGACCATAAGGCGCACTTAAAATCCTTTAATTTTCTCAAAAATCGACAGTGCGCCTTTAAATGCGGTGCGTCTAATGTATGAATTAATTCTGGTTGAGCCTTCTGACCTAGAACCGATTGTAGATGGTACACGGCGCTCATAAATCTGTCAAAATGTTTTAGCACGGCCTTGGTAAGTTACGAAGTTACTGCCACCGTAGTGCGCAGCATCACGGAGTAATACGGTATGTGCTTCAGCATTAGGGTACGTGCATTCATTCATTTATTTTCGAAGCGGATTTCAAACACAACGCTATCAGTCACGCAGTACAACATGGACATAGAGCAGCTGGAGAGAATTCAACATTAACGAATCAATGATACGGAAGTGGAGGAAGCAAGAAGACGCCCTGTGCCAGGTAAAGACCAAACTGAGCTTCCGACGGAACTTAAGAGTTTTTTTTTTCATTTCATGCGTCTTATAACCTGGTGCGCTTTATGTATGAAAATATACCCATTAGCAGCCGATCGGTGATATTGCGTCTTATAACCCGGTGCGCTTTATGTTCCGAATAATACGGTACTCTATTTGTACAATACTGGCAGTTTGCCTTTTGCTTTGTTTTGCAATACTTACGCCATTTAATGTCACACATGCATGCTTTTTTAAACTTGTAAGTCCAGTTTCAGTCTCCTCCTAAGTGCTTAGGGAAGAGATGATGCTGGAAGACAGCATGAGACTTAGCCAACCGGACATCCACTGGAAGTTCATTGTGCCTTTAGGTAAGAAGGCGCTGGTCCATTTTTGGCTCTGTAGGCGAGCATTGGCGTTTTAAATATGATGAGGGCGGCCACAGGGAGCTGGTGAAGAGAATACAGTTGTAGCGGATTATGGCTTTAGCTTTAAGTTAGCTAATCTGAATGAAAGAACATTGCATCACCTGATTCCTTTGTGACTGGAGAATCAGGGAAACCAGTTAATTTAAAACAAATATGAACACTAAAACCAGCCTCCTTATCTGAGATGAGCTCTGCCTGCCACCAGTAAGCTTGTTTTATGTAAATAAAGTCTCAAACAGAAATGGGATTCCTATAAGCATAAGAAGTTTATTAAATGCAATGAAAGACAAAATCACAACAATAACTCAATGACATGGCAATATATAAATACCATATTAAATCTATACTGGTCTTTGTGTGTATGAGTATGTAGGCTTGTCATAGACAATGCTAATACTAAGTAAGAAGTAGTTACTACCTGCAGCATTTTCACTTTTCAGCTTTTAACACTGTATAAAATGACTTCTTGGAATTGCCAAATGCTGGCATCCAACATTTCAAAGATCTGGGTCTTGAAGGTGATTGACACCAATTGCCTAATTTGTTCCTGGACTGGACTGCTTGGCTCCATCTTATCATGTCGATTGTTTGCCTGATCATTGAATACACTCTACAACCCCTGAATCCTGCTTCTTCAGGATTGTTCTCTGCTCTCTTCTAGAGATGCACCAATTAATCGGCCCGTGTTTTGTTTTGTTTTTTTTGGCGTAATTGGTCATAACCGGTGACTCATATAGCCTATTCTGCTCCGGTCACATTTGCACTTGCGTGGTGCACAATGGCGACAGCATCACCTTTAAACCAGCATCACCCCACTGAATATGTGGAATTTGACAAGGCTTGGAATTTGACAAAACAAAGGCAAAGAGGTTTAAGCTAAAGCTAGCAAGAACGCAAAGCCAGGAGCAAAGAAAAAAAGATAATCAGAATTGGCCATCGCATGATCATGTCTTTAAACAAATATCCTTGATCAGAAATCAGAAATCTCCCAAGAAAATTGCAATCAGTGCATCTGTACTCTCTGGGCTAAGCGTGTCAAGTGTACTGAAGAAATTAGACAGAAACCAAACAGCAAGTTTCAATGTCTTTAATTTTCTGAAAAACACAAATTTTTGAAAAGTAACAGAAAAGTAAAAGTAAAAAAAAGCAAAGACAGATGATATTATAAGACTAGCGAAACAAACGCAGTGAAAAGAAGACATAACCATAGAAGAATTGATGCACTGGTCCTATCATAACATGCAGATAATCGATAATGTGCAGTGGGTTCATAGATTACAGATATGTATCTTTAACCATTCCTAGAGAAGAGGGTCCAACTCATTTGTTCTCTGCATGTTCTTAAACACTGCAAGAGCAGGGACGAAGGCTTCTGAAAGAAACTTTAAGCACCGATCTATAGGTTCAGGTACTTTAGAAACATCAATGCCAATCTCCTGCTTTTCCTGACCTAAGATTACAGCGTTCTCAATGCCACACACAAACATTTGATAATGGGCCAGGATTTTGGTTCTGCTAGAGATTTTTTTCTCATTAGAGAAAACAATGATTTGTGATTCATCCTTTTTTGAGTTTTCATGCACCCAGACTTTTTCGGCTACCAAAAATCGGTACTTGTTGTGTTCTGCAATGTTTATAATTGAGAAATACTCTTTCTTTAACTCTCCCTCACTGTTACTACTGCATTTTTCCATTGTCCAGTTCTTAAACATGCTGTCTTTGTCTTTCTTTTTCTTTTGTTTATTTTGTGTTAGCAGTTTCTTCCTGTCATCTTTTCTTTGCTTCAAGTAATTTAAAGGTGCGCTGGAGAAACTGGTTTTCGTTAGTGGTGTATCATCATCATTTTCAGCCTGAAACTGGATGAATGGTTTATTTTGACCAAGATTATACACTAGAACATCTGCATGTTTAACAGCTGGTGCTTGTGGTGGCCCATGTAGCTTAGGACCTGTGGTTAAAGGAAAGTTTTCATGCTTGTCTACATCTTTAAGACCCCAATTTTGCACAGGAGCATCTGCTACCACAGTTGGAGTGGTTGATAGCCCAGCATTGAGTGTCTGTGTGTCAAAACGCCACTTTCTTAGTGAGGCGTTTGGCTCATTTGTGTCGATTTCACGATTGAGATTATTTGTTTGCTTTTTCAAGTAGGACCTTTGTGGTGGCATGTCTGTCTTCTCGAACGATGTGAAGTAATGACTTTCTGCACTTTCCTGCGTGCCTATAAATTTGTGTAGTGGTGTATCATTAATGTTTTTCACCTGTGTCTGAATTAATTGTTTATTTTGCCTGAAATTACCAAGGAAAACACCGCCATTTCTTGGATCTGATGTGTGTGGTGACTCATCTGTCCTAGCAACTTTGGTTAAAGGAAGATTTTTACTCTTGTGTTTATCCTGAAGACCTAAACTTTGCACAGGAACATCTGCTACCAAAACTGAAGTACAGGAGGAAAACTGCTCAGAGTTGAGTGGTGCAGTGTCAGAATGCATGGTTGTTTCATCCAGACCGACCTCAAAGTCCATGGCCTCCTCTCTTGGCGCAGAACTGATGTCATTTGTCCAGTTGAGTTGGTCAAATGGCTCTTTCTGGCAGAGATCACCAACAAGAATTCTACAATGATTTTCAGGACTTTCATGCTTGTCTATGGATTTGTCTAAAGGCATATCATCATTTATTTCAGGCTGTTGCTGGATAAAGCTTTCATTTTGCCCATGATTATAAGCTAAAGCTTCAGCATGCTTAACAGTTGGTATTTGTGGTGGTCCATCTGTTTCAACAACCTTGGCTAATGGACAATTTCCACTCTCATATACATCTTGAAGACGTACATTTTGCACAGGAGCATCTGCTGCCACATTGCTGAGAGGTGGCCCAGTGTTGAGTGCCTCTGTATCAAAATGACCGTTTGTTTCACCCTGAACGACCTGACTAGCCATGGTTTCATTTCCAGGAACGTTTTTGGCTGGGCTCTGGCTGGAGTTTTTCTCAGTATCAAACAGAAACTGGTCATTATTTTGTAGCTGGTCAATGTTTAAACTTGTGCTAAAGGATGATCCGTATCCACTGCTAGATAAATCATTCTCATACACATCTGTGCTCTCGTCGTCATCAATGTAGCTTCCAAAGTTGTCCTCCAGCAGGGAATAATTGGTTGCTGATGCATAACCTCGGTTCTTCTCAAAAAGCATGCTACTAAGTGTAACTGGAAATTTTCCATCTTTAGTAGCTTCAAGAAACGACTTGAGGCTTCTGTCACTGTTAATCTTAGTAACATCATTGTCACTGAAGCATAGAAATTTCTTCAGCTTTTTATCCTTCAATTGTTTTTCTAGAGCCTCCATTTCACCCTTGGCAAGCTTCATCTTCAGTTTATCAATCACATGTTGGTTGTTTTTCCGATCCGAGACCCATTCTTCCAGCTTGGCAAAGGTGTTAAACTCCTTAAGATCTGTTTTAGAAATAGACACATTTTTCACATTTAATTCATAACCTGGCTAAATATTGCAGTTATATCTGATTTATTTACTCATCACAGGATAGAAACATGCATTTGTATTTGCATTTGTTTGGCGTTTGGATTAAAAACGGAAGGGCACCTGTTTGTTTTCAAAACTCTGGCATTTTCTACAGTGAAACACTATTTTAACTGCTGTGCTATGGCTAAGCTTTGAAAACAAGAAGCAGTGTTTCCATTCTAAATCTTTTACAAGGAAGAAGTTGGGCGTGTGATGCTATAGTGTCTGTATAAATAGAACTCATGAATCAGTCCAGTGGTGTTACCTCTTTGTAAACACCACAATATTACATTGACTACATTAAATTAGTATCACCAGTTAGTGGGCTCAATACGAATAAATACTTGCCATCTCTTTGTGGTTTTAGAGATATTGGATGCTTTATTATGGCTCTTTTTCTACATTCCAAGGCATACTCTGTTTTGGTTAAAAGTGGATTGAACATGACCCTAGGAATTTTTGTAAATGTTGGATGTAATACATTATACCTTCCATAAACAGTCCTGCCTCTGACTACTGAAAATATATATTTTTTCAACGTTTAGGGTGACCAACCGATAACTGTCTTACTGCATGACCAGTTCTACTCAGAGCCCGAGTCCAGCACAGATTTCCTGATCAGAAACTCTTGATTCAGCTGACTGTGTAACCAGGTTTATTTAAAGTGCTTATACAGTTTGTGTTGGAGTCATGTCCTTTGTGCAGCCATAGTTTAATATTTCTGATCTAGTGTGACTGCATTTACTACAAACACTTTTATCACATTTTCTGAATCAAAAACAAACACAAACAAAAAAGAAAAATCAGTGTGTTACCTGGAGTCATAATTTTCTTGGTGTTGACACCATCAGTTTCATCCATGGCTTTGTCAGTCTGGCGTCTAGGCCTCTTTCCTGTGTGTAAATGAGGGTAAATTCTGACTAGTAGCAGAAATTAATTTAAATCATATTAGCATATGAAACAAGAAATGCAATGGTTGATAGTAAACTATAAGATAAATATCACAGTAACTTACTCTCTGGTGCGCAATTCTCTTTGTCGCTGTTTTCTGTAATAACAAACGTTCCTTCATTCAGACTGGGACACATGCATGTTAATGTTATTTATTTCTATCACTGAAATGAATAATGATCAGTTCAGGTCTTACCCAGTTCCTCAATTAGATGACGCTCATTCTTCTTCAGCCACTCATGTACACAATCAAAGGCTTTTTTACTGTTCAGATTCTTGTATATTTCACGCATTTTGTCCTGGTTAGTTTTCTGGGCTCTAATGTTATTGTACATTTCTTTGGAAATTGCACTTTTCCCAAAAAGATGGTCAGCCAGCTTGTCTGGCGTTCTTGCATTTTCTATGATTTCGCTCATCTGCATCTTGAGAAAATCTCGTGCCGGTGATCGTTCCATGATCCCTGTTAAAGAAGAGAGCGTGTTCCACAGCAGGCCCACAACATCATAGCACAGCATTTAACAAAACTGACTCTATAGTCGAGTGTTAATTAGAAACTGAGCTAAAACGATCAGATCACTCACAGCTGAATGAATAACATTAATGAACTTGTTACAGCTGCATATGCCATAGTCTGGAATATGTTAGATGGTAAATGAACAGTGAGTTCACATAGTCGACATTTTGGATGAGAGGAAAATGGGCAGGGACTTGAGACTGAGGGCTGAATAACTATGAGCAGACGCCTGGGTCGAAAGCCTCTCCAGATGGCAAGGCTTATGAGGCATGGAGAGCACCTACAGTACCTACAGGGGTCCGAAGAGGGACAAAATCACCAACCGGCTACAGGGTGTAGATGCACCATGCCAAAAAGGATTTCCAATGAAGCTATATCGATATCTACCGAGCTACCGCAATATCAATATGATATAAAAAGACATACAGAGATATAAAGATTGTTCATTAGAGTGTTCTATAGCTTCCCTTAAATGATAATTTCACTTTTAATAAGTTTATTTTTAAATTGAATTATTTCATGTTATCGTGGTGAAGACTTTTAAATGAATGCAAATAACAAATGTTAAAAAGTTTTTTGTTTTGTTTTGTTTTAAAGAATCTTGCCAGGGTAACGTGCATCGCGCACCAGATCAGCGCGTGCCCAAAACGCGCGTTCTCGGAATCCTGCGCGTTCTCAAACCTCCGTGAACTAATCACGCGCATTATCACCAGCTGTGTCGCTGCTCTGAGCACAGGCGTTTGTTGCAGCGGCTTTTGATGCGGAAGAGTTATCTGTTTGGTTCATGAAATAGGAATCGATTTTCACTTAATAGATTTACATGTAGAGAGACAGAAGTTGTAGCAGTTGTAGATTTTGGAAGTTAAAACAGCGGGACGCCAATCGCTCGCGGTGCGTAGAGAAAAGAGCAGCACGAGGCTGATTTCTGCAGCACTAACCGGTAAAGCTTTAGTTTGTACTCGCTGTGAAGGTTTAGAGCCCAGACGCGAGAAAGGTGTTTTGTTGGTCGCTCTGTTTGTTATTGATATGGGATCTGCTCTTCTTGGTGTTTTCAGTTATCCAGAGCGACTTACAATTGATGCAGTCTTACAATCCAAGCAATTGTGAGTTAAGGACCCAACAGTGGCAGCTTGGCAGAGGTGGGATTTGAACCCTGGACCTATTGGTACATAGTCCAGAACCTTAACCGCTAGGCTACCACAGTCCCACAGTAGTACTTGATCTCTGCTGGTCCTGTGGGGGGTCCTGACCAATAGACAACGGAATAAAGGGGGCGAACAAAGTATGTACGTAGAGAGAGAGATGGCCTACAGTCTGTAATTGTAGAACTACAAAATGCTTCTATATGGTAAGTGGAGCTGGATAAAATGGGCAATGACTGTAGAAACAAGGTGCACATAATATAGTGACCGGTGAGCGTATTTGGCAGAGGTGCTATAGATTTTTATTTACATTCATTTCGAAATTTCAGAGGATTTGTGTACGGAACTGATCTGGCAATGTATTTCTGTTAGCTGAGTGTAATTACTGTGCAAAGGGTTTAATAATGTTTCTTGTGACAAAATCGCCAGGCATCTGGATACAGACTGCCTTTATAATACCTGACATAATTAAACGCAGATTACTTCATTAAAACAAGCGGAGCTCCACTAAAATGAAAATGCTTTTTAAAAAGAAACATGGATGTTACTTTCACAATCCTCTCTCTAAACCTCTGTTGGACCTCTTTGCAGCATGTCAGCAATTGGCAAACTATTAAAAAACAGTTTTATATTGCATAAAAACTGACCTGATTTCATCTAACACAGAGCTATATTCAATTTATTATTTAATAAGACACAGCTTATTGAAATATGAACTTACCTGCTAGATGTACAGACTATGTAGCTGTGTAATGTGTGTCACCTGGACTGACTGGGAGTCACACTGATCTACCGCTTATATAATCTGTCTATATATAGGAAAAATGAATAAATCTGGCGGAAATTTTGGTGCCAAAAATGTGGCCAGCCAATAGACTTTCACTTCCTCTGATTTGTCACTGAACTGCGGATCATTCAAAACCAATTTTTTTTTACCTTTTGACACAGGATGTCACACTATTCACTCTGACTGTCTTATTTCCTGAACCAAAGATCTGATCTTAGCAAATTTCTATATAACAAAGCCCTACTTTTCCTATTTACAATGAATTAATTTATTTAGTTTTTTGGTATATATAACTCTTAGACAAAAGTACTGTATGTGGGCATCCATTCTAATTATTGAGCTCTGCTATTTCAGCAACTTGTAACAAGTTCATAATATAAAGCATACATTGATCCTCCATAGACAAAGAGTGGCAGTAGAATGGGCCGTACTGTTACCCCAGTGACTCTCTATATAACACATTTATAGGTTTCTGCTTGGCTGGCACAGAACCTTGACCTCAACTCCATCATCCACCTTGAAAATGCACTGGAATGCTGGAACATCTGATGGAACATCAGAAGTCGACCTCACAGCCATGTTCCAAAACTAGTGGAAAGGCCCTTTTGGGAGAACAAATGTAGTTGTGGCACAAAATCTGGGGGTCAAACTCCATACTAATACCCATGATTTGGATGTAATTTTTTGGGTGGCCATAAACTTTTCCCTCTAAAGTGTAGTTATTTTTAAATGAACCTGAAAGGAAACCAACTGATCTCGGTTGTTTTGGTGTTCATATTTTAAGATAACTTTATAGAGGACTCTGTTCTCTTGTCCTCTTTAACACTGGTGAGATCTCACACTTCTTTGGAACTCAGACCCCAGCTGTGTAATACTTGTCATGTAGGGTGACCATATGCCCTCTTTTTCTGGACATGTCCTCCTTTTGGGACCTACAAGTCCTTCAGTGTAAAGCAGTATCCAAACCGGAACAGGGCCATTTTGCTCTCATAATGCACGTAACAAGAGGACCACAAAGTAGTAGATTCCTAAAGAACTGACAGGCCGACACTTAGAGCCCATGACAGCTCTGGTGTGATCAGTTTGGAGGCGCATGATGGATAATATAGAGCGTTATTGGTCATGAAGGGAACTTGTGTTACAGTAACAGACAGATTGCACATATACTGTACATACATAAATTGAAGTCTAATTACCTTTATATGCACCAAAAAAGAGGTTTATGACATTTGTATGAACATGTGTATTACACTAAATGGCATTAATTATATGGAGTTATAATGGCATGGTAATTATATAAGTTATTGCACAGTGTGTATAAACGTGATCAGTAGTGTCTCTGCAGTAAGGGGACTTACTGATCACATCAATCAAAACCCTTTATAGTGTGCTTACTGTCTGCAAACAAAACCTGTCTGCAAACAAGACGATTTTAAGTATTTAAAACATGTTAAGTACAACACACAGGTCATATCATAACAACAAAAAATTGTACAGTGAGTTACATGCACTGAGGTCAGTGATTACAGGTTTCCATCTTTAACCATTCTTAGAGAAGAGAGTACAGTTCTTTTTTTCTCTGCATGTTCTTGAACACGGCAAGAGCAGGGACGAAGGCTTCTGAAATAATCTCTAAGCACAGATCTACAGGTACTTTAGACATGTTAAGGCCAATCTCCAGCTCTTTCTGACCTATGATTACAGCTTTCTTAATTCCACACAAAAACATTTGGTAATGGGCCAGGTTTTTGATCCTGTCAGAGAACCTTTTCTGATTTGTCGCAACAAGGATTTGCTTTTCACCATTTTCTGGGTTCTCGTACACCCAGACGTTTTCGTCTATGAAAAATGGGTACTCGTCGTGTTCTGCATTGTTTATAATTGTGATACAATCAAGTACTTTCTCTAACCCTCCCTGACTGTTACTGTGGCGTTTGGCCCAGTCTTTAAACATTCTGTCCCTCTCTTTTTTTTCTTCAACTTTATTTTTTTTTTGGCAGTTTCTTCCTGTCATCTTGCTCTTGTCCACTAGGGAAGGCAGGGACTGACCTGGTTCTGAACATATTGTGGCCTGTACTTCTCTCTGGCCTTTCAGTACCACAGATGCGGACTTGTTTGGCTCACAACCATTTTCCTGCATGTCCATGGTTTCCGTTATTTGTGTATCATCATTGTTTTCAGCCTGAAACTCGGTGACTGGTTTATTTTGTTCAAGATTACCAGGAAGAACATCTGCATGCTCTGGAACGGATGTGTGTGGTGACCCATCTCTCCCAGTGGTCTTGGTTAAAGGACTGTTGATACTGCTGTGTTTATCTTGAATACTTACATTTTGCTCAGGAGCATCTGCTACCACAACTGAAGTGGTGGAGGAAAAGTGCTCAGTGTTGTGTGTCTGTGTGTCCACATGCCTGTTTGTTTCATGCAGACCTTTTTCGATGTCCGTGGCCTCCTCTGTTGGTGTAGCATCGGTGTTACTTGTCTTTAGTGGGATGATTGGCTCATTTGGGCAGATTTCATGATCAAGACTATCCGTTTGCTTTTTCAAATCTGATGTTTCTGGTTGCATGTCTGTCTGTGTAAAGCAGTCATTTTCAGCACTTTCCTGCTTACCTATGGTTTTTTGTAGTGGTATGTCACCAGTTTCAGCCTGTAACTGGATGAATGGTTTATTGTGTCCAAGATTACCAGGGAGGACATCTGCATGCTTTGGGACTGAGCGTGATGACTCTTCTGTAGCCGTAACCGTGGTTAGAGGAATGCTTTCACTCTTGTGTTCATCTTGAATACCTACATTTTGCACAGGAGCATCTGCAACCATAGTTGAAGTGCTGGAGGGAAATTGCTCAGTGTTGAGTGTCTCGGTGTCAAAATGCCTGTTTGATTCATCCAGACCGAACTCAGTATCCATGGCCTCCTCTGTTGGTGTAGCATCATTGTGACTGGTCTTGTCGAGTGGCCTTGACTTCTCAAATTCTGAGAACAAGTGGTTTTCAGCACTTTCCAGTCGAGTGTTTATGTCTAATGTCATATCATTAGTTGTTTCAGGCTGTTGCTGGATGAATGGTTTGTTTTGCCCAGTATTATAAGCCAGAGCTTCTGTAGGTTTAACTGTTGGTGTTTGTGGTGGCACATCTGTCTCATCAACCTTGATTAAAACACAGTTTTCAGTCTTGAGTTTATCAAGATCCAAACTTTGCACAGGAGTGTCAGGTAACACAGCTGAAGTGTTGGAGGGAAATTGTTCAGTGTTGCGTTCCTCTGTCTTAAAATGCCCGTCTGTTTCATCCAGATCGACCTCAGTATCCATGGCCTCCTCTGTTGGTGTAGCATCGTTGTGACTTGCCTTTTTGAGTGGCCTTGCCTTTTCAAGCCCTGAGAGGCAATAGTTTTCAGCACTTTCCTGCGTGCCTGTGGATTTGTCTACTGCAATATCATCATTTGTTTCAGGCTGTTGCTGGGTGAATGGTTTGTTTTGCCCAAGATTGTAAGCTAGAGCATCTGTAGGCTTAACAGCTGGTGTTTGTGGTGGCCCATCTAGCTTAGCACCTGTGGGTAAAGGAAAGTTTCCACTCTTGTGTTTGTCTTGAAGAATTACATTTTGCACAGGAACAACTGCTACCACAGTTGAATAGCTGGAGGGAAATAGCCCGGTATTGTGTGCGTCTGTGTCAAAATGCCTGTTTGTTACACCCAGAGCAGTATGAACGTCCACTGTTGGTGTAGCATCGTTGTCACTTGTCTTTAGTTGGATGGTTGGCTCATTCGGGCAGATTTCACGTCCGATATCATATTTTTGCTTTTTCAAATCTGACATTTGTGGTGACATGTTTGTCTTCTCAAACTGTGTGAAGCAAAGGTTTTCAACACTTTCCTGAGTGTCTATGTATTTGTGTAGTGGCATGTCATTGCTTTCAGCCTGTGTGTGTGGTGACACATCTGTATTTTGTGACTGGTTGTTCTTTAAACATGAGCCAAAGGATGATTCGTATCCATCGCTGGAGAAATCATTCTCATGCACATCTGTGCTCTCATCGTCATCAATGTAGCTTCCAGAATTTTCCTCCGGTGGGGAAACATTGGCTAGTGAGGCACGCTTTGGGATCTTCTCAAACAGCATGTTAAGTGTAAGATTAAGGGGAAATTTTGCGTCTTCAGTGGTGTCAAGATACAGTTGAAGGCTGTCGTCATTGTTAATGTTATTTACATCATCAGCAGTGAAACGTAGGCATTTCTTCATCTTCCTAGTGTTCAATTCCTTTTCCAAAGCCTCCATTTCAGTCTTGGCAATCTTCTTCTTCAGTTTATTAATCACATGTTGGTTGTTTTTGGGATCTGAGACCCATTTTTCCAGCTTGGCGATGGTGTTAAATTCCTTGAGAAACGTCATCTTGAGATCTGTTTTGGAAATAGACATTTTTTTACATTTAGTTAAGAATCTATCTGATTATTGGAGTTATATCTAATTTATTTTCTAATCATAGGACAGAAATATGCTAATGCTCCCCCTAATTTTTATTGATTACTAACAGAACCTAAAGAGGCAAATAGCTGAATTTGTGTGGCTTTTGGATTAAAAGAGGAAGGGCCAATTTTTCTGGCATTTTCTACAAGGAAACAATATTTTAATTGTAGGAAGTGCTGAACAATGGTAAAATTCCTTTACAAGAGAAAACTCAGGAGCATGATGCTACAGTGTCTGTATAAATAGAACTGCTATTTTAGCAAGTTATCAGAGAAACTGATTGTGTGCTATGTACATGGATTTGTCAGATCCTAAAAAGGTTTGTCGTGACCATTATCGTGCTGTATCTGTGTGCAGATCAATAATAATAAAAAGTATTCCCTGTGAAAGTTGGACCACGGTTACATTGACTTCATTGAATGAATATCACCAGTTAGTGGCTCATGGAAGGAGAGAAGTGGCTCGTTCCTAGAGATAAAAACAACACACCCAGATGTGTCGCATTGCTGCCTTCATTTGCAGTGGTTTCATGAACAAGACACCTGGACTGTTATGGACTGGAACTGTATCATCTTTAGTGACAAATCCAGGTTTTGTTTGGGATCCTACAACAGTTGGGTTTGAGTATGGTGGCCTCATGGTGAGCGCTTCAGTTCTGCATTTGCTGCGGCGCGACACTGAACCAAATGCTGATGATCTGGGGAGCCATCGCATAGGACAGTCGGTCACCCCTGGTAGTGATACGAGGGACACTAACAACTCAGTAATATGTGCAGGACATCCTGCGGCCAGAATGTGTTGCCTCTCATGGCAGGGCTTCTAACTAGCATTTTTCAGCAGGATAATGCTCACCCTCACACAGCAAGGGTTTCCCAGGAATGTCTATATCTCTCTGCCAGATTGGAACACTTCCTTGGCCTGCCCGGTTGCCAGATTTATTGCCAATCGAGCCTTTCTGGGACTATCTGGGACGCCAGCTTCAGCAACCTACGAGTGTGCAGGATTTGAACATTGAACGTGTTTAAACATGCTGAAGTCATGTCCTTTGTGCAGCCTTGGTTTCATATTTCTGATTTAGTCTAACTGCGTTTACGCCTAGCTATCAACACTAAAATATTTAATAATTCAGTTTTGCATTAGTTGGGATGACAAGCTTCGTACTTGATGTGTTGACGTTGTCGGTTTCATCCACGGCTTCTTCAGTCTGCTTTCTAAGCCTCTTTCCTGTGTTTACGAAGTAAAAGTTTGACTCAGCAAATTATTTTAATCACATTAGCATATAAAACAAGAAATACAACATGCTAGACAGTAAGATAAATATCACAGTAACTTACTCTCTGGTGCTTCCTCTTCCTTGTTGCTGTTGTTTTCTGTAGGAACAAACAATCTGGCACGTTCATTCAGACTGGGATACATGCATGTTAATGGAATTCATTTATATCACTGAGACTAATGATAATCAGTTGAGGTCTTACCGAGTTCTTCAATTAGATAAGAGTCGTTCTTCTTCAGCCACTCATATGTACAATCAGTGGTTTTTTTATTCTTCAGATAGCTGTATATTTCACGCATTTTGCCCTGGTCAGTTTTCTTGGCTGCAATGTTACTGTGCATTTGATCACTAATGGCATTCTGTTGAAGAAGATGGTCAGCCAGCTCGATTGGAGAGCTTGTCCTTCCTATGATTTCAGTTCTGTGCTCCATAAGAAAAATGTATGCTTGTGATTGTTCCATGATACCTGTTAGAGGAGAGAACATGTTCCACAACAGGCCCACGACGTCATACCACAGCATTTAACAAGACAGCTATGCTATACTCAAAAGTTATTTCAAAAATGAGCAAAGCTCTGGAATATGTAAGATAGTAGGCACCTCATGATTTGATTACGATGCAGAGAGCTGCGCTGTGATTATAAATCGATTTTTGATGCATCTTTTTTTCTATCCAGAATTTATTTGTTCTCTCAGTGATTCAGTTTTGGTCTCTTTGTAGACTGTGGGAATCGCTGTGTCAGTAATGCCGGTTTTACACCAAACGACTTAGAGAGATTTCACTGTCACAGATAAATCTCCAGTGTCGGAATAAAATCATGAGAGCCTTGCTAGAATTGTGTGGTGCTCGCCTCATCTCCATCCTTTGGTGCAAGATGATCAGGACCGCTGTCTTTTCTCCTCTTGACGTTCTGATAAAATCAGCCGTCTTTAATATTATCCTAAGTCTCAGCTCATGCAAATAGATGAACATTGTGGATAACCAGTAGGTGGTACTCTCTCTCTGTCTCTTTTTCCAGCACCAAATTGGAAATTCCATGTGTATGTGGATGGTACAGGTAATGGTGATATTTACAGTTCAGCAGGTGTAGACAGGGATCTGACCAAATCATGGAACTCCACCACATTTTTCTGTGCTGCATTTATTTCTAAATGGATTCAGCCTATTTACTGTTTATAAGTATTTTTACTTTTTAATTACTGCACTCCAAAGTGTAAGGAAAATTCATGCATTGGAATAATATAGAAATGTAATTTACGTACGTAACATCAAGTGGCAAGGAAACTTGTAATAATTCAGCAATGTCAGCCAAGTCTTCCCACAAAGTAATATACCATTTTCTGGAAACTGTTTGGAGTGTGTAGCAGAAGGGGTAGCCTCTATACGCACTGCACGCCACTGATTAGAAGTCTTTTCAAAAGTATTCTAGAGTAGGGGTGGGCAATATGACGATATTTTACCGTATCATGATAAATTTTGTTTTCTGAGCTTATCGAGGATATTGCCGCTAAGAACGCCGACCAACTGCATATGTCATCATAAAAAGTGTCATTAGTAAACAGTTCAGTTCTCATAGTTGGCATTTTGGATAAGAGGAACTGGGCAGGACTATGACCAGATACCTGGGTCGGAGAATCTCCCAGATAGCAAGGCTTGTGGGGTGCTCCTGGTCAGCAATAGAGAGTACAGTGGTCCGAAGAGGGGCAAACCATCAGCTGCTGACGGTGTTGGCACACAAGGCAGAAAGCAACCCAATAAAATGATAGCGATATGTAACGCGGTAGACGTGTTATCAGTAACGATAAGGTCGCTCAATTGTTTCACTTACACTTCCAGCTCTGTCCTTGCAGTGCAGCTGGATGGGTTTATTGTAGTTTTTTAAAGCGTCAGATCGCAGCCGGATTACTGATTCCTTTAATAATGCAGTCAGACTTCTGGATATAGACCAGCTTCATAACCAAGAAATAGTCTAAGTGTGCAAAAATCAAATCGAGTGTAAACAGATTGCTTTGTTACAATATGAGCAAAGCTCTGTTCGAATAAGAAATACTCTGCACTTAAAGCTTACTTTCACGTTCCATTCACTACACCTGCTTTATTGTTTTTTTTTTTTATTATCAGTAAACACCATGACGAAACAGGATTACATAACAAAGAATGTTATTCCTACCTTTAATAGCAGCTCATTAAAATATGAACTTACCTGTTGGATGTAGAGACGTAGCTGTGTATGGATTCACCTGGGCTGACAGAGTCACACTGACCTACCTGTTTTATAGACTGATGTTCTATAGGACACAGTAACAGTTTGTAATAAAAATGACATGGTGGGAATTTTGGCTCCACAGAAATAAATCATTAACCTGAAGCTGTTCTTTTCAAGCCAGGTGATCATTTACTTATCCAGAGCTCCTGACAGAAATGCTTTGCTTTCTCTTTAGCAGAATTTTCCTCAAACTAGAACTCCATTTACCTGAAACCCTAGTGATGGGTGGATCGATATTTCCCCATTCTGGCATTTCTTTTCATGAATCGATCAAGGCGAACTGATTAGTTAACTCTGTGGGTTTTAAAATGCAAATGCACCTGATGATGTAGTTGAAAAAACTCTAATGCCAAATAAAATCATGAGCTTCGCTAGAGTTGGGTGGCGCTTGTTTCATCTCGATGGTTTGGTGTCAGGGGTCAGGATCACTGTCTTAAGTCAGGCTTTTTCTCGTATTAATGCTACAATAAAAATCAACCGGTGTTTAATATGGAAATTAAGGAAATTAAGTCAATGTTGAAATGCTCTGATCTCATTGTAAAGAATCAATGTGTCTAAATTGGACTGACTAAAAGGATATGTTCCCTTACTTATATACTGGTGTACATGTAATATGTTATATTTACTAATCATATGGTCTGTTGTGATAAAGACTAAGGATCAGTCAGACTACGGAGTTATTCCAACGCTGTGGTGGATGTAATGTGTAATGTAATGAAGAATCACACAAACAGTACGTTTCTCCATCTTTGTATTTTCTGGACAGCACAGATTTGAAAAGGAAATGACAAATTATGAAAGCCAGATTCTTTGCAGCGTAACTCAGAGAATGAGTTTTAAAGTATTTAAAACATCCAGTACAACACACGGGTCATATCATAACAACAGAAAATGGTACAGCGAGTTACATGCACTGAGGTCAGTGATTACAGGTTTCCATCTTTAACCACTCTTAGAGAAGAGAGCTCAGTTCTCCTTTGCTCTGCATGTCCTTGAACACTGCAAGAGCAGGGACGAAAACTTCCAAAATCAACTTTAAGCACAGATCTACAGGTTCAGGTACTTTAGAAATATCAAGGCCAATCTCTTTTTTTTGCTGGCCCAAGATTACTGCTTTCTCAATGCCACACAAAAACATTTGATAATTGGCCAGGGTTTCAGTCGTGCTAGAGATTTTTTCCTCATTGGAGAAAACAATGACTTGCCGTTCATCATTTTCTGGGTTCTTATACACCCAGACCTTTTCAGCTACCAAAAATGGGTACTCACGGTGTTCTGCAATGTTTATAACTGAGATGCAGTCACGTAGTCTCTTTAACCCTCCCTCACTGTGGCATTTTTCCATTGCCCAGTTCTGAAGCATGCTTATCTTGTCTTTCTTTTTCTTAAGTTTATTTTGTGTTAGCAGTTTACTCCTGTCATCTTTTCTTTCCTTCGAGTCATTTGAAGGAGTGCTGGAGGAATTGGATTGCTCTTGACCTGGTTTTGGGGAGGTTGTCGTCTGTACTTCTGTCTGGCTGTTCGTTACCACAGATGTGGACTCGTTTGGCTCACTAATATTCTCCTGCATGTCCATGGTTTCTGTTAGTGGTGCATCATCATGGTTTTCAGCCTGTAACTGGCTGAATGGAATGGATGTGTGGTGTGACCCATCTGTATTTTGTGACTGGTTGCTGTTTAAACTTGAGCTAATGGATGATCCATATCCACTGCTGGATGAAGTATTCTGTTGCACATCTGTGCGCTCATTGTTATTACTGTAGCTTTCAGAGTTGTCCTCCAGTGAGGAATCATTGTCTGGTGAGGCATAGTCTCGGTTCTTCTCAAACAACATGCGTGCAAGTTTAACTGGAAATTTTGCATCTTCAGTGGCTTTAAGATACGACTTCAGGCTTCTGTCGCCATTAATCTTAGTAACGTCATTGCCACTGAAGCATAGAAATTTCTTTAGCTTTTTATCCTTCAATTCCATTTCCAGAGCCTCCATTTGACCCGTGGCAAGCTTCTTCAGTTTTTCAATTGCACTTTGCTTGTTTTGGGGATCTGAGACCCATTCTTCCAACTTCGCAGAGGTGTTAAACTTCTTGAGATCTGATTTGGATAAAGACAGATTTATCACATTTAATTCATGATCTGGCTAAATATTGCCTTTATAAATATCACCCCCATGAATTAAAAGTTGATTTGAAAGTTTTAAATTCTTGCTGGTACTACTACCACAACCCTCATTGCTTCATAGAGTGAATCTACTTTTTTCATTTCTTTGTTGTTTCCGTCAAGCTCCTGTCCACACTCCAGGTCAGTTCATACATCATGATATCCCTGACCTGTCCTCCCTCTCCTGGCTCTCTTTCTCTTCAGGCTTGTATGGTGTTTTATGTGACTGAATCTCAGTAAAATACAAAATATGTTAGACACTAATACATGTGAAGATGTGTTTCCGATTGGTAGTTTCATATGTATCTTACCACTTAACTTAATCATGAATAACCAGATAGCAGATTACAAGCAAACTGTCTTTTCTACACTTTCCCTTGGGATCAATAAAGTTCTATCCATCTATTTCACACAGTAAAAACATTCTACAGTATTCCTTAAACATGGATTTTTTAAAATGGTTCTATTGGGCTTTTCCCATCTTGTCTCGTCTTTTCATAAATTTCTAGACACTGCTAGAAGTAAAACCTGACCTTTCACATTTGTCATTATTGACAAATAAGCCTGCTGCAGGTACTGTGGACGTAAAGTATATTTCTGAACAACAGGATGCACGGTTTTATTCACAGAATCATTCCCAAAGTTTAACTCCTGAATGAAACTCTGCATGTCCAATTCTATTTTACAAACAAAGACAGATTACTCAGATTACTTCCTGTGCCCTATGTAGTACACTGTTGGATATAAAATGGCAGAACCTCCAACTAATCATTAATATTCACCCATTTATCGTCAGAAACAATTTAGATAACTCATTTAACATCCGATGACTATTAATTGAAATGTTTGTTTTTTTAAGTAGCTCTTGTTTTTTAAGTAGCTTTTTTAAGTAGGGAGTAGGTGTCAACTAAGACGAGCTTCAGACTGCATGAACTGGCTAACTTTCTGTATTTAGTACCTTTGCTGTACTTTGGCCATTCTGTTCCTCTCTCCTACAGCCAAACAATGTGTGCCGTTTCATGCATTTCTCTGCATCTTGTTGAAGTATCTTATTTTATTACCGTGCACGGTTTTTCCGGCCGTGGCTTGGTTTGAATGTGGAAGCTGCTCTCCCAACTTTCCAGTGCTGTGTCTCGTCATTGAATCTTTTCGCAGAAAGCAATATCGGACCGTTTCTGTTTACTTTCACCTCTGATCACCAGTTAGTGGTTCATGTAAGTATTAATACATGCCATTTGCTGGTGGTTTTTAAGCTATTGGATGTTATATTATGGTTGCTTTTACTTTCTATATTCCCAGGCAGTGTTTGCTCTGTTTTTGTTAGATTGGCCATGACTAGGGCTGCAACAACAAATCGATAATAATCGATTATTAAAAGCGTTGACAACGAATTTCATTATCGATTCGTTGTGTCACATGATTTATGTGTCCCCCACGTTATCATATCCGCTTACGTTACTTGCGGCACTTCACGCTGGAAAAAAACAATACGAGCGATTGAACGGAATCTTCAAAATAAGTTAGCGTTAAGAATTAAATAAATTATGACCGACGCAGAAGAAAGTTCGGCTTAAGTCCTCAAAAGTGTAGGAACATGTGTAACATGCAAGCTTTGCAAAAGTGATCTGGTGCTGATACAGCCCTCGAAACGAAACGAGAACATTAGTGATGGGAATTTCGGCTCTTTTCAGAGAGCCGGCTCTTTCGGCCCCCAAGTGGCTCTTTAGATTTTTTGTAGCTTAATTTATTACCAAATTATGTGTAAAATGAATTACTAATGTAAAAACACATAATATCCAATGTTTGTTATTATTAATATGGTTATTATTTATATACTCAATGGAACACAGTAAAATCAAATACAAAAACGAAGACCCATCTCAATTACAGGTCCAATCTGGTCTCAGGTCTCTGACTATGTGTAATATTTGTAAATTTGCAACTATATACAGGGAAACAACACATCATCAACCAAACATCACTCAACAAAATCTAAATAAAAATGTGCAAAAAAGAGAGAAAGCAACATCCCAGGTTACAGTTTTTAATAAAGATTGGCATAAAAAAGGAATCTCATCTTTGAGGGGTTGATTCTGCTTCTCCTTTCTGTTATGATCTGACCTGTTTTAGAATAGATTCTCTCTGAGGGGATAATATATATATATATATATATATATATATATATATATATATATATATATTATATATATATATATATATATATATATATATATATATAATTAAAATTAATTAGATTAGATTCAACTTTATTGTCATCTTTCTTGTCATTACACCCGCGTACAAGTACAACGCAACGACATGTAGTTTAGCATCTAACAAGCAGTGCAATAAGCAGCAATGTGTCGGAATTTACAATAAATTTAAAAATATATAAAACCGGCTCACAATCAGGAACCGGCTCCTGTCGTTCATCTCAAAGAGCCGACTCTTAGAGCCCGGATCGGCCGCGACCGACACATCACTAGAAAACATGTTGCAGCCACCGATGAGGATGATCGGGGCTCAGCAACAGCGTAAGTCACCACAATATCCCGAGTTTGTTCTGTTTTGAAGTGAGGAAATGTAACGGCGCACTCGCACTATGCGAACCGGATAGCATGGTTGATGCTTGTTAGCTGGATAATGACAGTTATGGAGTTAAGAGACAGATATCCTATATTGGCCAGGCTAGCAAAGTCCTATTTATGCATTCCTGCTACTTCAACACTGTCTGAGCGTTTATTTTCTGTGGCAGGAAATATAGTCTCTAAAAAGAGAGCCAGCATTAGCCAGGAGCATGTTGACATGATAACATTTTTGGATTGCAATGCAAAGTTCCTAAAGAAAAAGTGTGAATGAGTTTGTATGTAGTGTTTGCATCAGAGATGCACTTATTTTTCTTTATTATTTATTTATTAATAAATGTAATTTATTATTATTCATTTATTGTAAGCACTTATTTGCTCTGTTATTTAATGTTATATTTCTGAATAAAGACATGGAAAGATTTTTTTTTTTTTTTTTTTTTAACCCGAAAAAATAATCGACCGATTAATCGATTACTAAAATAATCGTTAGTTGCAGCCCTAGCCATGACTCTAGGAATTTTGGGAGATGTTGGATGTTAATCATTATACCTGCCATAAAACAGTCCTGTTTCTGCTTTATGTACTTAATTACTTTTATATTTTTAGTACGATGGACAGCTGATGATATTTCCTACTGGATGACCAGTCCTCCTCAGAGTCAGAGTTCAGTTGATGTGTTTAAACAGTTTGTTGGAGTCATGTCCTTTATGCAGCCCTGGTTTAATATCATATTAATATTTCTGATCTAGTGTAACTGCATTTACTATAAAACTTTTGTCACATTATCTGAATCTAAAACATTCAAAACACTAAAAATAATTTCAGTGTGTTACCTGGATTGAGAATATTCTTAGTGGATGTGTTGACATTATCAGTTTCATCCACGGCTTCATCAGGCTGCCTTCTTGACCTCTTTGCTATGTTAATGAAGTAAATGGTTGATTTAGCAGAAATTAATTTTAATCATATTAGCCTATAAAACAAGAAATGCAATATGCTAGACAGTAAACTATAAGAACTATAACTATATCTTATAGTAAACTATAAGATAGATATCTCAGTAACTTACTCTCTGGTTCTCCATTCTCTTTCTTGCTGTTATTTTCTGTAGGAACAAACAATATGTCACGTTCCTTCATTCAGACTGGGATACATGCATGATAATGGAATTCATTTATTATATCACTGAGACTAAGAATAGTAATAGTAATAATAACACAAATAATACATTTTATTTTTAGTGCCTTTCCAACACCCAAGGACACTTCATAGACCAAAAATTATCTAGTATAAAATCATAGGTACAAAGAGAAAAAGCAAAAACATAAAAATACATATATTACACAATATGATAATAATCAGTTAATGATCAGTTGAGGTCTTACCCAGTTCCTCAACTACATCAGGCTCATTCTCCTTCAGCCACTCATATGCACACTCAAAGGCTTTTTTACTGTTCAGATACTTGTATATTTCACGCATTTTGTCCTGGTTAGTTTTCTGAGCTCTAATGTTATCATACTTTTCTTTGAAATTTTTTAGCTTTTCACAAAGATGGTCAGCCAGCTTGATTGGAAAGCTTGTTCTTTCTATGATCACAGTCCTGTGCTTCTTGAGAAAATCTTCTGCTGGTGATAGGGCCATGATACCTGTTAGAGAAGAGAACATGTTTCTCAACATCAGTGTCATAGCACAGCATTTAAGAAAACAGATACGCTATACTTAAGTGTTATTTAGAAACTGACCCCAAATGTTCTGATCCCTCACAGATGAAATGAATAACATTGGTCTCATTACAGCTGTACATGTCCTAGTTTGGAATATGTTAGAGGGTAAGTGAACAGTCAGTTCTCACACTCAGCATTTTGGATGAGAGGAAATAGAGGGGTATAAAACCAGGGGAGATTTTGATAAAGGGACAAATAATTATGGCCAGGCACCTGGATCAGAGCATCTCCCAGACAGTGAGGCATGTGGGGTGCCCCAGTCTATGAACAGAATAAAACGTATAAGTGGAATGGGAACAAATTACATCACACACCACTGCAAGCAGCACAATAGGCAGCAGGACAGAGCAGATGCTTGTTGTACAAAGTTACACAACTGTTGAAAGTGAAACTGTCTATGGTGTAGAACTACCTATAACCAGCAGGGCAGCAGAAGCTCTGAACACAGTGTGAGCCAGTGGTCAACCTGATGTTATCAGTTCTTACTCTAGAATGAACTCCATAAAAGTAGTCATGGAACTATGGCCCACTTCAAGGATAAAAACTCGTGCTGATGTACTGGATAATTTCATTCAGAACTGCTGAGTGTACGGCTGGCAAACGCTACTGGATGCAGTCCCTCAGGATATTCTTGGTTGAGCACAGCTCCTAATCCATGAAAGCTTGCATCAACATGCAGAAAGCTTTGTTGAATCTGCAAAATGACTGCACAGATCTTTTCAGGGCCAGTAGCTATCCTGGCCTCAGACCCAATGTGATAAACATATTTCACTTGGTAAAACTGGCACTTGTCAATGGAGATGTTGAGCCCATACACTTCCAAGCGATTGAACACTTTGTGCAAGTGCTCCTGATGTTCCTCCAAAGTCCAATCAAACACAATCAGGTCATCCAGATATACGAGGCACTGCAGCAGGTTTATATCTCTTGAATAACCTCTGGAATGTGGCAGGTGGCCCCATAATTCCTTGTGGCATTTGCTTAAATTGGAAAAACGTTTTTTCCTTGTTTGATTCTGCAAATCCAGTACTGAAATCCATGTATGCAGGGCACAGTGTATTGATCTGGAATGGTTCTTGTATTTAATGTGCTGTAGCTGATACACAACCAAATTTGGCCATTCTATTGTCTGGTCACAACAATGGGGGAAGCATAGGGGCTGTGATTTTATAATTCCTCTTTTATAATTCCTGGACTGAAAAAACGATTAACATCTATGTCAGAAGGGTGCTAGAACACCCGCTATGACTGAAGCGGGTTTGAGCAGCTGAAACTGGGCTTGGTTGTTGGCTTACAGCCCTTGCATGCATCCCAGTGATGACTGGCACCTGATTGGGTCCCTGACAGTCAGGGGACACGGGCCAAAATGGTTGTGGTACCACACGGATCTTCTGGGAACTCCAGTCTAACCCCCACATAGCCTTCATAGGGGTAACTAGTGTCACATAAGCCCCAAATGGCCATACAGGAAATACCAGTTCTCAGATATGATGGTTGCTGTTCACCCAATGCCTAGAAGAGCTGTACATAGTTTCCCTTCAATATGAACTTGACTTAGAGGGTTTCCTGCAAGGCCATCGGGTACCATCGGGTACACCTTGAGCCTCACAGTGGCACACAGCACTCTTCTTTACCCTGCAGTTTTCTGTTGTTGGGTCTCACCTGAAACAGGATCTCTACTTCCATTCATTCTCTTCCTCAACAAACGGATCAATTGTGATATGACTCTAGCAGAGTCTTCAGGCTCTTTTATAGAGTATTCATAGAGTAAAAGGACTCATTGTTTGCTGCTTATAAAGAAGGAATTTATGACTTTAACTAAAAATCTGCTAAATCTTAAGCAACGATACCATATCGGTTCATAAATGGTATGCTCTCAATCAAACATTTCATAAATAAATAAATGACTTCATAACACACTTTGTAAACAAATACGATATGAACATGATGTCATAGAATAGGAATAAGAGTGAACAATGCTACATTTAAAACCCACAAACACAATAGACAGGCAGGCATGATGAACATGTACAAACAGCTTGTTTTACTCAGTCTTTATCAGAAACGCTACGCTCTGGCAGGACGTGACGTAGCTGTTGTCTCTCTCAACCAGAGGAACCACAGGCTATCCTGGTCACTTGTGGCGCTATCTGGGTAGCGATGTTACCACGTTGAACTCAGAGGAACCACAGTCTTTGTCCTGGTCACTTGTGGTGCTATCTGGATGAGGCCTACGTCGTTCCCACTCTCCTTAAGATTAACTAGGCCTACACTGCTAGCATAGAACCTTCCAGAAACACTGGGGTTAAACAAAACAACTAGAATACCACTAACTGTTCGACTTTCTAAATAAGACAGTACTTACCACGACAGAATGAGTCTTTGTGAGCCTAAACAGAGATATTAAAAGAGTAAATCAGCAGCCAGCTGGAAACTGTGCTTCTATCTCCTCGCTCTCTCTCTGACTGACTTTTTCCCGCTCATAAACTTCTTTTTTTTCAGCCCTCTCCCTTCTAACCAATAGGAGAAAGAGTAGTTGAGACCTTTTCCCGCCTTATTCCTCCAAACCAATGGGAGGACAGAGTGATAAGGCGACTAGCTTAATAGTCAATAAAAACTATAGCAAGCCTTCAGGATTGGCAAAGACACACAAACTAGTACAGTCTTCATCCTCAACCAAATGTACGCTTATAAACTTACTAATTATTACAGGTTAATATGATCAGATCTCACTTTTAGTAGAAATACACTGTACCTAATAAAGCTTACTTTCACTTTCCATTCACTACACCTCTGTTAGAACTTTGCAGCTTCTTTTATTATCAGTATAATTATCACACCATGATTTTTATTTTTTTACGCTGCAAAGCAAACTGACCTGATTTCATCTAAGATTATATAATATAGATTATTATTCCTACCTTAATAGCAGCTTATTAAAATATGAACTTACCTGTTGGATGTACAGACTGTAGCTGTATATGGATTCACCTGGACTGACTGAGAGTCACACTGACCTTAATGTTTTATAGACTGATGTTTTTCTAGGACACACTAACAGTTCGAAAAAAAAAAAAAGGCACTATTGGAATTTTGGCTCCACAGAAATGCCACCCAATTCAAATGAGCCAATAGAATGCAACTTCCTGATCCGATTCCTTAATGAATCATTAACCTGAACCTGTTCTTTTCAAGCCAAGTGTTTGTACAGGTGACCATTTACAGCAGAGGCCCTTATCCAGAGCTCCTGACAGAAATGCTTTGCTTTCTCCTTAGCAGAATTTTCCTTCTACTAGAACACCATTTACCTGAAACCCTAGGGGTGGGTGGATCGATATTTCCCATTCTGCCATTTCTTTTCATGAATTGGTCAAGTTTAACTGATTAGGTAACTTTACTCTTTTTAAAATGCAAATGCACATGATGAAATAGTTGCAAAAACACTAATGCTGAATAAAATCATGAGTTTTGATAGAGTTGAGTGACGCTCATTTAATCTCGATCGTTTGGTGTCAGGAGGTCAGGATCGCTGTCTTAAGTCTTTTCTCATCTCCACGCTCAGATAAAATCAATCGTGTTTAATATTATCATAAGTCTTGGCACACACAAACAGTGAACATTTTTGACAACCAATAGGTGAGCTCTCTCTCTTCAGCACCAAATGGGAAGCAGGAAAGCGGGTAAAGGAATGTCTCTGGGCGGTAGAGAATTAAAAAAATTCAAAGAAGAAAAACAAAGAGAAACAAAGTCAGTAGAGTAAATCAAACATCCTGGACTCTTAATGGATTCACAGCTCGACTGAAGAGCAACGAGACTGAAGATCAGTTTGAGTCCCATCACCAAAACTGCTGGATCAGCTTCTAGCTGGGTTTGGTTTGATGGATCAGTCAGAAATGTTATGGGAGAGTTATACAGCATCAGCAGCTCCGCCGGTTCCATCAGCTCCTTCTTTCTGATTTTCCTCAAATAGAAAAACTCGGTGTCTTTCATTAAACACCATCCACGGCTGATCGTAGCTGCTAAGTCCAGCTCTTATTAACCCGACCAAGCTGCTGATGATCTAGAACTCTTAACTTTAACATTTCTGACTCAGAACATTCACATGAAGAGCTTCAGCTAAAAATGGAACGGAAATTATAACGGAATCCTCGATGCCCTTCGTTATAAGGCCAGGATCTCACTTCGATTTTCTTCTGATCTTAGTGTCTTATAAATCAGACCCATTTTATGAATGTAAATAAACCTTCTTCTTAATAAATTAAAACTTATCAATCGATAAATTTGTGTTTATTGTCTGTATAATAAAGTTGTTGGGAAATTCTGTTCCTCGACTGTTAGGACTGAAGCTCTTAGTCTGATGATGATGGAGCTATTTTACCTCACTCAATGTTGATAAACCTATTGTTTTTTTTCAGTCTCCTTTATCCTAGAATCGAACAATAATGGTGATAATAGAACTGTGGTATAATTACAGTAATACAGTCGAGGTTCGTGCTATAAGGTCAGATATTGACACGGGTGTGATGATCTTTATATAAATTATATAGAAATTATATACTGCTTTAAGCTATATTGTCTATTGTGCTAAAGACAAAGGATCAGTCAGACTAAGGAGACTGTAGTTGATGTAATGTGTAATGGAATGAATCACTCAGGAACAGCACGTTTCTCTGCCTTTTTATTTTCTGAACAGCACAGATTTAAAAAGGAAATTACAAAGTTTTTTTATACTGTGGTTACTGTCTGTAAACTAACCCCCCTGTAAAGAATATTTAAAGTATTTAAAAACACAGTCAGTACAACATTCCGGAAAAGTGTACAGTGAGTTACATGCACTGAGGTCAGTGATTACAGGTTTGGATCTTTAACCACTCTTAGAGAAGAGAGTTCAGTTCTTTGCTCTGCATGTCCTTGAACACTGCAAGAGCAGGGACGAAGGCTTCCGAAATAAACTTTAAGCACCGATCTACAGGTACATTAGACATGTCCAAGTCGATCTCCTGCTCCCTCTGTCCCAAGATGACTGTTTTCTTAATGCCACACACAAACATTTGATAATGGATCAGGGTTCTGGTCTTGCTAGAGATGTTTTTCTCATCAGAGAAAACAATGATTTGCCTTTCACCCTTTTCTTTGTTATTATACACCCTGAGTTTTTCGGCTTGTAAAAATGGATACTGACTGTGTTCTGCAATGTTTTTAACTGAGATACAGTCGAGTACTGTCTTTATCTCTTCCTTATTGCCACTGTTACATTGTTTTCTTGCCCAGTTATACAACAAAATGTGTCTCTGATTTTTCTTATTACGCTTATTTGCAATTTGCTTATGACTCCTGGTGCTTTTGTTTTTCTTTGGATCATTTAAAGGTGTGCTGCAGGAGCTGGGAGCCAGGAACTGAACAGTCTCTTGCTTTTGTGCATTATCATTGTTTTTAAGCTGTAGCTGATCGATTGGCCGGTGCTGCTCATTCTTAACACGGAGATCGTCTGCACGCTGTGGAATTGGTGGTTGTGGCTGCCAGTCTGTCTCAGCACCTTTGTTTAATGGAGAAATTTGAAAGCCCACATTTTGCTCAGAAGCTCCTGCTACCACTGTTATATTGTTGTAGGGAACTGATCCAGCTCTAACCATCTCTAAGTCTAAATGCCTGCTTGTTTCATCCAGGCTGACCTGAATGTCCATGGGCTCCTCTACCGGTGTGGTCTCTTTGTCATTTGTTTCCGGGGTGAACAGTGGCCCGTTCTGGGAGAGAACATCATTCATTTCTTCAGGTGAATTGTCCTCGGGGCGCTGCAGATCATTTTGGAGCACATGACCACTTTTGGGTGGGCTCTCACTGGGTATTTTCTCAGAATGTTGAACCTCTGTCTCTCCTACACTGTTGTTTACTGGACCACTTTGTGTCAGAGAGACATCCCCGACTTGTGACTGGTTGCTTTTTAAACTTAAGCTTGATTGTGATTCATATCCACTGCTCTCTCTGGACTGATCATCAGTGATGTCCATAATCAGGGAATCATTGTCAGGTGGGACATATTCTGAGTCCTTCTCAAAAAACATGCTGAGTGTAAGTTTTCTGGGAAATTTTGCACCTGTAGCAGCATCAAGAAACAACTGCAGCTCTCTGTTGCTTTTAATGTCGTGAAAGTCTTTCGCATTAACACGTAGGCTGCTCTTCAGCTTTTTATCCTTCAGGTCTTTTTCCAAATCCTCCATTTCCTCCGGGGCAAGCTTCTTCTGCAGGTTATCGATCAGATTTTGGTTGATTGTAGGATATGAGACATAATCTTCCAGCTTGCCAAAGGTGTTTAAAGTCTTGAGGTCTGTTTTACATAAAGATATAGAGTCATATTTAGTTTAATAAAACTGGTAAAGCGATGCAGATACAGTAAATCAGATACAGTAAGTGATCAGCCCCCTGATTTATTGCTTTATCGAGCCACTTTTTGCTTTAATGACAGCCATCAATCTGTTTGGATCTGTCTCTACCAACTTCACACATCTAGACTGGGAAATTTGCCCGTTTTCATTGCAAATTTTTTTTGAGTTAGGTCAATTTCGAGGTTACAGGGAATGCACTGCTCTCTTCAAGTCTATCCATCAGCTTTAGCTAAGGACTCTGACTTGGCCCGACTTGGCCACTGAAGGACAGATCAGTGGCCAAGTCATTCCTATCCTAAAGCTACTGTTTTGTATTTTTGGCAGCATGTTTAGGGTCATTGTCTTGCTGAAAGGTGAACCTCCTGCCCATTTTCAGCTCTCTAGAGCTTCACGGTAGGTATGGTGTATTTTTTAGAGGGGTGCTGTGTTTGGTTTTCGTCAAACATCCCACAGAGTTCAGTCCCACAAGTTCAGTCTTGGTTTCATCTGACCATAAAACCTTTTACCACGTGGCATTAGAGTCTTCCAAGTATTTTTTGGACATATCCTTTTCCTAACTTGTTTCTTTCCACAGGTTTATTCCTGACCCCTGAAAGGACCTGTATAACAACAAAATATTTTGATGTTACCAAAATATGAAGTGGAATCTTCAAGGAACATCTGGTTTTATTCTGAAGTTATTAAAACCACTACAGCTGTCAGGTGAGGGATTGGTTGTACCTGAGCAAGATTATAAGGGTTACTCTAAAGGGCTGATTACTTATCCAAACCAGGGATTTAACTAATTTAAATTATAATAATTTATCAGAATTTTTTAAACAGTTATTTTGTTGAAAAAAGTTAGACATTATTTAGTTTCATTTTCATTGTATAATCTCACAAAAGGCAAAGATTTCAATAGGGTATGATGATTTTCTGTAGGCACTTTATTTTAATTTCACGTATTGAGAGTGAAGCACAAAAACTGAGCAAAACCAACCAGTTAAGTAAGCAAAAATACCTTCTTGTTTTTATTATTTGGGAGAGAGAAGGTAAAGAGGAACTGAGCTAATCAATCTATTGATCGTGAATTAATCTAATAATCTCACCTAGTGATTTGTTGACACCGTCGGTTTCATCCACGACTTCATCAGACTGGCTTCTAGACCTCTTTCCTGTGTGTAAATGAAGTTAATTTTTGACTAGTAGCAGAAATCAATTTAAATGATATTATCATTAAAACAAGAAATGCAATGCTAGAAAAATATCTCAGTAACTTACTCTCTGGTTCTACATTCTCTTTGTTGCTGTTATTTCCTGTAGGAACAAACAACCTGTCACGTTCCTTCATTCAGACTGGGATACATGCATGATAATGGAATTCACTTATTTATATCACAGACTAATAATGATGAGTTGAGGTCTTACCCAGTTCTTCAAGTACATGGAACTCATTCTCCTTCAGCCACTCGTACACACACTCAAAGGCTTTTTTACTGTTCAGATTGTTGTATATTTCACGCATTCGGCGCTGTCTAGTTTCCTTTCCTTCAATGTTGCTGTACATTTCATCACTAATTTCACCCTTTCCACGAAGATGGTCAGCCAGCTCCATTGGAGTTCTTGTCCTTTTTACGATTTCACTCATATGTGTCTCAAGAAAATCTTGTGCTGCTGATCGTTCCATGATACCTGTTAGTGAAGAGAAGTTAGTGAAGCTTTTTTACTTATAACAGGTTTAAAGCCTTAACGTAAAAATGATTCCTTTCCTTTTGATCACAGGTTCATCATTTCAGCAGCAGAGCTTACTTATGAACAGTAATAACAGAGAGAAGTTTGACTTTCCTAGGTCATTGCTTTAGTACATTAAACCACGTTAAGCTTTGTTCAATGTGTTTTAGACTGTCCCCAAAAGGCTAGGAGACCGCAAACCCGGTAAACTGCTGAACCTCAGTATCATGGTTTAGATGTTTTGCCTCCTTTATAACAGATCAACTCTACACACAGATTACATTTAGCCGTTTCGTTTTCTCTCAAAGTGGATGGTTTATGTACTTACTTGTACTTTTACATAAATTGTCTTAGTCTATTTAGTTTTATATGGCTCTTTTATTCTCTAACATACTTTGCTTTTCTCCTTACTGTTTACCTGACTGGAATCAGTTTGTGAAAGACTTTAGCTGGTGGTTTTGGTGGGGATTTTTGTGGAACTGATCTGGCAACACGTATTCTGTCTGATTCAGCTTCCTCTCTGCCTTCTTACAGCACTTAAATGGTGAAAGACAGAAAGTCAGGCTGCAGAAACAGACAACTTTTCTAATATCATGTTGGATTTTATTTATTTTTTTATTCACGAGGAAAAGTTCAAGTGGAAGGATGACGTGTTTAAAATATTATTTACAAAGTATACAGACAAAAACTGGAGGATTTTATGAGAGGTACGGAACAGATTTCTAACTGTGACCTTGCAGTGCAGCTGGATGGGTTTAATGTAGTTTTTTAAAGCGATTAGAACAGGGTTAACGGTTCCTTTACCAATGCAGTCAGGCTACTGGATAAAGACTAGCTTTATAATTACTAAAATAAAGCTTACAACAACCAAGAAATAGTCTAAGTGTGCAAAAATCAAATCGAGTGCAAGCAGATTCCTTTATCACAGGTTAATCTGAGCAGAGCTGTAACTGAATAAGAAATAAACTGTACTTAATAAAGCTTACTTTCACTTTCCATTCACTAAACCTGCCGCATTTATTATGTTATTCCTACCTTTAATAGCAGCTTATTAAAATATGAACTTACCTGTCGGACGTACAGCTTTGTACCGTTTCACCTGGACAGACTGTGAGTCACTCTGACCATAATGTTTTATGGGCTGATGTTTATAGGACACAAAAATAGTAAACAAAAAAACCGCGCGATATCGGATTTTGGCGCCACTAGTCAGTGACCAATAGACGTAACTTCCTGATCCAGTTATTTTCAAATGAGCAGTTTCGATGTTATCACAGGGGCGCAGAATTGAGTAGGGACGGTTGTGACGTGTCCCTACTGATATCTAGTAATACTGAACTGTAACTAGTATTTAATTTAGATCTAAAATTAAAATATAACGGTCTATAAGTGTGTAGTTAGTTTGTGTTTGGCACACAAACGGTTAACTGATGTCTGTTATGGAGTCCCGCCGCCTCCATTGTCCACAGCGCTAACAGGATTGGCTTTGCCGTTTGTTGCTAACGTGTGGGAGGCTGTGGGTGTTAAGCCAAAGCTTATTTGCATGTGTAGGCTGAGTGAGAGGCGCCATCCAGCGGTTGTGTAGACAAAAATCGCCTCAGGTATCGATTCAAAAAGGGACAGTACATGTTATTTATAAATGAGAACCCATTACATAGGTTATTACACGGAACTGGTGGCAACCCGACACGTGTGTGTGTGTGTGTGTGTGTGTGTGTGTGTGTGTGTGTGTGTGTGTGTGTGTGTGTGTGTGTGTGTGTGTGATGGTTATATTACATTGTGGGGACTTGCATCGTTGGAATTTGGCTATAGTTACAGCAACGAGTCAAAAGATTTGCTTGACCTTACTGAGGTTAAGATCTGACTTTTTTGTTTAAGATTGTTTTTTTGACCTGCTGTGCATCTTTTGCTGGCTCCTGCTCCTCCATTAGGGTACTGAGGTTGTGGTTAGGTGTAGCTGTAGAATTAATTGGCTACACTAATCATGTCAGTACGAAGTGTCCACAGCGATACTGACACAAGTTGGAGCAGTAAGGAAAATGCATATTTAAACACTGAGTGTACCTTACATTTCTTTTGACTTTATTTCATTGCAGACAGTATGAACTTCAGATATGTCATGTTTTTTGTGGGGTTTTTTTTCGATTCCTTTGTTAAGAAACATCCATTCTTGCATTTCAGGCCTGTGGCACATTCAAAAAAAAAAGTTGGGACGGGGGCAATTTAGGGTTAATAATGAATTTTAAAAAACTAAATAGTATGATTTCAAACAGGTGATGTCAACAGATGATATAATCACGATTTGGTACAAAAGCAAAATCCAAGAAAGGCTGAGTCTTTGATGAGCAAAAGTTTATATATGTATTTATTTTGTTTATTTATTTGCACAAGAAGGTACAGTGTATATATAAACTATAAGTTCAGCAACTTTCTGTCCTACTGTCCTTAAACAAAGTCCATAGAGAATTAGTTTGCCAGTTCTGATAAAGAACTTGGCAAACTGAATGGTTTGTACTGAACACCTCAGTGACTCTCAGTATGATGTGTTCAAAGTTCTCCAAGAAGTCAGTTCACTATATCTCTGCCCTCCTGAAGCAAAATACATAAAGAAATGACTTGGTAGTTTGATGGAGAACTTGCACAGAACCCTGAGCTTACCTCTATCACACACCTCTTACTGAAGACTCAAGTCTGTTGAAGAAGCAAAGGAACAAACTCCAACCCAATATCCATTTTTTTGGATCTAATGTGTTTGCAAGCTTTTGGATATACGATGTATATTTGTATGATAACAATTTGCAAGTGTGGACCACATCAGGACCCTGAGGTGTTACAGGTGCTTGTGTTGGAAAGAGGGAAGGGGAAAAGGGGTGCAGAGACTTGGACTGGACTTTGAGGAGGTTTCCACATTGCTGGATAGCCAACCCCTCTGTATTTGTTAGGAAATAAGGTGGAGGAGGGTGCGTGAAATTCATCACAAAACATGACTGGTATATATTGGTAGCTAACTTGGAATAGGTTTTGGCTCCAGGCATGGTGCTTCCCCCAAATTATTGCCAAATTATTAAGTTAAATTTATCAAAATCTATATAGAAGGTTTGGTAGAAATGGTCACAAATAATAAAAACAACTGATCTAAATAAAGCCTGTAAAACTTTAGACAGCTTTTAACCTGTAAGCTGTATTTGTATTGTTTTATTTGGAAATACTTCTCTTTTATAGTAAGATCTTTTCTGTGAAGGAGAGAAAGAGAAAAGGCCTTAATCCTGATTATCTATAATCTCCCCGGGCTCGGCCTGCTGTGCCCCAAACACTGAACAGCTTGTCGTGGCTTCCTGCTCTGGGATTTGGACTGTAGAGTCTCTTCTGGAAGAGAGAAAAGAAAAGACGATGCATTACAGTGGTGCTGATATCTAGCAGGAGATAATCAAAACAATTAGTGCCAAGGAGCTGTTGTTAGACCATTCCTCCATACAGAACAGCTTGCTTCAGGTCCTTCCACAACATTTTGATTGGATTGAGGTCAGGACTTTGACTCGGCCATTCCAAAACATGAACTTTATTCTTCTTTAACCATTCTTGTGTGCTTAGGGTCGTTCTCTTGAGATTCAGTTCATGGACAGATGTCCTGACATTTTCCTTTAAGATTTTCTGCTGTAATTCAGAGTTCATTGTTTCATCAATGATGGCATCCTTCCTGGCCCAGATGCAGCAAAACAGCCCCAAACCATGATGCTACCATCACTGTGTTTCACAGATGGGATAAGGTTCTTATGCTGGAATGCAGTGTTTTCCTTTCTCCAAATATAACGTTTCTCATTTAAACCATAAAGTTATGTTTTGTTTTTTGTTTAAAATAGGTCCACAAAACATTTTTCGAGTAGCCTCCTGGTTTGTCCACATGATCTTAAGCAAAGTTCTGATGGTGAACTCATGAACATTAATATTATTTGATTTGAGTGAGACCTTTAATTGCTTTGAAGTTACCCTTTGTGACCTTGCAGACTATTATTCACCTTGCTCTTGGAGCGTTTGGTCGACCACTCCTGGGGAGGGAAACATTCCTCAATTTGTAAACACTCTGTCTGACTGTGGATTGGTGGAGTCCAAACCCTTTAGAGATTTTGTAACCTTTTCCAGCCTGATGAGCATCAACAACCTTTTCACTGAGGTCGTGTTTTACTGAGGCTCCTTTGTTTGTACAATGATACACAAATAGATCTTTGATAGACTTTGATAGATCCCTATTTATATAAAACAGGGTGTACACTCACATTGCCATCCCACAGACTCTCTTTTCACCTTCAGATTAACTGCTAATCCTAGAGGTACGCGTACTTTTACCACTTACAGATATGTAACATTCGGTGTACACTATTTTTATCTCATTTGTTTACTTTGGTTCTGTTCATCTACTTTTAGGACTTGATGATATTTCACACAAGATGACACTCATTTGTATCATATTAAAGCAGAAATGCCACCTGCTCTTACCATTGTAAAAAGAATCTAATGTAGGGCAGCAGAACAGGTACGTGAGCAGTTGTTCACTCAGGTAAAAAGATCTTAAGATGTCTTAAACCGAGTAGGATTAGACTGAAGCACACTCATCTTAATACTCCTGATAAGATTATGTTGTTGCTTCATGCTGTGCTTCCATCCATTCAGTTCACAAGTTCAAAACAGTTGAAGCTTACATAAAAAGAGAATAATGTGTATGAAATCTTAGTTAGTTTTGTTATTCGGAATGCCTAGTTCTAGTACATATGACTTCCTGAACTCTGTTTTATCTCTTTAGTTGACACTGTGAAACAAAAATGTCAAACAGCTTGTCAAGAAGTTCCCTTCAGTTAGCAAATGTAATGACAGCAATCCAGTTGGGCAGCTATTCAAGATAAAGATCTGTTTCACACGGAATGTAAATCTAGGATAAACATTTTTTTCATTATCTATATCTACAGATTCATTGAAGAGGTAAAATAAGATGTTAACAGTAGAAGTATACTAATAAAAGAAGTACACCTGAAGTACATACTGCACCCAAACTTTTGGACATGATAAATATAATGCTGTGTTTTGTTATTGTTAACACAAAATGTATGAATCTCATCTTTAACGTTGACGATGATCTAAAACATGTCCAGATCAACACAAATCTATAATCTGTAATTATAGGAGAAGTGCTGTTTTATTGGTAATCAGAGGTTGTACAAAATATTAAATGCAGAGGGACAATAACTGTGGCACGTGGTTTTGTTTAAAATAGTTCATTCTTGACCATGAATTTTTTTTTCTGTTCTTACTATTTGTTTATGTGACATTTGTCTGAACAGTTCAGGCGCCTAAATAAGAGCAATGCTTCACAAGACCCACTCATCATAATGGAGTCAGCAGTAACATGTACTTCTTTAATGTTCATGTTAAAAAGGGCAGGTTTTTTCTTTTTATTCTCTGCTAATGTTTTTGGATTGTTGTGACTAAACCGTTATCTTACTATTTTGGATATACAGTATGTTGGATATATTTTGCTTACCCACCTTTTTCCTCATATAATAAATGGTAAGGATTTTAACTCTATAGGTAGTTTAACCTGCCTTTGTCACGTACACAGTAACCAGCTCTTTCTGGTTTGTCACACAGAGGCAAGGGGTTCCTAAGAACTTGCAATGAACTTCAGTTATGGATGTTAACATTTGATTTTTAACCATCCTGTCCCATATGTATGAGAGCCATTTACCTGTCTTCACTGCCCTGGTTGTGGGGCTCGTGGTCAGTGGATAATGAAGGTCGCTGGTCAGTAAGAGTGGGACTATAATTTGAGGGGATACTGCTCGTGAAGGTCTGGTGCAGGCGAGTAGCTTGCAGTTTCCCTCTAGACGCCTCCCCCCATGGTCTTGGTAATGTGGACCTGCAGGACGGCCTGAGCGGTTGGGTGGATGACTGGATCGCTTGACTGAATATGGAGCGAGCATCGTAAAATGACATTGCATCAGAGTCAGACATGATGCCATTTTCTTCATCGCTGCTTCTCCTGGTCCATCTTTGGACACTGGACGTGGATTTGGCTGTGGATGCCTCCCACTGACCGCTGATAGGACAGTTTGGGGAGGGAGGAAAAGAAGGAGGACTTGGAAGTCTGTGGCATACAGAGTTACTTGAGGGTGGGATTCGGGCTCTGGAAACTGGTGGAGTCGTTGGAGGGCGGCAGTTAGCGTAAGGATTTGAAGTTTCATCGTCATCTGAGTCCCTATATTCCTGTCTTGCTGATCGTACTCCCAATCCCACAGAAGAAGCCCTCTGGTGCCCTGAAGAGTTTGAGGAGTGCTGGTAAAGTCGGACTGCCTCATCCCTTGCTTGCTGGTCAATGTCCTCCTCAAACTGTTCTTCAACCACATTATCCTGTCTTCTTGGATAATAACACCTTGAAATGGTGGCACGGCTGGGGAGCAAGGGCTTTCTCTGTATTGTTGACCGTAGACCTGAGACACCACTCTTCTCTCTCTGATTGGAGACTTCGTGACCTTCCACATAATCAGGAGGACCTTCATTCCTCTCAAAAGTGTTGTCCATTAGTAGCTCAGGGGGAGGAGGTGGAAGGCTGTCCACATCAACCTCTTCAGGTCTCTCTGGCAGTCTTTTGTGAGATGGATGACTCCCATTAATGGCGAAGCTGTCTTTGCCGTAGATTAATCTGGGCAGAAAGTGCCGTTTGCTTCCTCTAAATCTACTTGTAGGCCTGGTAAAGGGCTTCTGGATGGGTGCGTTGGGCACCCCTTGGCTAAACGTGTTGATAAGTCGCTTGACAGCATTTCTGCCAGGCGGTTCAGGTGCATATACAGGTTGACAGCTAGTTGGCAGGATAACATTAGAGCATGGCTTGTCAACTTTTTGGCAATCATTCTGCATTCGGTGTTGCCCTTTTACCGTCACATCTACCTTGCTAAATAGACAGTCAGCGGACCGTGAGCGTCGTGGGTGCGTGGGCTTTCTTTGACGTGGCACAACGGGATTGCCAGCAGTTTGAGGTCGACTGATGTTTCTTTTTCTTTGATTGAACTGCTTCACAGTACAACTGGCTGGTCTGTTGTTTTGCGCACTGACCTGTAGTTCATGCTGACTGGAGTTTTCATGAGAACAACACGATGTCTTTCTTTGGCTTTTCTGTTCATCATTTGTCTTCTTGTCTTCCTCATCAGTATCAACAGCATCAACATCATCGTCATTATCATCATCTTGAGCTCTGTTTTCTTCAACCTCTTTAACAAGCTGATCAGGTGAGCTGTTCTGAAAGCAGCTGTCTCCTAATCCAGAACTTGCCTGCTGGCCACATAGTTGCCCTGAACCATTCTGGCACTCATTGTCAGCCCCGATGCCACTGTCCTCACTGTGTAAAGCGGAGTCTTTTGGACTGGGCTTCACCTGAGCAGCAGCCTCTATGCAACTTAGCACTTGTTTCATCCGTGCCTCTGCTGCTCTTTTTCCCACCAGTTTCTCTCCCAGTAGGTGTGAGAGTGAGCCAAAGTATTCGACTGCTTCTTCTAAGGCTGCGTCACCCTGACCCATTACAGAGTCTCCGACTAGCCTGATTTTGTTGATGGCGTGATGGAGAAGGTCAGTTGAATCTGAGTATATCTCTCCATCCATCTCCCCGCCTGGCCAAGCCATGTCTATTCTGTGGTCCTCCAGCATCTGCTCTCCCAGGACAGCCAGTTCCTCCAAGGTCTGGTTCATTTCCTCATACTGTAAAGCTAGTAATGTCACCAAGGGCTGTAAAGACAGCTGGGCCTGTTTTGCTTTGTCCAATATTTCTAAGATTGAGTTGTATTTAGGGATGTTCGTGTCCAGATATGCAAAGGCTGCCTGGTGAGCTTTCACCGTTGCATCTGGGGGATCCAACCTTTTCCTGCTCACTGGGCTACTGGTTTTCTTTCTTGTTTTGTCCAATCTTTCTGTCTCTCCTGGATATACACTGGTCTCCTTTACGTCAACATTTCCTTTAGTGATTGTAGTTGTATCACATGCCTCAATACAAGATGAAGATATTTTACCTTGGAGTGGTACATCATTGCAATCTTCTTCGTTCTCTAATAAAGCAGCTCCATTGGAAATGGGTTTCTCTGGTTGCTCTGTTCTATCAGATAGTAAACCAGAGCTGTTTTCAAACTGCAGAGCTTTGTCTTCCTGGGCACAGACTCCAACAAAGGGTTGACCTTTGGAAGGTGAGCAACCCATTACAAAGAGCACAAAGCAATTCTTGTTCGAGAGCCTGTTAGTGTTCAGGTAGATACCCAGTTCTCAGTAAGGCTTGTTCTTGTTCTTTAGTGATGTCTTCTTCAGAATGTGTTGCTCCTACTTGAACCACCTAAAATGCTCCATCTCAGTCTGGGTATTCCTTATCACTGTGCTGCCTTCAAACAGCTGAGTAGCTGAGAGGATAAATTAGGATTGGTGATCCTCACTCTAAGCAAGCACAGATGGTCAGGTTAAAAGAATAAGGTACACGTAAGAAGCTAATCTCCTCTCAGAAATCAGGTGACATGCTAGAAGCTCTTGTATTCA
Source organism: Ancistrus triradiatus (assembly GCA_025084515.1). NCBI lineage: Eukaryota > Metazoa > Chordata > Actinopteri > Siluriformes > Loricariidae > Ancistrus > Ancistrus triradiatus. The sequence continues at coordinate 182,237 of JAJAGP010000352.1, read as the reverse complement.
TTTACATAATTATGTGAATCATTACATAGGAAAATGAAAATATTTGGGGTTTTTCAGCATTTCTGATAATACATGCATATCAGAGTTATAACAACAACAGTTTGGTCACAAACCTTTATGCACAGGCTCTTGTCTGTGTTGCTGAAAATATACTGCTGAAAATATTTAACTTTTTTTAAGATTAGTCATTTCATGCTCTGAAAGTACGTACTTTAGTTCTAAAGTTCTACAATAGTTGGCAGTATACTTGTAGACATCCTTGTCTAGGTTAAAACAAAGGTAGGCAATCTTTGTACTTTTTGGAAAGTTATTGCTTTTATGACACTGATCCAGTTACATCATTAAGAGTAAGAATGTGTTTCTGAAAAAAAAGTATTTTATTTTCCTTTAAGATTTTAGTTTTTCTATAGCCTTGTCATTACCAACAAATTCCAACATGGATACCAAGAATGAGTTTCCACAGAGCTCCACTATGGCACAAAAAACTGCTAAAAGGATATCATTTTGATGTTGTGCTGTGTAATGTTTCTTCTTTTTTTAAAACAGTGAAGCCCAATGGCAAAGACAAACAAGATAACAAGAGAGTTTTTGGAGCAAGAGTTTTATAAGATCAATTCAGTATTTCATATCATGTTTTATTTTGAGTTGTTCATAAGAACATAAACCTTAGACAGTCACTATCTATGTGCTTATCCTTAATTATTTAAGGAAAAACACATTCTGGCACTCTTTTTTTTTTTTGTTTGGCACTCTTTTCCTTGGTTCGTTTTCCCTTCATTTGTAGACCCATAATGTTGTAGTGACACCGACTGCTGTCCTGTTTTGTCTTCTAGTTTTGCTTGGGGATGATAAGCAGTGGTTTCTTCAAAATCCATTTGTATTACATAAAACCATAAACCAGTAATAACATGCTCACCTCATCAGTCTTCACTGTTCATCTCATATCACACACTTTACTTTTTACGTATGTTTTACTATGTTTTGATTTACAGTGTTTACAGTGTTACCTTCATTACTAGTGGCCTCAGATTTTTGGCCTCCACTGTATTTGTATATATAATTGTCTTCCACAAGCGTATCAGTTCTATTTATTGTAGCTGTTTGCACATCGGTCTGTTTCTCTGCTCCTAATGCTTCCTGGCAGAGCTCCGAGTGCTAAATGTGACTCCACTGGGATTATTTCGAGCTGTGTGCCTCACCTGAAATCTTATTTGGACCCTTTCCATAGGTGCTATCTGAGTGTACATTTAGCAGGTTCATCTTTTAAAGATAAGGTTTAAGTTATCCGAAAAACAACAACAATAATAATAATAATAGTGATAACAAAAGCACGGTTGAAGTTTTCAAGGACAATGTTTTATTAAAAAGTTTTTAAAAAACAACAAAATAGAATTGTTTCTATTGTAAAACAAACTGCAATTCAATAAAAGTATCAGATATAACGCATTACATACAAGCACACAGTGTATACAACAAGCTAATTACATGAGCTGTATTTTTTTCTGCACCATGAAGATGTTCACCATTTGGATGATCTTGTGATCCAAAAAGAGTGGAATCATTTTACTTTGAGCATTTACCCAAAGACTCCTGAGTCTCAGGGCTACTTGTTCAGCTAAAAAGACTTCTACATGTATGAAATACTGGAGAAGTACTGAACCTGAGATGTTAATGTATTGATGTTCTCGTGTGTTTTAATGTACTCAAGGTGCTGCAGTTGGTACCTGATGTGTTACTCTACATTGTCAGTGTCTGCAGAGACGAGCTGAGTTTGTGACGCCATCCTGGATGTTTGGATGGACGCCTCTGATGCTGATCTAGAAAATGAACCCTGAAGGTTCACGCCTGAGTCCGTGTCAGAGCTGCCTTTTGCCTTTAACTTCTCCACCTGATTTGAGAGGATCCTGTACCACTTTGGGAGGAGGTGGCAGATGATGACTCCGTAGTTGGAGACCATTATGGCAGAGATCTGGATGATGGCGCGCTGTTCTGACTGGGAGATGAAGAGTGCGATGAAACACATCCAGACAAACAAATGGATGAGCATGCTGAAGACTGTCGGTTCTGTCTCTTTATCTTTCCCTTTGAAGGCGAACACGAAGCACACCAAAGCTAGAACGGCTATGTAGACATGCATCGCGCCAAAGCCATGTTGTATGGACCCTTGGATGCACTGGTGGTTTATGGTGAGCAGCGCTCAGTCTTTGAAAGCATCTCCTCTGCTTTAGGAGAGTCGAATATAAACCAGAAGATGCAAATAAGAGCTTGAAACACCAGTAAGGACAAGCCATTGATGATGAATAAAAGGCTTATTGAACCTGCTTAGGAAAAGCCTGGCCTGTTTGGGTTGTAGGAAACCCCATTACATGACGGCTAAGAAAGACCTAAAAGCCCTGACAAGAATGCAATGATACACAGAGTGTGAATCCCAGTCCATACAGGATCTGCTTTGTGCTTCTGCAGTGATTGTCGCTTGGGTTCACCTAAAAACAGGATTATATACTTACAAAAACTCCCCAACAGGCCTAATTTCATTAAACAGTAAAGCAATAAGGTGTGTTGCTTATTCTAGGATTTGGCTCTGTGGACAATGAATAGACCAACCAACGAGAAGAGCAGGAGTAGTATTCCCAATACTGTTGCAATCATCACCACATTGATGGGGGAGCGGGTCGTTTCCACTTCAGAAACCAGACGTTTCAGAGGCTGGCCATTTTTTTGTTGAATTTGGCGAGGAGAGAAGATGTGCCGCTTGGACACGGCTTGCATTCTGGTTGGTTCTGTGGAGAGAAAAAATATGGAGGAGGGGAACTGTTACTTCCCCAGCTCACAGCTTTTGAACTGTGCTTGAGAATTTTGCCCCCAACTTTTGGGGGCATAAATCGAGTGGCATGTATGGGGTGCATAAACTTAAAAGCCAGTGGTTTTTTTTAAAATTGTCATTTCACATGTGTCAATGCAAAGACTGCCAGTGTCTGGAATAGAACTTCAGATTTACAGTCAGTTTGCAAACTCAAACTCAAATTCCTCAGCACTCACTATTCCGCACAAAAGCCTCATCAAACAAATAATTGAAGAACTAATTCAACTTAAAAGATCATAATGGTCCAAACTAACTACAAACCCCAAATCAGAAGAAAGAAACAGAAAAAAACGTGTTGGGGGGAGGGTATTATTTATGGGGAAAAAATGCAACAAAAACGAAAATTAATAATAAAAAAAAAAAATAAATAAATAAATAACAAATAAAACAATAATGCAGCGTTTCCGTACATTTTTACTTTCCGTACTGTTTTGTCTTAATTCATCTGTTAATAATTGTCCATTCCTTCATTTCAGGCCCTGACCCACGTTCCCAAATGTAATAGAGATTGCTTGACTGTGATTGCATTGTGTTACTGATACACACACATTTCAGTAATTACTTCCCATTTACATCACAGCTGAGGAATTTACCACGTCCTACAGGAAAAACAACATGCTCAAACAGTTTTTCAAACAACTTAATATATACCCCTGTGCAATCTAGTCCTATTTTTTCTTAGGGGGAAAACTCCTGTATCATTTTTCTCAGGTAGTTACTCTCTACGCCATTTCTGATTGGCACAGTCCCAAGAACTGAAGAGTTGGCATGCAAATCAAAACAAACAAAACACCTGAAAGTAAGGGCAATCCAGGACACTTCTCTTGGCCAAATATCAGTGTTGACATCCAAACCAGCACTCAAAAAACACCTCTTTCTACAAACCTTTGACAGAACTCAGCTCTGCATTGGTAGGAAAGGACATGAGCTCAATAAGATGTACTGAGTGAATGATTCACTAGCTGAGTTGGACCTGAGGAGCTTCATTTTGGGGGGATGCCTTCACAAATCTAAATGACTCACCTGACTCGTTTGAATATTTTCCAGTTTCACAAACAAGACAGGTATAGCAACAGGTTTCTCTTTGTGATATCTGCATGTGTGTTCCAGGGGGACATGTTTCTGAGCACCTGGACTTGGGCTCCTGGACGAATAAAGAGAGGATTTATTTGAAGTTCCTCAATAATGCTAACGATACATAGACAAATACTATAACATTAACACTGTCTCAGTTTCTTCAAATTCAGTGTAGACTGGGTCAGAAGGTGTTTCTCACCGTGCCGTTGAACCATGTGATTTTATCCTTATAGACCTCCATGACTCCGCTCTGTATGAGGTACTTTCCGACCACCGCGGGTATTTTTGCATCACCGTTCCTCTTCCACGTTATGAGATTATAACCATTTTCGAAATCACCGTCTTTATTAAAAGAATGCGTCTGGTTGTCCACGGTGAAGTTTATCTTATGAAGAATGCTGAGAAGCTGAACATGTAGAAGCACAAAAGCGTCAGGTTTTAGCATTGAAACCACCAAACACAGCCTGTTAAAGAGGTCCATATACAACACTAAATCAGAAGAAGTTGGGATGGTATGGAAAATGCTAAATAAATAAAAAAAATTTTGACTTTTATTTCATTCATTATCAAACCTTTATCAAGCTCTACAATACAGAGTTACATTCACAAATACCACTTAAAACGTTACTGTGCTAAAAAGAAGCCTTATCTCTGGGCTCAAAGACATCTGGGATGGACCATCATACAGTGGAGATGGAGATTGTGCTCAGACCCATCAGTATAACATCTTTTTGGGAAGAAATGCAGGCAAAGAAGAAAAAATGGACCATCCAAGCTGTTATGAGGAACAAGTACAAAAGCCAGGCTGCATTAATGCAGAAAAGTAGACTGAGATTTTGGAGCAACATAAACTGCCTTCAAGACGCCATCTTTTCCAGGGACGTCCATGCACCTGTTGACAAAACTTTAAGTGTTTTGTTTAATCCATTACTAGCCCTAAATGACCCCCATCCCAACTTTGGATGTTTATTTACAAATGAAATGAAGCTGACCAGAAAAAACAACCATAAAATATCTTGGGTTCATGTTGTCTGCAATGAAATAAAAGTCAAAGTCAAACTGCATTTTTTGCATTTGCCATACCGTCCCAACTTTTCTGATTTGGGGTTGTAGATGAAGTTGTTGCTTCCTTGTGTAAATTCAAATTCCCATAGTTCCTCAAATGGACACCTGTTTAGGATATCTGTAAAAGCTTGACTGTGTATGAAGCAATTCTGTACGGCCAGCTTCTGAAAGGCCAGAATATGAAAGTTATGAAAGCAATATTTACCTTCCAAGGAGGGAAGTTGGCGTCTTCAGAACATGCAGTGCTGTTACATTTCAGAAGTTCTTTGATGGCATGGGCTATGGCATAGACTGCCACTCTCTGACTGTAAACTTCTGTCAGGTCCACTCTCTGGAGCAAGTAGTCATCGTTTGCTACCTGCGGGTTTGTTACGTTGCAGGCCACAGAGGATGTGTTCTGACCAGGGGTGCAGTTGAACCTCATTTGCTTATATTCCCTGATGAAATCGTTCCTCGCCCCTGGGGTTGGCCTCAGGTTCCTGAGATAGTCTTCAAAACCTGGGATATTTCCACTAATAAAAGTTAACCCAAAGATGTCGCCTACTTTGTTTATGTCTCTCATCTCCATTATGAAGCGGGTCGCAGACCAGGAATCACTGGCAATCCAGACACGGCTAGTGTTTGTCTTAATCATTTCTTTAAAGAGCATCTCCACCAGCTCCGGTCTCAGAAAGAGCAGCACAGCTGTGACACTTGATTTTCGAATCGTTTCAGCCACCTTCTGGATATACAATCCTATATCTTTCTGAACGAGGTAGTTTGGTAAAACCATGTTAAAATCTACGCATATAGATAGTTCCTTTGCATTCTGCAGAAAGCCCTCGCTAGCGGCTTTGCCATAGTCGTCGTCTAGGGTCACCACGCCAACCCAGTTCCAGGAGAATTTGTACAAGAACTTTGCCAGGGCCTTTGTTTGATATTTATCGCTTGGAATGACACGCAAGAATGCTGCATAGCGTAGCTTGTCACTCAGTGCTGGTGCTGAAGATGTACAGCTTATCTAAGGAATGTGAAAAGGCAGGAACATGGTTCAAGAAAACGAAAGAAACTTTTCATCACTGCATTAGGTTGATCTTCATGCAACAGAACCTCCAGTGATTTATTTTTTACACCAGGTATATTATTTAGTTGTTTTAAGTCACAATAAATCAAAGGAGCCCTGAATGACTTACTGATTATGCTTTAGCGCTAGCATTACTAGGATTTCTTGATTCTGAGGACATGTCCCCTCCTTCTTCCGAAGCATCAGGGGGTCATTAGCTGACTGGTCATATGTAAATGATTGGTGTGTTAGCAGAGTCAGTGGAGTCAGCAGAGCGTTGGTGACTTTTCTACACAATGCCCCTCGGCACTTGCCAACACTGCTCTCAAACTCAAATTAACTTCGTATTTAATTATCTGTCTACCTGTCTATCCATATGCACTCATACATACACAAAATAAACATATACATACATACACGCCTCAACACTGAAACTGCAACACCAAAAAGGAACAGTGATGGAATTGGATCTTACCTGAGGAATCATGTAGAGGCTGAGCAGCTTGGCAATGGGAATAGACAATTCAGAATATCTTTCTCCTATAAATGCTTTCACAGGAGGCCTGAACTCGGTGTAGTCAGAGAGCTCTGCAGATGATCTATTAAAAGCGAGCATGTTCTCCACACACTCCAAAGCTTTGGTTCCATACACACAAGGATCACACATCAGATAGCCGAGCTTAATTCCAGGAAGAAAGCTGGAGTTATTGATTGTTTCGATGGTTTGAATTACAGCCAAGGACTGAACAAATGGTATTAGATCAAGGCTGGAAAAACACACGCAAAATACATACAAATTAACAACATTTATGAGTAAATGTTAATGCCTTGAACCCTTTCCTTTAGACTCACTCTGTGCAGGTGTACACTTCAGGACGTGTACGTTCTTCGAGGCCTTTCACATTAGAATGAACTGATCCTAAAATCCCGATCACAACGTCCCCTGGTAAATAAGCTCCGCAGGCAGACATGAAATCACCGTGAGCTGCTGAGTGCAACAGCACAGTCACACCCAGCACGTAAAGACCCAGGCGAGATGCAGCTGAAGTCATGTTGAAAAGAAATGTGGAAACGCTTCTGTCTCCGGTGTAACGTGTAATGAAGAGAAAATCTGTTGAAGAGATAAGCTACATCTGAGCGTGAGCAGGAAATGTGTGCAGACTCAAAGCAAAACTGAGCACAAGAATCTGGAACAACAGGAATAACAACGCCGGGCAGCACAGCACCGTGCTTATTGTAAAAACATACATCCACAGTGTGCAGTGGTGCTGGAAAGTTTGTGAGCCCTTTAGAATTTTCTATATTTCTGCATAAATATGACCTAAACCATTATCAGATTTTCACACAAGCTCCAAAGGTAGATAAAGAAAACCCAAATAGAAATGAATATTATACTTGGTCATATATTTATTAAGGAAAATGATCCAATATTGTGTATCTGTGAGTGTCAAAAGTGTGCAGCAATAAAAGTAACTAAAGCTTTGCGGTAACTGATCACTCCTGCACATCAGCTTGGAGGAATTTGATCCCATTTCTTTGGGACGCTGGGGTGTTGGTGGGTTTCCTCACATTAGCTGCTCGCTTCAGGTCCTTCAACAACATTTCTATCAGACTATGGTCTGGACTTTGACTTGGAAATTCCAAAACATGAACTTTATTCCTCTTTAAGCGTTCTTGTGTGCTTTGGGTCGTTCTCTTGCTGCTTGACTCACGTTCTTTTAAGATTCAGTTCCTGTTCAGATGTCCTGATATTTTTAGAATATTTTCAGAATTAATTGTTCCATTGATGATGGTAAGCCTTCCTGGATCAGATGCAGCAAAACAGCAAACCACGATACTACCACCGCCATGTTTCACAGATGGGATAATGATGGAATTCAGTGTTTTCCTTTCTCCACACATAATGCTTCTCGTTTAAACCAGAAAGTTGTATTTTGGTTTCATGTGTTCACAAAATGTTTTTCCAGTTAAAACAGTTTTTTGCAGAGAAAAAATAAATTATGGTTTTAAAAGTGTGAGCATTTAATTTTGGATCATTTCTGTTCACTGTCCTCAACACCTTCTCGATCCAGTTTTTGCCTCTCTAGGAGGGATAAAAATGATCCTTTTATATGGTATTAAAGGTACTCTAGATTTCTGCTTCAGGTTTTGAAAAACCCAGTTAAAGTATTTAATCCTGGATAAAGTGTCGGTTGGATTATGAAATCTAGATCCAGATCTTCAGTATACAAAGACGTGTCATAGTTTAGTCCAAGTAGCTTTAATCTTGTCAAATATCTTCTGGTGTCTGTCCTATTCCTATTCCCTCTGCGCATAGTGTGAGTTTAGACAAAGTAATGAACAGAACCACAGCATCACCTGCTGGCGTAAAGAAATTATATAGCAACCCATAACATTCAACTGTTAATTACACTCGCCACTTTTCAGATCGTCTAAGCAGAAATTGTTTAATCCTGGACAGACTGAAGAACTGCAGCGCTTGCTGTAGGACCGAGTCCTCCAAGGATTAACATGGATGCAGTTGCTTTCCCTTCGGGGCTTTCTGATATTCATTAGGGGGGGCATAAACAAGTTCTTACAAAGCTCTCACCTTCCTATTCACTAGAAGTATTTTTTTATTTCGTGGAATGCCAGTCTGTGGCATCTAGTTTCATGAAAAAGATATTACTGTTGTGAGAAACAAAAATATATGGGAAGTTTATGTGAAGAAATATGTCCATGTTAGGTCTTAAAAATGCACCACTTCACTTTCTATATGGGACGTGCCTGTATACTTGACGCTTCCTCCAGGCGTGTGAAATTTAAAACTGCAATTGTGTGGGTATTTTGTTTGGAACATCCATCCACGCCGATCTCTGACGCAACAACTTTTAAGGTTCGTGTTTTTGACTCTAGGCAAGTTTCCACCATCAGAAGAAAAGGGAAACTGATGCTTGTATTTCAGACACACAAACCGAGTCAGAGAGCTTTCTCAAACAGCTTCTTTGTGTTTATATGTAAGCTACAAGCCACAAAGACTATCAATCAAAACATGAGCTCCAGTACTAACGGTATGTATCTACAAGAGCTAGCAGCAAGAAATCGAAAGTGGTCAGTAAGTGTACATTATGTTTTAAAACCAACAGAAACTTCTCTGCACCTTATCAATACCAATACGATGTGGCAGTACAGTACAAAATGCAGCAAAATCTGTAAACTGGTTAATGTGTATCCACCTCTCTGTACACTACCAGTCAGAGGTTTTTTATTTTCACCTCTTAAATCTAAATAAATCTAGGCATTAGCAGAAGTCCTTATACATAGCAATTTACAACTGCTACAATCCAAGCAATTGTGGGATTAGAGTCTTGCTCAAGAACCCAACAGTGGCAGCTTAGCAGAGGTGGGATTTGAAGCCAGGACCTTCTGGCTGGGCTATCACAGTCCTCTTGGATTTCAGATACTGGTTGTACAGTGGAACCTCAGAATTCGAATGCTTCTTTATTCAACCAATTTGGACATCGAACCATCTGTTAAAAGATTTTTTGCCCCCTAATTTGAACAAAAATTCTGCCTTGACTCAGGGTGTGTCTGAAATGAATTGGATTCTGACAAATCCAAATTTAGACAGCCTTCCAGAACCAATTAAGTTTGAATCCTGAGGTTCCACTGTCTATACTTTGTGTGTTTTTCAGAGTTGTGCGTAGTGATGGGTATTGTTGGCTGGTTGTTTCCTCTTCCCTTTACCCCTTTCCTATACTGAAGTATCAGCCCTAGGCTGACCTGCTATTTAAATGAACTATGTAAACTACTAATGTTAAGTCATTTAAAAACAGAGTATTTTAATTGGTAGTAAAATCTGTTTACAGAGGGCTGAGATGGACTGTAAAATCTTTTCCAGCTCATATTGTTGTTACACAAACAGTAATCCAATACTGTTGTGTTTTTTTTCACTGTACCCTCCAGGGCTTCTTAACTTTCCCAGTCACAAATGATATTTTAGGACGAGTTTTTCCTGCTTCCTGCTCACACATTCTAACATGACATGTAACACCTTACTGAACCCGAGCCCTTCCTCTGTTCTTATTACCATCGAGACGGTGCGAGTCGCCACATCACATTTATGACATGTGGTCTTTGCGTGTTTATGTGCTGTGGCATGTAATGCCGGGGTTATTAGTAGGGGGTGTTACACAGTCTCTGTTAGGAGCGACTGCACCCGGGGACATTGTGATCGGGATTCTGCACTCGGTTCACAAGAACAGAACCAAGCTTCAGTCCTGGAACCGTCCAAACGTGCTGTGTACAGAGTGAGTATGTGGTGGAGATCCGTCTGGCTTTGTTTACCGCATCTGAACTTTTACAACCTCGATAATGTGTAGAGCAAAATGTTTGAACGCATGCCTACGTCTCTGTCCTTTACAGCTTTGATTTCGTATTGTTCGTTCAGTCATTGGCGGTTATTCAAACCATCGAAACCATCAATAACTCCAGCTTTCTTCCTGGAGTTAAACTCGGATATGTGATGTGTGATCCGTGTGCGTTTGCTACCAAAGCCCTGCACTGCGTGGAACACATGCTCGCTGATAATGGCTCGCTTCCAGTCCTCTCCGACTATTCTGACTTCAACCCACCTGTTAAAGCATTCGTAGGAGAAAGATATTCTGAATTGTCTGTTCCTGTTGCCAAGCTGCTCAGCCTCTACATGATTCCTCAGGTAATATCAAACGTTTTACCGCTTGGTACGCAGAAGTTCGGTCATAACGCGCCAGCACATTTATTTAAGTGACTGAAGGTCTTAGAATGATATAAGTTTAGGATATTTTTTACTCTTAACTGAGTAAATTCATTACAAAAACCTACAGTGGTGCTTGAAAGTTTGTGAACCCTTTAGAAATTTCTGCATAAATATGACCTAAAACATCATCAGATTTTCACACAAGTCCTAAAAGTAGATAAAAAGAACCCAGTTAAAGAAATGAGACAAAATATTATACTTGGTCATTTATTTATTGAGGAAATGATCCAATATTACATATTAGTGAGGGGGCAAAACAAAAAGTATGTGAGCCTTGCTTTCAGTATCTGGTGTGACCCCCCTGTGTGCAAGCAATAACTGCAGCTAAAACGTTTTTCCTGTAGCTGTTTGATCAGGTCCTGCACACCGGCTTTGGAGGAATTTTAGCCCATTCCCCCGTAAAGAAGAACAGCCTTTCAGCTCTGGGGATGTTGGTGGGTTTCCATCACATATTAGCTGCTCACTTCAGGTCCTTACACAACATTTCCACTTGGATTAAGGTCAGGACTTTGACTTGGCCATTCCAAAACATGAACTTTATTCTTCTGTAACCATTCTTTGGTAGAAACGGCTTGTGGTGGCTTAGGGGCGTTTTGTCCTTTGCTGGGCATGACCCACCTTCTCCTGAGGTTCAGCAACACAACAGCAGCAATGTTCTTTTTGGAGAGCAGTGGCTTTTCTCCTTGCAGCCCTGCCATGCACACAATTGTTGTTCAGTGTTCTTCTTGATGGTGGACTCATGAACCTTAAACATTAACCACATATGTCCGATTTTTGATATTCGAGAGGAGGCCTTCAGTTGCTTAGAAGTTACTTCTGGGGTCTTTGTGACCTCGCCAACTATTCACCACACCTTGCTCTTGAGTGATCTTTGTTGGTCGACCACTCCTGGGGAGGGGGTAACCATAAACAATGGTCTTGAACTTTCCTCTCCATTTGTACACAATCTGTCTGACTGTCTGACTTGGAGTCCAAACTCTTTAGCGATGGTTTTTGTGTAACCTTTTCCAGCCTGATGGGCATCAAGATCCCCTGTTTCTTTAATAAAACGGGGTGCCCACTCACACCTGATTTGGCATCCCATTAATTAAAAAAACACCTGACTCTAATTTCACCTTCAAATGTAACTGCTAATCCTAGAGGGTCACATACTTTTTTTGCCACTCACTAATATGTAATATTGGATCATTTTCCTCAATAAATAAATGACCAAGTATAATATTTTTGTCTCATTTGTTTAATTGGGTTCTCTTTATCTACTGTTAGGGACTTGTGTGAAAATCTGATGGGGGGGAGGGGATTCTGATTTAGGTCATATTTATGGAGAAATATAGAAAATTCAAAAGGGTTCACAAACTTTCACGCACCACTGTACTTTTATGCCATTACTTTACAATACGAGGTCCAGTGAGCAGAGATGAGTGCAAAATCAATACTGCTTTATTATAAACAATGGCAGAAAAGCAAACAAAACAAAGCACATATGTGGTCGAAACCAGTCCAAACATTAGAGCTAGAAGTCAAAAGAAACAACGACAGCAAGAGAGAATGCTCGGAATCAAGGCCGGTGGCAACTAAGACTTTGCCATAAGGGTGTGTCTGTGTTGTCAGTAGGCAAAGGCAAAGTGATGGCTTGGCTTGAGATGTGTGCCCAAATGTCATCTTAAGAAATTCCTAATCATATTCTAAGATATAATAATCTAATATTAATATTATAAGTGTTCATTTTTTTATGTAGGTTACATTTTACTTATAATATATGTCGTGCAAAACACGGCAAGCGTTCAAAAGAATTTAGCCAACAAGAAATAGAGGTGATTTTTGAAGCAAAAGCCAACAGAAAAAAAACACTGCTTGGAAAATACAACAATTGGTGGGTGACGTGGAAAGTCGTTTAAAATTTGGTAAATTTGGATGCTTAGCTCATCAGCTCTTACAGCCCACAGCATGTGATTCTATCGTAAAGTTAAGAAAACATTTAACAACAGAATGTTTTCAGGAACACCACTTGTTTTTAGATTTAAGAAAAAATAAGATAATTCTTAAGAAGCTGAAGAATAACAATTTTTTCATAAGAAACCTGTAAAAACAAACTAACAAGCTTGTGCTCCTAGTTGGTGGCTCTTTTAAACCGTGATGCTAATGTGTTTGTACAGATAAGCTCTACATCTTCTGCACCGACGCTGAGCGATAAGCTTCGGCACCCATCGTTCTTTCGCGTCATTCCCAGTGACGTGTATCAAACTCAGGCTCTGGCAAAGTTCATGAGTTATTTCTCCTGGCACTGGGTTGGGGTGGTGACTCTGGACGACGACTACGGCAAAGCAGCCCTCGAGAGCTTCCTTCGCGCTGCGGACAAAGAACACACATGCGTAGACTTCCAGGAGGTTCTGTCGACCATAGCTACGAATGAGCAGGGCCTGAAGAGGGTGGCTGATCGGATTCAGTCTTCTAGTGCCAAGGTTGTGTTGCTCATTCTAAGGCCAGATATAGTAAAGCAGCTCTTTATGGAGATGATTAAGAGAAATGTCAGCCGGGTCTGGATCGCCAGTGATTCCTGGTCGGTGACGCGCTCCTTAATGAAGATGCCCGACATAGACAAAGTAGGAGACATCTTCGGTTTCACATTTGTCACTGGAAACATCCCAGGCTTCGAAGACTACCTCAAGAACCTGAGACCAAGCCCAGGGGCGAGGAACGATTTCATCTGGGAATATAAGCAAATGAGGTTTAGCTGCACCCCTGGTCGGAAATCTGAGTCCAATATGGCCTGCAACGTCACAAACCCCCAGGATGCAAACGACGATTACCTCCTCCAGGAAGTGGACCTCAGTACTACTTATAATCAAAGAGTGGCAGTCTATGCCATCGCCCATGCCATCAAAACACTTCTCAAGTGTAACAACACTGCTTGTGTTGAAGATACCAATTTCCTGCCTAAGAAGGTAAAGTTAAGATTTTCCAAAGTGTTCCCACACGAAACATAACTTGACACATAAGTTGTTAATAAACATCAGTTTCTGCATTTGAGGCCTGTAACACATTCCAAAAAAAGTTGGGACGGGAGCAATTTAGGGCTAGTAATGAGGTAAGCAAACTAAATAATGATGTGATTTCAAAAAGATGATTAGATCATGATTTGGTACAAAAGCAGCATTCAGGAAAGCCAGAGTCTTTGAGGAGTAAAGATGGGCAGAAGATCTCCAGCTTATCACCAAATTTGTAAGAAAATGATTGAAATGTTTAAAAATAATGTTCCTCAAACAAAGGTTGGAAGGGATTTCTATATTTCAGTACTAACTTTTGGTCTTGTTGAAAAATGCATGGACAATAAAGGTAAAGGAATCCCTTGTCCATGTGGCTCTATCAGCTATTGATGAATGACGGTTCTTGATGCAGTGCCGTCCGAGGGATCGGAGATCACCCTTCTTCAGTGATTTCTGAGGACCCCAGAAAAAGATTTGTTAGAAAAGGTCACAAAACCACCTCTAAAGAGTTTGGCCTCCATCAGTCCACAGTCAGACAGATTGTGTACAAATGGAAGTAATTCAAGGCCATTGTTACCCTCCCCAGGAGTGGCCGACCAACAAAAATCACTCCAAGAGCAAGGTGTGTAATAGTTGGCGAGGTCACAAAGGACCCCAGGGTAACTTCTAAGCAAATAAAGACATCTATCACATTGTCTAATGATAGGGCCAAAGCAGAACTTTTTGGTTTAAATGAAAAGTGTTCTACCTGGAGAAAGGAAAACACTACATTCCAGCATAAGAACGTTATCTCGCCTCTGAAACATGTTGCTGTGTTTTTTAACAATTCCTTCTGCATTTCAGCTTGTGGACGCTCTTAAGGAGGTCAATTTCACCCTGGACAATCAGACCCATTACTTTAATAAAAACCACGATTTTGAGAACCGCTATGACCTCATAATGTGGAAGCAGAGCGGTGATATAAGAACACCTGAAGTTGTGGGAAAATTCAACATCAGGAATGAAAGTGTTGACGTCTACGAGCAGAAAATCTCATGGTCGGACAAGATGGTGAGATCCAATGATATTCAGTCATGGGATAAACAGGATTCGATGTGTAATTAGTACAGTGGATTGAGTCACAAGTTTATGGACTTAAGAATTCCTTGACTAACACTGATAAAAGACTCGTGTTCGACAGATGAGTTAAAAGTATGAGAAGAAATGCAACAATATTTGTTCATGTTGAACTCTTTATGATCGCTGTTTTTGGACTGAATTACATGTGGAAACTGGAGTTAGAGCTTCAGAATTGCTTTAAGACTTCACTTGAGACTTGCTAGACTTAGAGCAGAGACTTGACTTGAGTTACTTGAATATTACCAGAGTAAGTTGAAGCTTAATTACATTTACATTTACAGCATTTAGCAGACGCCCTTATCCAGAGCGACTTACAATCTTACAATCCAAGCAATTGTGGGTTAAGGGCCTTGCTCAAGGACCCAACAGTGGCAGCCTGGGAGAGGTGGGATTTGAACCCTGGACCTTGTGGTCCATGGTCCATAGTCCAGTACCTTAACCGCTAGGCTACATGAAGGTTAAGACTTGTGACTTGCACATAGGTGATTTCCTTCCACCTCTAGTAGTTGGGTATTTTAAACAGCGAAACTTTGTATGACCAATGCGTGTTTTGTGTTCAGGTGCCGCTGTCCAGGTGTTCAGATCCATGTCCCCCTGGCACAGAGAAGACTGTGTCAGATATATCCTGTTGTTACAGGCTCTGTAGCGGCTGTACTGAAGGGTTACTATTCTAACCAGACAGGTGAGCTGGATCTCTGTTTCCTTGTTAAGAACATCTAAGTACTACACCATCTACAGTATAACTGGACTAAACCAAACAGTTTTCTGCCCAGTTCTCCAGTCCCTCGGAGAAGTTTTTGTGGTTTGATACAGGCACTTAAACTTGCACAGGATGTTATGGACTTTTAACTGAGCTAGCCAATGAATATATTTGTACTCTATTCAAGTATTTATTAGATATCTGTAATAAAAAAAAAAAAATCTTGTAAAAGGTAAAAAACAAAAAAATTTAGAATAACACCAAACCCCCACCCCCCACCCCCCCTTCCTGCCCTGCGGTGGTTAGTTCCCTGCCCCTAAGGTTGGCCGGGCGTCCCCTCAAACTAGGGGTGTTCAGCCAGGATCGGGTACGAAGACCGACTTGGGAACAGGGGAACTAGAGTGTAAGGTAATGGGAGTTGTTTCCGTGTTGGGTGTCGAGGGGTGCGGCTAAGGAATCGGTGTGGATAAGGGTTGGGGGTGGGATACTCGGTTAGGGCACTCTTGCAGAGCAGGTACCCCTACAGGCATCTATATGATACATCTATAAGAGATTGTAGAGATACTCAGGAAACATTTTGGAGAGTGTGTGTTCATGCACAATACTTATAAAACCTATAAAGTCTTTCTTACCTTTTTAATGGCCAGCATAATGTATTCTACCCCCAAAAATAACTGCACACACTTTATGTTGTTTTCAGCCATTTTAATTCATTGTCAGCTAGTGCCTCCTCTATCCAATAATGTTTGCATTTCAGTTTTGAAATTCTTCTTCTTGTTTCTTGTTTATTTTTACAGATCAAACAGCCTGTCAGCCGTGTCCAAGCGGCACATCCTCTCTCGCAAATTCAACAAAATGCCAGCCTCTGAACGTCTGGTTTCTGAAGTGGAACGACCCGCTCCCCGTCGTGGTGATGATTGCAACAGTATTGGGAATACTACTCCTGCTCTTCTCGTTGGTCTTATTCATTGACCACAGAGCCAATCCTAGAATAAGCAACACCTTATTGCTTTACTGTTTAATGAAATTAGGCCTGTTGGGGAGTTTTGTAAGTATAATCCTGTTTTTAGGTGACCCAAGCGACAATCACTGCAGAGCACAGCAGATCCTGTATGGACTGGGATTCACACTCTGTGTATCATGCATTCTTGTCAGGGCTTTTAGGTCTTTCTTAGCCGTCATGTCCCTACAACCCAAACAGGCAGCTTTTCCTAAGCAGGTTCAAACATAACCTTTTATCATCATGGCTTGTCTTACTGGTTTCAAGCTCTTATTTGCATCTTCTGGTTTATATTCGACTCTCCTAAAGCAGAGGAGATGCTTTCAAAGACTGAGCCGCTCACCATAAACCGTCAGTGCACCCAAAGCTCTGACGCTGGCTTTGGCGCGATGCATGTCTACATAGCCGTTCTGGCTTTGGTGTGCTTCGTGTTCGCCTTCAAAGGGAAAGATAAAGAGACAGAACCGACAGTCTTCAGCATGCTCATCCATTTGTTTGTCTGGATGTGTTTCATCGCACTCTTCATCTCCCAGTCAGAACAGCGCGCCATCATCCAGATCTCTGCCATAATGGTCTCCAACTACGGAGTCATCATCTGCCACCTCCTCCCAAAGTGGTACAGGATCCTCTCAGAACAGGTGGAGAAGTTAAAGGCAAAAAGCAGCTCTGACACGGACTCAGGCGTGAACCTTCAGGATTCATTTTCTAGATCAGCATCAGAGGCGTCCATCCAAACATCCAGGATGGTGTCACAAACTCAGCTCGTCTCTGCAGACACTGAGAACCAGACTGGGATAACAAACATCACCTAGCAGGAATCTGCACTAAATCACTTCTACCTCATTCCTGTTTCTCAGGTTCCTCTATTTTCACCATGTTTCATTACCAAAGCTGGAACCTACATTTTTTCTAGGATTGATGTGACTTGTACGATGCACACGATGTTTTGTGTAATATCCCAAATGTATCCCTAATCGAGCATCAGCAGTAGTACATATACAGATATGCGCCATTTAACGTTCATGCCATCAGTGTCTGTTCGCTTTAAGGTCCAAAGTCTTAAGAATCATCAAATCTGTCTTATATACATGTGAATATCTGAATGAATGAAAACTAGTACGAGCCAATCCTTGCAACACCTGCTGACGTAAAAGATAATCGCAGTCTTGAAGGCAGAAAAAAATGTTCCGTTGACTTTTCGTTTTTTGTATTTGGTAAGTGTTTCAAGTTCTATAAAAGATAGAAAAATAAGAATGTACTGTACAGATCCCAGGTGGAGAAATCTGGGTCCTTCCTGGGTGGAGTTTGAATGTCCTTCCTGTGTCCGTGTGGGTTTACTCCGCTTTCCTTCACTGCCCAAAGACATGCTTTATTTTAATTGATTACACTAAAGTACTATGATGGATTGGCGCCCTGTCTAGGTTTGTTCCTGCCTCGCGCCCTGTGCTGCCTTTCCTTCATGTGCCGTCTGCTGGCTTTCACGTTCTTTTCATAAACTTTTTACTTATTTAAACCTAAAATGAAATTGTGTATATTTAAGGTATTTAATTATGTTATTTTAATAACCTTGCACTTTAGCACCTTTTGTTTCATGTTTTGTGTCATCTGCAGCTCTCTCCCAAATGTCTCCATGTAATGTCTGTATCATAGCTGTATTTTGTAAGGTAAGTAGGAATCACATTGTTATGGAAAGGGACACAGAACAGCGCCCCTAACATGACCTGTTATAATGACTGTTGTTATGAGCCGGCATTACAAGCGTCGAGTGTTCATCCCTGAGGTCTTAAAGATGGTTGTACAGAAAGAAAGACATCTTCACATGATATGTTTCATGAGTCAGTAAATAGTTTTGGTAGTTTTATTGACTTGGCAATCATTCCTGCAGATAAACATTAATCCTGTCGGAGAGGACAGAGAACGGAGGTCAAACAGAATTAAAGAGAGGTATCTGATATCAGATTTAGCACACTGAGTGTGTACAGCGAAGAAAAAATGAAGGATAAACGTCAGCACAAGTTTCTTTTTCAACAGTATAAGCCTTTTTATGAACATTTGAGATGAAGAAATAAATGAAAATCTGAATGTTAAAAATGGTTTGTTGGTGGGAGCGACAGTTCTGTCTTGTGAACAGGTTCATGAAGCACTCGGTATCTGTCCAGAATAAGGACACTTAGGAGTGGACTGTCCTTCTGATTCCTTTTGGGGTTGTGTTGATGTCCGGGGCACCCGTGCTACCCCCAAATCCTAGGCAGGATCGTTCTGATGGAGCTCCGAGGCAGTGATGACGTTCTGAAGCACCAGTGTTGATGTGATGTTACATTACAGGTTATCAGCACATGCCTACATGTAGAGGTTTTTAAATGAAGAACATTCAGATCACCTGCGTAAGAAACACTGCACATCTCAGCTCTTAGTCGTACAGCGCAGAAATATGAACATGGACGTTTTGTCCAGAAAGTCTTGAGGCAAGCGTCATTATTAAGATATCCTGCACGTTATTTTTTTAGAGGTTAGGAAGACATTATTGCTTATTATACCACAGTTAGTTCCGACCCCGCTATCTGACTGGCTGAGAGACGTTCTAGGAGTGCCAACATACACACGTAACCTAGCAACGACGCCAGCCATAACAAAGCAGCAACATTATACAAGTAAAATGGATTATAACAAGTAAAATCTACTGGCTTTGAAATATTTTTTGGATTTAAATTTGTTAGATGAAGCTATTAATGAGCAGCCTGATCCTTCCAATGAGCCGAGGTTCATCACCCTTACAAACCAGGATTTGGATGAGTTCTAAAGGCTGAGAAACGAAATAAAGTCAGTACTTTAAATCAAAGGAACCAGACTGTTATTGGAGTCACAGCTCGACTGAAGAGCAATGAGACTGAAGATCAGTTTGAGTCCCATCACCAGAAATGCTGGATCGGCTTCTAGCTGGGTTTGGTTTGATGGATCAGTCAGAAATGCTACGGGAGAGTTATACAGCATCAGCAGCTCCATCTGTTCCAGCAGCTCCTTCTTTCTCCTTTCTTTCATTAAACACCATCCACGGCTGATCAGAGCTTCATTCATGGATCTGTTATGTCCAGCTCTGATTAACCCGACCAAGCTGCTGATGATCTAGAACTCGAACTTTAACATTTCTGATTCATAAGATTAACATTAAGAGCCTCATCTAATCAAGGAACTGAAATGATAACGGGATCCTGTACTTTGGTTCTAACACCAAGATCTCACTCTGATGTTCTTCTGTTGGTAGAACAGTGGATCTTAGTAACAGCCTGCCTTATAAATCAGACCTGTTTTTTTGCTGAATGGAAATAAACTTTCTTTTTAATCAATTACAGCTGATCAATCGATATATTTGTATTTATTGTCTGTATAATAAACAGTTATTGATAAGTTCTGTTCCTCGACTGTTAGGACAGAATCCCATAGTCCGATGATGATGGAACCATAGAATGGAACCATTTTACCTTATTTTATCATTTTTCTGTGCTCTTTATCTTAAAATCGAACAACAAACGGCCATAACAGAACTGTGGTATAATCACAATAATACACTCCAGGTCCGTGCTATAGCGACTGCAGAACACCAGTGCCACTATCTCACCTTACAGCATGAACCTCTCGTGTGTTATTGCTTAATTAGAGTTATAGTAGTCAGTAGAGTTAAGGTTTTAAAGCATCGCACATTCCATGCCGCAAACATGCTGTACAGACACATTTCATGCTCTAATGCTGAGACAATACAAGCATTACGAGGTTCATCCAGCACTAAGGCAGCGTCAGGTCCGTGTGAGGACTGAGTGAGGGTCTGCATCAGGGACCGGATTCACCAAAGTGGCTCCAGAAAGAAAAGCTTCTTAAATGTGTTTATTCTTTAGAAAAAAATACGAAAAACGTCTTAAGAATTAAGTGCTATTCTTGAAAACATTATGTTCGTAAATGTTTTCTTAACCTTACGACATTCGTCTTAGGCTGTAAGAGTCGACAAGCTAAGCACTGAAATTTAAAACTTTAAACAGTTTAGTTATTGGAAATAATGCCGACATATTTTCAATTCAAAAGTTTCAAAGCCTTTCGAGTGAAGGTCTTCCTTAAAACTAGATAAATTCGTTTCATTCCTACTTTTATCATCTAGGCCACCCAAGCAGGTCGGGTCCCTTTTTGAGGCTTGGTTCTCCCGAGGTTTCTTCCTTATAATGTTTAGGGATTTCCCTTGCCACTGTCGACCTAGGCTTGCCCAGTTTGGGATTGGCCCTGGATATTAGAAGATAATCTAAAATTGTAAAGCTGCTTTGAGACAATGCTCCGTTGTGAAAACATAGAAATAAATCTGACTTGACTTAAAATATAAAAGTTATGTACACAAGGAAAGGATATGGCAAAGCTGTTGCTTTAATCTGTGGACGTTTTGTGACACACTTGGTTTGATGTTTTTCCTCTGAGCGAATTAAACTAAATAACGGAAATAATTTATTTTGAATAAATTCTAAATGTGTCGTAAGCTCTAAAATGAAACGTAGCCTACATAAGAAAATAATGAAGATTTTCTTAAGATAATACTTGACAACTGCATTTAAGAACATTCTTATGATCTTATTATTTTGTCTTAAGAACCTTCACAAGATTTTTCCTAAGCAAGCTTTTGTGAATCCAGCCCCAGGGTGTCTGAGAGGGTCTTCAAGGACCTGCTTGAGGTCTGCGTCAGGGTGTGCGTCGGGTCAGGATAAGAGTTTGTACGAGGGTCTGCATCAAGTCAGGGTCTGCATGAGAGGCTTTAAAGACGCCGGGATGGGCAGTCTGTCCAGACTTTTCGGGAACTCCCGAGGAGGCAGCTGCGACAGGACCCGTTGCATAGCGATGAGGAACAGCGGCGCCGGGATCTTCCCGACGAGATAGTTGAACTTGTCCTCCCCCAGCACTCTGCTCCAGCACTGCGGATCCTTCTCCAGGGAGCTCTTCATTTTGAAGCGGACCTCGGGCATGAACATGAGCAGGCTGTCCAGGCATAGCTTCTTGGCGCCCGCGTTGGCTTCGGAGGTCCAGAGCTGCTTGAGGAGGAGGTCGAGCGGCGTCATGCCGTTGTGGTCCTCGGCCTGCGGGGAAGCCCCGTTCCCCAGGAGCATCACGACCACCTCGGAGTGACACAGCTCGCACGCCAGGTGGAGTGGCGTCTTTCCGTCCTCCGTCAGGTAGCACCCGCCTCGGTTCATGTACGAGCACAGGGCGGGTATCTGGTGCGCCACCTGGAGGATGAGAGCCAGGATGTCCTTCCGGTCGTACCGGACCGCCACGGACAGGTGCGGAGCTGAGGACGGACCGCAGCAGAAGCGCTCGCCCGGGACGGCCAGGGCGCTGTCGGAGTACCGATTCAGCAGATACTGTGCATACGCTCGGTGATCGTGCACGATGGCGTACAGGAGCGCCTCCGACGGGGTGTAAGTCCTCTGTCGGGTGCTCCCCTCCAAGTGAAAGGTCTCCATGGTGCGCATGTCCTCCAGCATCCAGACGGGTTTGTGATCCCGCACGGCTTGGTAAAACAGGAAGGACAGCAGCTGGCGCTCCTTGCACGGGTCATCCATCTATTACTGGTGCACTATACCCACATTCACCCTGTCATTCCTAAAGGTCACGTTTTATTTGCCTTATAAATAATTAAACAGCTAATTAAACCTGAATGAATGAGACTTTCCATGCAGGAAGTCTTATTTCATCCTGACCGGCTGCTGCATCGGCATTCAGCACCGGCTGTCACTATAATAATGATGGTCCTGCAGTGCCCGGTCTGTGCGCATGCGCAGAACAGGCAGCTCGCTTCTTTGACGCCAATACAGACGCGGGCGCGTCACAAATCACAGCTTCTTCATAGAAAGTGCACTATTTAGTAAGCTCTGCGTTGTTTAAATCAAGTCTGAATGCCTTACTATATACAACAAATTCACTAAATAAACTGCGCTGTCCAAATAAAGTATTCTACCTTGTACCGAGTCATCACAAAACACTTTGTAACGTCTAAGTTATAGGGAACATTGTGTCATTTGGGACACAACCCGTTTCTCTCTTACCATAGCGACCAAACCTAGCCGAAGGAATCTGTGTTATTCGTGCTTATTTGTTCTATGTATATAACCTTGTCCTTTTTTACATAAACGAGACACTTCTGTTATCATGTACTGAATCCAAACCGCTGTAGTTTTCCTAAAATCAAGAAAGAAAACGTTATAATCGGTGATAAAGCTCCACACAGAACGCAGTGTTATTGTTTTGCTGCTCCCGTTGCCAGGACACGGCAGCTTTTTCACGTAATCTCGCGATAACGTCGTTATTTACTATTTAGATCGTGATGTTCGAGTTATTAAAAACAAAAACACATCATATAAGATTTACGTAAAGCTCACTGGTTATTTATATTCATTAGAATCAGGTTAATGAATAACTATAGAAACAAATAAACATTATTGTAAACGGGATTTTACTCAGTTCCTCAACAAAGAGGAATCATTGTAGCTACAGGAGTTTTAAAGGAGCTCTAGCCACCCATATGTTGTGATATGGAGTGACCCAACAATGCAAAACAAACAAACAAAAACTTTCTGAAGGATTTTAATCATTATATTTAATCGTAAAGTATAATGTTACAGAGACCAGGAACAGCTAACAAATGCTATTTTTCAGTGTTGTAGGTCATTTATTGGAAATGTTTTAAATTCTATACCTTAAATTTGGAATTGCGTCATTGTACAGGACACTTTGCTTAATAATAAAACGTTTCTTACAGTTCATTCTATTCATTATCTGTAAATGTAATGTCCTGGGGAATGACTCACAAATGGAATCCCCTCTACGCTGAACTGCGTTGACGGAATTAATTTCCAGATCAATATTTTTAACACAATTTTTTTCTCTGGTCCACTACTAATAGATCAGTGATAGGGTCACTGCTGGGTTCTCTCTGCCTCATTACTCAATAACAAATACGTGGCTCGTCACTGGCTCTGACTGGACGCATGCCTCTGAAAGCTTGCAAAATATTTGGGCAGTTTTGCTGCCAAAATATGTGACATGGGAAGCAAAAGCACAAATGGCCCAATATTCAGATATGTTCAAAATTTCCCCCAAAATATATTGATGTAAATAATATAAATGAACATATTCCACGCATCAGTGTTCCTGTTAGTTGTTGATGGTACAATTATTGTTGTAACACCATACCACCTCTTTCTAACAGCTCTTGCGTGAAAAAGTAACATCAGTACGTCATTTTGTGCTGGAGCTGTAATTGTAAAAATAAATAATATTTTGCTTAAAGGTGTCAGTAATTGCATAAAGCAGAAACAAGCATTATCAGTGACAACAGGTTGTTAATAGACACTGTGCTCTTAATCAATAACTAATTGCATTTTCTGTTTTCTCTCCGAGCTGTGTTCCGGCAGTTCCAGCCCCACACATGATGTTCATCCACTGCTGCTTCATTCAAGCTGCTTCCGTCATCAGCTCCAGCCCACCATACCCGGGCCACTTAATGCTGATGTGCATACTTCACATTCTATTCAAACTATGACTCCATGACTTTAGTTTCGCTCTTAGATTTATCATCTACGCCGCCCAAGGAGGTTGGGTCCCTTTTTGAGTCTTGGTCCTCCCAAGGTTTCTTCCTATTACACTCAGGGAGTTTTTCCTTGCCACTGTCGCCCTAGGCTTGCTCAATTGGGGATTGGACGTAGTTATTAGGAGATAATCTAAACTTGTAAAGTTGCTTTGAGACAATGCTCCTGACTTGAACAGGTTGATTTTACGAGTGCTAAACAATCAACCATCATCAATGTTCATTATTGTAGCTACGTTACATGGAAAGTTTATTAGACACATTATTCATTGAACATTAATGTATTTATGTTATATTTATTAAAAAGCTCACATGAACCCACGGATGCTGATGACAAGGCAGGAAGAGCAGGTGACACGGAGGTGAGGACAAAATATCGATGGTTAAGACAAAATAGTGACATCACAACAGTCTAATCCTAAAGTACAGACTAAAAAAAAAAACAACAATTTCCTAAACTTTGCTCACAATATTCGGACTTATCTTCATATATCAATGCTGTTATGATTATGGTTGTAATCCCTTATGTCTGCCATTACAATACACTATTAGCCATTATTGTAAAAAACGATTATATTATATTATATTATATTATATTTTGACATATGTACATTTGAATAAGGGCTTGGTCTTACCATTTCGGATCAAATTCTTGTACCGGTACGGCATTTGTGAGGGTGGTGCCTCGCCACTAGATGGCAGCAAGCACGCGCTAGTGTCTTAGTACCGCTCTGAGCGAAAGCGTCAGAGGAAGCACTAATTGACGCTAAA
Organism: Ancistrus triradiatus; assembly: GCA_025084515.1. Taxonomy (NCBI): domain Eukaryota; kingdom Metazoa; phylum Chordata; class Actinopteri; order Siluriformes; family Loricariidae; genus Ancistrus; species Ancistrus triradiatus. Next base: position 157,221 of record JAJAGP010000352.1, on the reverse strand, counting down.
TTGGTTTCACCTGTTAGGTAAGCTACTTAAGGCGTTCCAAAGGCTTTACCCTAACAAAGAACCACCAGCCTGGACGTTACCAAAACCTGCTCAAGCCACATCCACGAAAAATAAATAAATAAATAAATAAATAAATAAATAAATAAACAAACAAACAAACAAACAAACAAACAATAAATAAATAAATAAGAGAGAGACGCTGAGGAAAGGAAACCGACACGAGACAGACTGCAAGGAAAAGGTTAATATTAAACCTTTAAATTATTAAATATTAAAGTGTGCTGATGGATTGAACTCAGTGGAAAAGAGAAGCGGTAACCTCGTTTTGGTGGTCATATTGTTTGCAGATGTAAGTTTGAATTCAGTCCGTTGTCTCTTATAATTGTGTGTATTGTAATTATGCAAAAGTCTTAGGCCACCATTAGATTTGTTGTTTTAGCAGTGGTGTATAATGACCATATAACACGGACCCAAAAACTGCAAATCATCTTTATTCCAATCTTAGCCTTTTCACCCTGTTCCTCTTCTGAATAAGTGGTTTGTTAGCTGTTCCTCTTCCAAAAAGCATTCCTGATCAAGCTTCTTCAGACTGTACAGGTTTCAACTTTGCATCCTGACGAACCTCCCAAATGCTTCTATTGCTCAAGAGTAAGGGGAGGAAACACTAATTACTTACCACTACACTTTATATTATTTTATAGTGCATACCTGTTTGTTCTGGTTTTATTCTAATAGAGACTAAAAATAATTATATGGTCATTATACCACTGCTAAAAAGTGGCATATCTAATCTAATGGTGGCCTAATACTTTTTCTGAATACTTTATGTATATAAAGAAGGTCCTTCCTCTTACAAACCTTCCTAGACTGTATGGATTGAGGATAGATCCTTCCAGTCATGTTACATTAGGGCTTTACTCCTGCACACTTCTTCCAAATCCAACATGACTACAAGAGCCGGCTGTTGCTATCAGACACTTACCGTCTAACATATCCCAGAGCTTTACATTATTATTTGATCTGTGAGCGCTCAGAATGGCACAGGTTTAAGACAAAAACCTGCCTTTTAAGTGTCTGACTTTTCGAACTGTCAAAACCAATCAACACCGATCAAAAATCTGCAAACCTGTAGCCCTAAATCTGTGTAATATGGCTGAGATGTGCCATAGGTAGGCGTGGTTTCCCATAAAATAAAACTTAAATGCAATCCCATTCACATTTTGAGCGGTGACCTGCAGCTACAGTCGGTAATGTCTGATACGAACACCAGGGTTCAGCAGTGCACTTCCTTAACAACCAGACATCTGTATAAAGGTTATACACATCCTCAAATTCTTGTCCCCTGCATTGAATCCTTTGTAAAACCTCCCTTTTACCAATAAAACGGCACCTCTTCTATCCTATAAGAGCTAAGGTTGCAGATACAGAGCAGGGAACTGGAGACTGTTCCTCTTTACAGAATCTCTACAGATGCTCTAGGGTCTTCATTCCTCTCTTGTACCCTCTCTTTAGCTCCCCCTACAGGTTTCCTGTGGGCTTTCGATCAGGGGACTGAGATGTTCGTGGCAGAAGCTTGAGTTTGTGTCACTAAACCATTATGTTGATCTGGTCATGTTTTGGATCATCGTCCTGCTGGTAGATCCACTGACTACCCATTTTTACCAGGGCCAGACAGATTTAGCTGGTATTTCGTGGTCCGTGGTGCCATGTAACATTACTGATCCTCCACCATACTTAACAGTGGGCTTCAGGGTTCTTTCAGTGTAGTGATTCTTATTTTTACACCAATAACACTTTGCGTATTTGTTACCAAAAGGCTTTGAACATAGAACACGGTTCAAGTCAAAGTCCCAGTAGTGTTTAGCAATGTCCTGCTGTTTACATTTGGGATTAGATGACAGGAAAGGCTTTTTTCTGTTAAATCACTTGGCTCTCCTAACTGTGTGTGAGGACAAAATAAACTTCGGTTCTCTTCCAGGCAAGTTTGTCACGGTGCCAGTTGACTGGAACTATATAGCTATTGCTCTAACTGTAGATCTGAACGTTTTCAGGCGAGTAGCTATTTTTTCTATCCATTTTCTGACTTATGGAGGTCAGCACACTTCTCTTATTTGAATGGTGCATTCTCTTGTCTTTCAAGTATTAATGAATGACTAAGAGAATCTGATCTGTGTCAAATTACTGCTTGCAAGTTCCTAAATTCTCTAATCAACTTAAAAGTTCAATCTAAATGGGAAAGTGCTTTGTAGTTTGTTTCTAGGGTTTATTTCTCATGCTAAATAAAATATAGTCTGAGAATAAGAGCTTAATACCCCTTTTTACTCCGCTGTAGCAGGGGTGTCTGGTATGGAACTGTATGTGGTTACACTGAGGATGAAGTTGCTGTTTAAGGCTGTAGCGTTCCTCATTTCATTCACACAAAACTGTAACGAGGTGTTATTTTCCAAAGTTGAACCTTAGGGATTAGGATTTGGGAAGCACTCTATAAATAATAGCTTTATATCTTTATATACACATGATGAAATACTGTCCTTAATTTGCTACAGGCACTACATTTCCCACAATGCCCTGGCATCTTTCCAAAAGCTTTCAGTTCAGTGCTTTGTGCACCTATTTGCAAATACATATCTAGTCATATAACAGGCTTATTTTAGGGCTCAGCTGTGCCCCTCTAAATGCTGTTATAGTATAGGAACACCTCTGCGCTCCGTATGGTCCTGGACAGGACCCTGCTGTGATGCTAATCAGGAGACGAAACGTGAGGGGGAAAAAAAAGATCTAGTAGGCCTTCTGGCTAATTATGTTTCCGAGTACAGTGTGTGTGTTACGGAACTCTCCACACAATACAGGATGCTGTGTATTTTCCGAAACGGATTGATTTCCTGCACCGAGTGTGAGAGCGAGCAAGAGAGGACGAGAGAGAGAGAGGAAGGCCGATAGAAGCAGAGACTTGGAGTAATCACCCTCAGCTCTGAGAAGCTCTTCAAAGAGCACAGTCTCTTAAAAATTACATTCAAGGATGTTCCCGCGTGAAGCGGAAGCCCCTCACCTTACAGACGAAGCACGATAAGAATAAAATTGATCCCTGAGTGCAGAGAGGTCGGGTCTTTCTTGAGAAAATTGTGGCCATGCATGGGAGCAATTACTGCAGGAGCCCAGCTCTCGGTGCTTGACTTCTTAAAGACTTCTGCTCTTCGAAGTGGGATTGGAGAAATGCGAATTAAAAGAAATAAGCAAGTAAAAGTGAAAGTGAGCAGGCTCACAGATGCACGGCGCTGATTTCATGTTTTAACGACTTGAATCGCAGGAAATTGGGTCATTACTAATCAGCCAGCCTTTAATAAGCAAACGGGTGAATCATGAAGACCCAACACCCCATCTGTGGCCGGACCGGCGTCCCTGTCCTGTTTTAGAAGACAATCATTAAAGCCTTCCTCTTTCTGTAGCGGCTTCATTTAGCACTGGTTCCCTCAGGACTGTCTGTTCCACTTCCACCGGAGCTCAAAAACACTCTGACGACAGCACGCAGTCTTCAAACTCCTTTCCTACTAACAGGCTCCATGCTTGGTTGACAAAAAGCATTGTGTGGAACTCCCAGAACTGTTCTCCAGTTAGACAGGAGAGGAAAGAATGTGCTGTGAATTCTGAAGCATGCCAGGGCGTTACTTATTCGAACAAAATGCAGTTTTGACAGGTTTGGTGAGCCAACATTTAAAAATTAGTTGTGATTTTCATTTTAAGGGGAAGGGCTGGAGCGGTGGCATAAATGGTTACTGTGGTTGCCACACAGACTCCATCAGTGACTTTGCATGTTCTCCCTGTGACTGTGTGACACGGTGAGATCTGCTGGACTGGCATTGATCCAGGTTTGATGACCTGTGTTGGTGCCCAGCCACCTCCAGCCTAAATTAGAATAAGCAGGTATGTAAAAGTAGGAGTGTATGATGGGTATCATCTATGAAAATGTCTTAATTGTTGTTTTAATGATGTGAGAGCTGACATTACTCAAAGCTCTTCAACGTGCTGCACAGTGGCTGCATCTCCTGGTCAAAACCAAGTTGCGCACTGTGATCTAGATGCTGTTGCAGCAGAGCTTCTTTCATGTACAGTGGTGCTTGAAAGTTTGTGAACCCTTTAGAATGTTCTATATTTCTGCATAAATATGACCTAAAACATCATCAGATTTTCACACAAGTCCTAAAAGCAGATAAAGAGAACCCAGTTATACAAATGAGACCAAAATATTATACTTGGTTATTTATTTATTTAGGAAAATGATCCAATATTTCATATTACTGAGCAGCAAAAGTATGTGAACCTCTAGGATAGCAGTTAATTTGAAGGTGAAATTAGAGTCAGGTGTTTCAATCAATGGGATGCCAATCAGGTGTGAGTGGGCACCCTGTTTTATTTAAAGAACAGGGATCTATCAAAGTCTGCTCTTCATAACACATGTTTGTGGAAGTGTATCATGGTACGAACAAAGGAGATTTCTGAGGAGCTCAGAGAAAGAGTTGTTGATGCTCATCAGGCTGGAAAAGGTTACAAACCATCTCTAAAGAGTTTGGACTCCACCAATCCCCAGTCAGACAGATTGTGTACAAATGGAGGAAATTCCAGACCATTGTTACCCTCCCCAGGAGTGGCTAACAATGTGGCCTCTCTCACATTGGCTAATGTTAATGTTCATGAGTCCACCATCAGAAGAACACTGAACAACAATGGTGTGCATGGCATGGCAGGGTTGCAAGGAGAAAGCCACTGCTCTCCAAAAAGAACATTGCTGCTCGTCTGCAGTTTGCTAAAGATCACGAGCCAGAAGGCCATGGAAGAATGTTTTGTGGATGGATGAGACCAAAATAGAACTTTTTGGTTTAAAAGAAAAAGCGTTATGTTTGGAGAAGGGAAAACACTGCATTCCAGCATAAGAACCTTATTCCCATCTGTGAAACATGGTGGTGGTAGCATCATGGTTTGGGCCTGTTTTGCTGCATCTGGCACCAGGATGGCTTGCCATCACTGATGGAACAATGAATTTCTGAATGATATATCAGAGAATTCTAAAGGAAAATATCAGGACATCTGTCCATGAACTGAATCTCAAGAGAAGGTGGGTCATGCAGCATGGTGTTCTACCAAAGAATGGTTAAGAAGAATAAAGTTCATGTTCTGGAATGGCCAAGTCAAAGGCCTGACCTTAATCCAATGGAAATGTTGTGGAAGGACATGAAGTGAGAGCAGCTAATGTGAGGAAACCCACCAACATCCCAGAGCTGAAGCTGTTCTGTACGGAGGAATGGGCTAAAATTCCTCCAAACCAGTCACATACTTTTGCCACTCACTAATATGTAATATTGGATTATTTTCCTCAATAAATAAATGACCAAGTATCATATTTTTGTCTCATTTGTGTAAACTGGGTTTCTCTTTATCTACTTTTAGGACTTGTGTGAAAAATCTGATGATGTTTTAGGTCATTTGATGCAGAAATACAGAAACTTCTAAAGGGGTCCAGGTTAGACTACAGACCCTCATCTTGTGATCCTGACAAGGATAAGCGGGGGTAAAACATGTTAGTATGGTGCTGCCCCACCAAACCAACCCCTGTCCATCGAAGAAAGAGCTTCCACTTGGCACAAGAGTGTCAGAACTGGACCTTTCTGTGCACCATTTACCCGGGGAAATGCTGGCACCAGGATGCATTGTGGAAGATAAGCCAATGGAGGGAGTGTGATGCTCTGGGTAATGTTCTCCTGGCACTCCCTGGTTTCGGACCTTCATGTGGCCGAAATTTTGACATGTATCACTGACCTAATCATCGTTATGGATCAGTCTCTGTTAAGAGACAGCTTGTATACCTGTCAGTGTAATGGGAGGAGGTGTGGCTTCTGTACACATCACTGTTTTGAAGGGGGTGTGGCCTGTGTACCTGCTAAGGTGGGTGAAGGTGTGGTCATTATAGGCCTACTTCTTGATCTTAGAGACATGGACTCTTACTGTCAGTCTCAGTGGAGGAAGTGTGGAGTCTGTATATATTTACTTTGTGCTTTTGGTGTTCATAAAGATTGGAATAAAGATCAGTGGAAAAGGGGATTATGGGGTGATGAATCCAAGTTTTGAATTCTGTAGGGTGTCAATAATGTTATATATGGACATTATAGCTTTGCTAAAAAAATAAATCTAATGGTGGCCCAAGACTGTATTTGGTTTTTAAATTTTATTGGTTTTAAATTTTATTGGTTTTATTGGTTTTTTATTATTATTATTATTATTATTATTGTTGTTATTATTATTATAACAATTATTTGAATGCAAACCATGTGGACACGTGCCATCACTTGAGTATCTGAAGCAGCATTTGCCCGGGTCATGCCCGTTTTTTTGATGCCACAGCTTGTGACGATCTCTCCAGCCAAGCTCTGATTAGTGCCTGTACTTCTTTACTCTAATCAGCACTGTAGGCTAAGAGCCATTAAGGTTAATCAAGATAATTATTTAGCACAGGCTTAGCTAAATGCATCATCTCGGAGTCGCAGAACGTGTTTATCTAACGGGTGGAAAGGGTTCAAAGACGGGACGTGCTGATAAACCGAAAGCCGTGTAATTAACGACTTTCCCTGTTGCGCTCGATTTGCCGCCACTGCTAATTACACCAACATCATTATAAAGGAACAAAACAACATTTCATACTTTATTTCATTCCAGTCAGCGACGTCTGACTCGCGCTGTGATCGTGTTACCGTATTAAAACCCCACATAATGGCTTTGTGTAACCTGAAATGCATTTCTGATTAAATCGTTAGGAAATGCCTTTGTTTATCTACCAGATGCTGCCAGGAATCCAGTCCTGAATCTTATGTTTATGAGGTTAAATACTCATGAACCAGTTTAATAAACCGATTCGCTGTGCTAGAACCACTGACAGTGTGACACTCGGGGGTCCTGCCACGTACCACCTATCTAAATGTTGATGCAGACCAAGTGCACCCCTCTTTTGTTTGGTTAATGCGTCCTGCCACAACGCAACAGTTCTTCATGAACGTTTATGGACTAAATGGTTCCGAAACTACTAAGCCACCAATGGATGATGGTTCCCTTTTTAAGTCTTGGTCCTCCCAAGGTTTCTTCCTTACCGTTTAGGGAGTTTTTCCTTGCCACTCTTGCTCAATTTGGGCTTTGGGCAATGCTCCATTGTAAAAAGCACCATAGAAGGAAAATCTGACTTTGATGAACATGACCAAGCTCAAGTTGAACATGTTGCCCTGGCTTCTGAATTGACCAGATCTCAATCTGATCGAGCGTCTGTGGGATGTGCTGGACAAACAAATCCAATCCATGGTGGCCCCATCTCGTAACTTACAGGACTTAAAGGACTGTAGGGTCAGATATTACATGTTCATGCCTCGGCTTTTGGACTTGTTGCTGATAACAGTCTGGATGATCCTTTTTTTTTCATCCCATTTCTTCCCAAAAATGATCTGGAATACTGTTTGGTCTGAGCACAATCCCCATTTCCACTGTGAAAGAAGCCCAGAGAAGCCGACGCCCCTTCTGGACATGATTATAACATAAGGCTTCTTTTTAGCACAGTAACGTTTTAAGTGGTATCTGTGAATGTAACTCTGTATTGTAGAGCTTGGTAAAGGTTTGATAACGGAACCCCTTGTCCATGAGGTTCTATCAGCAATTGATGAATGATGGTTCTTGAAGCAGTGCCGTCTGAGGGAGTGGAGATCACCCCTCTTCAGTTTTGGCTTTTTAGGAAATTGCTCCAGATTTCTTGAATGGTTTAATTATATTATGCTCTGTAGAGGGGGAAATATATAAATCCCTTCCAGTCTTTCTTTGAGGAACATTGTTTTTAAACATTTCAACCATTTTCTGACTTTTGTTGATAAACTGGAGATCCTCTGGTCATCTTTACTTTTTTTTTTTTTTTTTTACCTCATTACTAGACCTAAATTGCCCTGTCCCAACTTTATTTGGAATGTGCTGAAGGCCTGAAATGCAGCAATGGATGTTCATTAACAAATGAAATGAAGTTCATACTGTCTGCAATGATATAAAAATAAAAGAACATTTAAATTAGCCTTTTCCATACCGTCCCAGCTTGTTCTGATTTGGGGTTTATCCAGTCAGGAATCCATCTCTAACTCCGCAGACTCACTTATGGATTCTGAGTGAGTTCTGGTTTCATACAGTCAGGCTCTTGTTGTTTGCTCCGGTGCAGGACGGTCATGCCTGTAGCATCTCAGCTTTGTGGCGTTTCTTCTTTCCGGTCACGTTCCTAACTCTTGTTCGTTTGTGACTGTGCTGAGGGAGTGCTGCAGTGTTTTAGATAAAACGTGTCCTTCCCGAAATCCCGCACCGGTCTGAGAGTCCTTAGGGAAAACAGAAATGAGTCTGGAGATACACACACACACACACACACACACACACACACACACACACACACACACACACGAGTTCTCGGTTCTGAACAGATTGATTTGAGTCTGTGAGGACATAAGATGGTGATCAGAGAATAAACACTAAGCTAATGAAGATGAGAAGCTCTGGGTTGAGGGACTTCTCTTGACTGGTAGCTCTGATAAGAAGGTAGGGACTGATAACGGCTAAATTGGGAATACTTTAGAGTTGGAGTGAATTGGGTACGAGACGCATCCAGAGAGGACTGACGTTTGTGCTTGTGAGCTTTATAGTGAATAGGGTGTGGTTTGGGACGTGTCCATAGTGGAGCAGTGATAGTTTTTATAAGCTTTGTGTATTGACTAGTCTGTGTTATGGATCGGTGGTTTCTGATGGCTTTTATGTAGCCTATGTACTGAACGCAGTGTGTGATTTGGGACACGTCCGCAATGGATCAATAAGGTCGTTAGCCGGCCTTTATCGTGAACAGGGTGTGCGCTCTGGGACATACCCACAATGGACTGATAATGGTTTTTATATAGCCTACTTAGTGAGTACTGTGTATGGTTTGGGACACGTCCAGAGCAGATTATTACTGATGTTTGTGGCCTACATGGGAAATAGGGTGTTTGTTACACGTCCATAGTAGACTTTGTTTATACGGCTAATACAGGGAATAGGGGGTGTGAGTTGGGACACGTCCACATTAGAATAATATTGGTCTTATGTAGCCAGTGTACTGAAAAATAATAATTTGATAATACGGCCTATAACGCAAATACTGTGTGGTTTGGGACATGTCCACAATGGACTAATGATAGTGTTTATGAGCATACGTTGTGACAAGGCTGTGTTTTGTTACACATCCACAGAAGGCTATGTGGCCAGTAGAGAGAATAGGATATGTGACTTGGAACACGTCCACAGGAAACTGATAATGATAGCAATGTGGCCGATAAGGTGAATACTGGGCGATTTGGGACATGTCCAGAGCATGTGTGTGTCATCTTCCACTTAAAGCCTGGTGTGTGTGTATGCGGCTAATACAGTGAATAGAGCCTGTGATTCGGGACACGCAGAATAACATTATGTAGCCTATGTAGTGAACCCTGTGTAGCCTGATGATAGATAAGTGGCCTATAACGTGAATACTGTGTGATGTTTGTTTATGGTGTTTGTGGCCTACATAGTGAATAGTGTTTGTTTTGTTTACACATCCTCAGCAGCCTGACGTTTCTGTTTACGTGACCTATATAGCGAATAAGGTGTGTGATTTGGGACACGTCCAAAGTGTATAAATTCTCTAAAGGTAATAACAGTAGCTGTAGTCATTCTGTGCAATATTCTGAGCAAAACGTGTGAAAATCGACCAGCACAAACCTAGCACACGCACTGTGATGAAAAAGAACATGATTTGTTTTTTATGGAGTGAAAATCGAACTCGATAGAGCAGAACTCTTTATAATCATATAACCACTTTTTTATTCATATAGAATTCATTTGTATAATTCAGTTCCAAAATAGCAGGAGAGAAAGGCTCAGGATCGAACCTTATGTTCTTCTTATTGTTATTGTTACATGTCTGGATTCTTTTTTTCAATATGCCAAAAAACAAACTGTGGTCCGATCGATCACGGAGACACCATTGATGACCTTCAGGTAGATAGATTGGTATAGATACAGCAACACGACACAGTGAAGACACCCCACCCTCGAGCCCTAATTAGAATAAAATGCTACTGTACAGTTTCATCAGCGCACACACACTCGAGCGTACGATACACTCATCGTACACAAAGGTGTCCGGTTCAAGTGTCGAGCAGCCAGTTCTAATGGAGTGACACAGATGAGATGAGGTGTAACCGGACGAGGAAAGCCAAGGGTTAAAGAAGTCTGCATACGAGCTCAACAAGAGGTATTCGATAGGGCTACAGAAATTTAATTAAAAACGAATTAGAATTTAGGATGGAAGACCTGAACCTCTTTAGATACGGAGAAGCTCCTTATTAGAATAGGTACAAAGTGTAGCTGTGTCCGAATTCGGTGTTCGAATCTCGCCAACATCATCCCTCATCACCTCTGGTGGCAGGATGGATTTCCATCCATGCATTTTACCTCGAAAAACTGCCAGTCTCGCCCTCGCAAAGCTTAAATTGTGACAAATGTCCTGCCAGTAATGAAATTCTACCCCGCTAAGATGCCAGTAGGTGGCGCTTTAATCCTACTTTAAACTTGCAACACCGGATGATGTTCAGCCCCTGTCTGTTTCCCACACATTTCCCACACATCAAACGAGACCCTCACTGCACTGTACCACCTCTTCTCAGTCTACATCCCGTCAGACACCCCACAGGTATTTAAAGCCCGATCATCCTCGTGCAGCACCCTCTGCAGGAGCCTGAAGTTATGACCTCCTTAAACCCCAAACACTCATTTTTGGTGCGGTGAGCTTATGAAGACCTGGATAAAGATTAGGCCATGATCCAGGTCAGTCCCACGGGTTCACAAACCTTTTGGGATTTTATACTGGATGTGTGACACTTCCAGCAGCTTTGGACTGTATATTTTTTTTTTAACCCACGTCTGAAACAGTCACATCGATCTATATGCGGTTAGTCTGAGCCGACCTGCGTGAGATTGATTTCTGTCTGCCTCCAGGAGGTAGCTCTTAAAATGATATATTCGTTGTGTGCTTCAAAAAAAGGACAGCGAGGGGGAGAGGAGCGAGAGGAGCGAGAGAGAGAGATGGCAGTCGTTGTTTTATTCAAGCTTTGTTGAACGTATGTAGACTTCCTCTACGGACGTGGCATCTTTGGTGGTGTTCGCACTGTGCGAATGAACTCGGAGGCAATCGTACGGAAAACGTACGCACAGATCCTGCTGAAACCCACGACTCCCGAGCATTAAAGATTTCTACTTGTTAATATTCAAGGACGTTATTTCCTGTGCCTAAAAACACCCTTCATACATATGGACGAGGAACTGCAAGGGTTTTTAACAGGTCCTGTCATTTCAACATGAATTAGAAACTTCCTGGTTTAAAAAAAAATGTTGCTTCTGAGGATGATTCCTTCAGGACATGAGCAAGACAGAGTGAGAGAGGGAGAGAGAGTGGCAGAGAGAGAGCAGTGCGAAGGACAAAAAGGACTGCGAATGTTTTTCCCCTCGAGTAAGAGCGGCACGTCACTCGGACGATAAAAAATGCAAAACTTGAAAATTCATTACAGGTATAAATAGTGTTGGTACCACAGATATATTCCTGTAAAGGCTGAAATGCTTTCTACAGGAGAAAGCTGACATGGCGAGTCTTTAAGAAACAGAACAGTCATAAATCTGACCCTGACCCTGATGAGCGATGAGGGACATGACCTCAGCCTTCATGTTCATAAGAAATGGACCCCGTCATTCCAGAGAATATTACTCAAATCAACCCTGCACGTGGCGCACGATGGATAGACGTTGATGAGATCACGACACGCTTGATGACCAGGCGCCATTCCTGACCTACACAGTGCTCTCCATCACCCACTCCGGGCCCTCCGGAGTTCCCTTACTGTCGGCCGAGTCGTCTTTGAGCAGCATGCCGTTGATCGAGAGGCTACGTTTGGTCCAGACGCTGCTGATCGACGCCGCAAAGTCGCCAGCGTCAAAGGAGTGGCTCCGCCTAAACCTGGAGTCCATCGTCCGACCGAGCAGAGGCTCCTTATCGCTAGTGGGTGCCATCACAGAACTGGATTTCCCAGATACCGACTGGCTCTTCAGCTCAAGGGAGCTGATGGCACCCAAAAGGTGGTCCAGATTCGCTCTCGGTTTGAGCGGTGCCGACCTCCAAATGCTGGCCAAGGCGCTGTTGGGGCTACGGGGACGCAGGGCATCCTCGGAGCCCCCTGAAGAGGACGATGATGAAGAAGACATAGAGCTCATGCTGCTCTGGAGCGAGCCACATTTAAACTCCACCACCTCGTCCCGGAGGCTCACTTTGGGCTTGACAGCTTTGGGTTTGCTTTTAGCGTTCGATGGAGAAACCAGAACCCCTCGGTTCTGACCCGGATGCCCGTCGTTGGCCTGCGAATAAGCGTCGCCGATGTCGCTTAGCTTGTTGAGCGGAAGCTCTGGCGATCCTCCGTTCCCCATTCCGGTCACGGTCCCGCCGTCGCCGGCCTTGTAGCGCACCATGAGGATGACTATGAAGACGAGCAACGTGGCCACAATGACACCTCCCACCACCAGGATCATGGTGCCACCTAGTAACTGGCCATGCAGAGAGTGGCACTGCGGGTAGTCATCGCGAGTGAAGAACTGCACGCAGCCCACGATGCTGGTCGCTGTTAGAGTGGTGGCCGAGTCGTCCCACGCTGCCAGGACGCACAGGTCATACCGGGTTCCGGTGACCAAGTTGTTCACGAGGAACGCCTTGCTGGATGGAGGGATCATCCTACAAAGAAATAATAATCATTAAAGCTCAATAATCACGCGTACGGTCTTATGCTAAAGCTTTTATGCAAAGAATCAATCCTGAGCTCTTAGGAAACATTCATAGAACATTTGGAAAGGGTTATGAACATACTACACCTGCATTTCCTGAAGGAACTGCAACAATGCTTGAAATTTGGCAAGTGGAAAGAATGTGAATTTGTCTTAATACTTTTGGCCACATGTGCCTTTTGGTCACGTGGGTTTGCATCCCAATGATTTTGGTCACAAGTGTTTGCCTCTCAATACTTTCGACGTTGTTGGTTTGCGTCCCAATACTTTTGGTCAAATGAGAGTTTCTGCCCCCAATACTTTTGGCCACAGGTGGCATTGCGTCTCAATACTTTTGGTGAAATGAGAGTTTCTGCCCCCAATACTTTTGGCCACAGGTGGCATTGCGTCTCAATATTTTTGGTCAAATGCGGGTTTGTCTCTCAATACTTTTGGCCACAGATGGATTTGCATCTTTTTGGCCACGTGGGTTTGCGTCTCAACACTTTTAGTCACATGGGTTTCCATCCGAATACTTTTGGCCATAGGTGGGCTTTGGTCCCAATACTTTTGGCTACAAGTGGGTTGTGTCCAAATAATTTTGACCACAAGTGAGTTTGTGTCCAAATAATTGATTACATGTGGGTTTGTGTCCCAATACTTATGGCCACATGTGGGTTCGTGTCTCAATACTTTTGGCCACAGGTGGGTTTGTGTCCAAATAATTTTGATCACATGTGGGTTTGTGTGTCAGTACTTTTGGCCACGTGGGTTTGAAACATGTCTGTACCGTTAGAAGTACGCCTGTATTAATCACAGAGATGTGTGGAAGAAGAAGAAGAAAAGGGAGAACAATAATACAGCCATATTTATGTTCCCTAGAAAGCCTGTGACCTCTCTTCATTTAAAATCCAGCCTGTAGTGTGAGCTGTGCTGCCCAAATGCTTGCACAAGACTGTACTCTAGGCAATGCTGAAAGCTCTGGTCAATGCATTAGCACATAAAGAAGATCGATTCTGCATTATGATAATGGCTGCACGTGGGAGTCTCAACCTGGCTTGGAAATTTGGAACCAAATCTGGAATGCATTAAAACCTCCGTTTACCGTCAGTGTATCATTCACGGTTTGGAACTACATGCTGAGATCAGTGTGTTCTTGTTTTTTATGATGCGGTAATCAGGTCCCTCTGAAAAGAATATAATAATAAACAGTAATAAATAAGACCTAAAAGTGCCCTGCAGTGGCAAAAAATTGCTGCCAAAAAAGGAAGACATTTTGCACAAAAGGTATTTTCAAAATCAGTGGAACATTTTGTTGTAGGCTTGTACCAAAAAGCAAAGCCAGTTCATCAAGATGTGTGTGTGTGGCAACAACATCTACCAGTTAAGTCCGAGTATTTCTGGGATTTCCACACACAGCGCCATCTCTAGGATTTACAGAGAATAGTCTGAAAAAGAGGAACTATCCAGTCAGGGCAGTTCTCTGGGTAAAAATGAATGCTACGCTGATGCCAGAGGTCACAGGAGAAGCCAGACTGGTTAACAGTTTTTCACTTGCGCTCTTCTAGGGGTTACTAGGATCTACTCCTAACCTTAAAAGGGAAACGCCGACGACGTTACGATTTTTCTTAGAATTCCGTGACTAGGAGCTTCTCTTGGCACCAAATCTTGGGCCCAACCTTATTTTTTACTTAGCATAACACGAACAAAAATAAGTCCTTCTGAACAAACCTTTTATTTTCTAACCACCTTCTACATTTCCACTCATTCGCACGTCAGGCGGAGTGAAAGTTCCTCTCCTTCACGAGCACTTCAGCGAGAGCTCTTTATCAGCCAGAGAGTGGAATCCATTATTAGACGGCGCTGGGCGCCACTCGAACGCCGCACATCCGTCTCTCGCTCCGTTTCTCCGTCCTCGCTTTAGAATCCGTGATTAAGTGAGAACTTCTGCGGCGTGGAAAGATCTCTTCAGGATGCTTCTGATGATGGGATCTATTACGCGCTCGTCTCCCGCACATCAGCCCTCGTACGCTCATTACGGATGGGTTTCGTCCGGCAGGTAATTCGCTTTAATGTAAAACATTTTGACAAATCAGGACCGTGGCGGGAAAATCACGCTTGCCAACCAGGATGGAACGTAAGCGCCAGTTTAAGACGGAGGAAACGAAAGTTCCTTCAGGCCTCCAGGCACTAAAAGGCAATTTTGGAGGAAGAGCAAGGCGTGCTCTCTCTCTCTCTCTCTCTCAAGGGCGTAACATTAATCATGAAGACCTGAAAAGGCTACCAGGATGCCTCTGCTATACAGCGTAACACATATTGGCTCCCGGTCCGTGTCTGCACCACCTTCGCCCTGCACGGAGCCGATCAAATAAAGCAAACAAGCCAATCTTGCTTCCCGCGATCTCTGCTCTGTAATCATCACACCATGAAATGGTGTCTCATTGTTTCTACATCGTTTCTCACCATCATCCCGCACTGGGGGTCACGCGGTCACCACTGGCCACACAGACGAGGTCCGGCCCTTATCTGTGTAGCCATAGTCACAGAATAGATAGACAATTTAGACTTACAGTGGGACAAAAGTATTTAGTCAGCCACTGATTGTGCAAGTTCTCCTACTTAGAAAGATGAGAGCGGTTTGTAATTTTCATCATAACTACACTTCAACTATGAGAGACACAATGAGAAAAAAATCCAGGAAATCACATTGTAGGATTTTTAAAGAATTCAATTGTAAATTATGGTGGAAAAGCTCCACTCGTTACCTGTATTAATGGCCCCTGTTTGACCTCGTTATCTGTATAAGACACCTGTCCACAGCCTCAAACAGTCAGACTCCAAACTCTACCATGGCCAAGACCAAAGAGCTGTCGAAGGACACCAGGAAGAAAATTGCAGACCTGCACCAGGCTGGGAAGAGTGAGTCTACAATAGGCAAGCAGGTTGGTGTGAATAAATCAACTGTGGAAGCAATTGTAAGAAAATGGAAAAGCCATACAAGACCATTGATTAATCTCCCCCTCGATCTGGGGCTCCACGCAAAGATCTCCTCCCGTGGGTCAAAATGATCATAAGATCAGTGAGCAAAAATCCCAGAACAGAACTACACGGAGGGACCTGATGAATGACCTGCAGAGAGCTGGGACCAAAGTAACAACAAAGGCTACCATCAGTAACACACTACACCGAGAGGGACTCAGATTCCTGCAGTGCCAGGCGTGCCCCCCTGCTTAAGCCAGTACATGTCCAGGCCCGTCTGCTGAAGTTTGCCAGAGAGCATATGGATGATCCAGAAGAGGATTGGGAGAATATCATGTGGTCAGATGAAAAAAACAAAATAGAACTTTTTGGTTAAAAACTCAACTTGCCGTGTATCTAGGAAAAAGAATGCTGAGAGTCGCATCCCAAGAACACCATACCTACTGTGAAAGCATGGGGGTGGAAACATCCATGCTTTTTGTGGCTGTTTTTCTGCAGAGGGGACAGGACGGACTGATCCGTGTTAAGAGAAGAATGAATTGGGCATGTATGGTGAGATTTTAAGCCAAAAACCTCCTTCCATCAGTGACAGCATTGAAGATGGTGGAACATGGCTGGGTCTTCTAGCATGACATGATCCCAAAACACACCGCTCGGGCAACGAAGGAGTGGCACCGTTAGAAAAAGCATTTCAAGGTCCTTGAGGTGGCCTAGCCAGTCTCCAGACCTTCAACCCCATAGAAGAACATTGTGGAGGGAGTTGAAGGTCTGTGTTGCCCCAAACATCACTGCTCTAGAGGAGATCTGCATGGAGGAATAGGGCCCAAAATACAGCTACAGTGTGTGCCAACTGGTGAGGCTTTACAGGAAACGTTTGATCTCTGTCATTGCCAACAAAGGTTATGTTACAAAGTATTGAGTTGAAACTTTTGTTATTGACCACAACTACTTATTTTTCAGCCATAATTTACAATTAAATTCTTTAAAAATCCTACATGTGATTTCCTGGAATGTTTTTCTCATTTTGTCTCTCATAGTTGAAGTGTAGCTATATGATGGAAATTACAGACCTACTCTCATCTTCTAAGTAGGAGAGGAACTTGCACAAGTTCAGTGGCTGGCCAAATACTTTTTTGCCACACTGTACATTTAACACCTAATGATCATGGGTTCTCCACAAAGACCAAAGAGAGGGGCAAAATATCCATTGAGGGCAGTTCTCTGGGTAAAAAATGCCTCATTGATGCCAGAGAATGGTCAGGACTGGGTCAAGCTGATAGAAAGCCAACAGTAAGTCAAACAAGAAGAGCATCTCTGAATGAACAACACTTCCACCTTGAAGCAGATGGGCTACAGCAGCAGAAGGGCACACTGGGTGGCCTGTCAGCTAAGAACAGATCATGGAGTTTCCTGATCACAATTCAAATGAGGGGACAACAGATTGGGAAAAACGTCACCTGGTCTGATGAGTTCTCGATTTCTGCTGCGGAATTCGGATGGTGCTGGATTTTAATATTCTCTGTTAATTAATTCCATTCTCTGCTTAGCAGCTTGTCTGAAGCTATTA
The DNA here is from genome assembly GCA_025084515.1 of Ancistrus triradiatus. Taxonomy (NCBI): domain Eukaryota; kingdom Metazoa; phylum Chordata; class Actinopteri; order Siluriformes; family Loricariidae; genus Ancistrus; species Ancistrus triradiatus. Next base: position 139,802 of record JAJAGP010000352.1, on the reverse strand, counting down.
ATGTTTAGAAATTAATATTTATGTTATTTCATTTCATTCTTACATATAACATCCAGGCTGCCCAAGCAGGTCGGGTCCCTCTGAGTGTTTGTCCTCCCTATTATAGGTTTCATCCCTATAATGTTTAGGGAGTTTTTCTTTGCCTCTCAGCTCTACAAATTTTATGGCCATAGCCCCAACTGAGCAAGCCTAAGATGAGTGGCAAGGAAAAACTCCCTAAATATGATAAGGAAGAACAATTCAATCAAGACTTTCTTATCAATAAAATAATAACAATAGTTTAAAGATAATAATGAATGTAGAAATAAAATAATTAAAGTAGAGCACATTTTATTCTCACTGTGCATGGTATGATGACCCACCAAAAGAATCAATAGGTATTCAGGAATTGAACCTACATCTCTGACCAGAGTGATAACAAAAATCTAACACTGGTCTCTATATCCAGTTCTATTTCAGGAAACGTTGCTGCCCGTTAGCCCTTTTAAAACTCACTGTGCTTCCATTTACAGCTTTGCAGACTTATTTCTGTAGCTCACACACAAGTATAAAATAAATCAATTTCGGTTCCACACTCAGCTCTGAGCTTCAGACAAAAACGTAACTCCCCTTAGCCCAGAGCTGATCCTGGGGCAGCTATACCTGCTCAAACGTCACACTGATCTTCTCGTGCGGCATTGATTGCTTTGTTCCTGAGAGATTTGATTGTCTTCTCGTAAGCAGAAATAGAGGACAGAACAGAGGCTGAGATGGATGGATTTTGACGTTTGTCTGCTCTGGACTTCCTGATGGATCTCAGACGCAGCACGAACATCGCTTCACAATAACACTAATGGAAGGGCGCATTAAAAAGGAATAAGGGAAAGAAAAAGAAACGGGTTACGCCGGGTCACTCCGGAGCCTCTCCTGCGTGCATGTGCCGCACGAATTCCGGATAAGTTTTGCCAAAGTAAATCGGCTTCTACCAGAGTCGTCTACGCAAAAGCACGATTAAATATGCTAACGGGAAGCTTCGATAAATAAGCTTTTCACGCCTGCGTAGGCTGAGGAACCTCACATCCTTCGATAAAAGCACTTCTGAGTATCTTCTACATACCTAAAAATGCCAATATATCAATATACAAGTCATGCATACCCAGGCAAAGTCGAGTCTTTTGTCAATTGCTCAAGCAAGTCCTTAAATCTGTGATTCAAGTGCCCCAGCTCTAGATCTTATCAGCTTTCTTCTCTCACTCTTGTACTGCAGTAACTTCACCTGAGGAGCTCAATAAAGTCGTATCTTATCTTTTCTTCCCCCGTGGTGCATCAGCTTTCCACAGAAAGAGACAGAAACGAATCAATGCCTAATGCAGATCATGCACCACCTATAAGGAGCAAGACCACCCAAACGCTGCTCAGCACTCAGTCTGCACACGCTGATGCCACATACGTTTCCTCAACTGCATTTCAGTTCGACGAGTTCCAAGGCGGCCGAGCACCGAGGTACCGCTGTACATGCAAACAGATGTTACGTGGCACGTACTTGTACTTCCAGCGCTTGATCTGAGGTGCCCAAAGCTTTGCATAAATCATGTGTGTGTTTGACGTTGTAATGTTTGGTGCTGTCATCTGCGTTGCTCTTTTGTGTTGCTGCCTTTGTGTTCCGTCAGTCAAACGCGCTACATAACAGCAGACAGACGTGGAGTGCAACGAACAATAACCAGTCAGCGTCGTCCCTCGCAGAGACATCACATCTAGAAGATGCAGGACAAAGGCTCGCCGCTGACGTCTGATGGAGATCCAGCTGGAATTTTACTATGGCTGTTCGTCTGCCGTGCTGTCTGCGGCCTGCTTATCTCCGATGAACCGTGGCTCCATCATGAATTCCTGTTCCAGACCTATTCAGAAGCGGTGCGCCCCGATGACCCTCGAACAGCTCGCTTTTATTTTTATAGCCGTGCAACTGTAAGATTTATTTTATAATCCCGGCTCCATTTTCTCTTCATCTCAGAGACAGTCACTATCAACAAGCTTTAGAGAAGAGCATTTTGACTGACGGTATTCTTTCAGCTAGAATTACTGGCATCTCTAAGTAAAGATGGGTAAAAATACATAAAACATATACATATCTCTGGTGGCACCCTGGTGGCACAGCAGTCATAAATGCCAGCCATCCACCACATGGTCTTGGGTCCAGTCACAGTGGTGATTTGTGGTTGGTTTGGGCTATGACCGAAGGAGGGGAGGCCAATCGAGGGATCATTCCTTGGCAATGCAACAGCCCCTACCCAGCCTCACAATGGGCTGGCATCCTGTCCATGGCACACCTGTTACCACTGGACCACGAGACCTACAAGACCTTGGTTTATCTTCCTTATTCGTTTTCAGACTGACTGCCGGTCAGCACGTCACCTGGCTTCTTTGTGTATTTTTGATTCCTTCCAATGTCGATGAAGGACTAAGGGAAGTAGGATTCTGCATCACCTCTGTGATTTACACCTGAGGACCGATCCTTGCTGTGCTGTGCGGCACCAACACGGCACTGTACGCTCGAGGCAGCGCAAGAAGCAGCGCGAAGAGCTCATAAAATTTGGATTTGAATACGAACGGGTTGTTTCAAGTTTGGGTTTGAATATTAATTCCCTCGGTTCGTCTCCGAGGGGAACGCCGGGGTTAAGCTTCTCCTGCCTGTGCATCATTTAGCAGGATTGTCAATAAATCACGTTCCTGTCTCGCTCTGCCCTCGGTGCCAACAGGAAACTGAAACATGTTTGATCTGCATGAACTCTGCAGTTCGAGATCTGGTTTTTTACCTCCAAATTTGTACTTTAATTAACCTGTGTGATATTAGCTATACGGGAGGCTACATTCTGAGGAAATCTTACATTTTTCTCTAATTTAATCCACTGTCCTTCATTATGAATCATATCAGCATAACAATGAGTGAAAACCTCAAAGTCCTCGTCATTACAGCAACAGGGGCAACACACCAAATACTAAGTCCTAAAACAGCACGCCCCGCTTGGGTAAATAGGAGATAAATCCGGTTTATAAAAAGTTCCTCGTGTTTCTGTGGATGATTTTCCTCTGCTTATTAGTACCAAGCAGTAAATGGTGCTTGTAAGGCTATGTTCCTGTCCTATTGTGAGTGTTTGCATGTTCTCCTTGCATTGTTTGTTTGTCTTTCCTGCCCTTTTGCCCCTCTCAGAAGATCCACAGCCTGAATCCCTGGACTTCACAGTGTGCAGGTGAGCATGCTTTATTTAATTTTCACATTGGTTTCATATATCTTTTCCTACTCACCATCAAAACGTAAACACTCGTACCCCGAGCCGTTTGGTTCATACAGCAGATCTGCACACTGACCTACTGGAATCCTTCATCAATGACAGAACCTTTAAAGGTGAAGACCCGTTCTCATATGGCCTCTCTGGGCATTTCGTCTGTGCCGCAGGGAGGAAGCGGTCAGGCATTTCCCCGGACACTAATGGATAAATGATTTAACCGGCGTTAAGTCACCGGATTTTGCTTCTGTTTGGATTTTCTGGCTCATGATGATGAGATTTGCAGAAGTGAAGCAGCGCTAGAAAACACTTTAGATCTCATTAGGGGTCTGACTGACAGGATCTGCTCTTTTTTAAGGGATTAAACGACGGCACGTGTTAGACCGGGAATGCAGACATGCAGATTGATACGGCCTTTATTTTCCTTGCACTCATTTTAAACCCACAAAAGATGTTTGTTTGTCAGTCAGTTCCTTGATATATTGTGCATGATTATACCACAGTTATTTCCAGCCCCGCACTCTGATTGGCTGAGAGGCGTTCTAGGAGTGCCAGTAATGGGCGATGATGGCACGCTGCCACATACGCACGTAACCATAGCAACGACGCCAGCCATAAAACAAAGCAGCAACTTCATAGTTAGTAAAAGAAATGAATTATAACGAGTACTGTACATAAAAGCTACTGACTGAGAAAACATTTGGATTTAAATGAGTTAGCCGAAGCTCCTAAGGAGCAGCCTGAGCCTGTCACACGGGCCGAGGGCCATCATCTGTACAAAACAGGATCTTCTTGTTTTTCTTTTTCATTCTTTTTTGCTTCTTTCCTTCTTTTTTCTTATTCTGTTTGACGTTCTTTCTTTTTTTCCTTTCTTTCTTTCTTTTTCCTTTCTCTTTGGTATTAGTTATTTGTTTTCCTTTCTTTCTTTTCTATATAGCATTCATTTTTTTCCTTTCTCATTGCTATTTATTTCTTTGCTCTTTCATTCTTTTAGTTTTTCTTTCTTTCTTTCTTTTTTATTTAGCATTCACTGCTTTCTTTAATTCTCTGTGTTTTTCTTTTATCTTTGGCATTTCTTTCTTTCTTTCTTGTTTATTTCTTTTTTTGTTCATTCATTCATTTTTCTTCTTTGTTTTTATGGTTTTCTTTCTTTGTTTTTCTTTCCTTTCTGTTTGGTATTTCTTTCCGTTTCTTTGTTTGATTGTTTGTTTGTTTGTTTCTTTTGTTCATTCAGTCATTTGTCCTTTCCTTTCTGTTTGGTATTTGTTTGTTTGTTTGTTTGTTTTGTTCTTTCATTCTTTCTTATTTTCTTTGTTTTTCTGTCATTCTTTTTTATTTAGCATTCACTGCTTTCTTTCTTTCACTCTCTATTTTTTCTTTTCTCTTTGCATTTCTTTCTTTTTTGTTTATTTCTTTTCTTGTTCATTCATTCATTCTTTTGTTTGTGTCTTTCTTTCTTTCTTTCTTTCTTTCTTTTGCTCATTCAGTCACTTGTCCTTTCCTTTCTGTTTGGTATTACTTTCTTTCTTTCTTTGTTTCTTCCTTTCTTTTGTTCATTCTTTCACTTGTCCTTTATTTGTTTTCTTTCTTTGTTTCTTTGTCTTTATTTCTTTCTTTTCTATGTAGCATTCATTGCTTTTTTTCTTTCATTCTCTCCTTTTTCTTTTCTCTTTGGCATGTCATTGTTTCTTTCTTTTTTGTTCATTCATTCATTCTCTTCCTTTGTTTTTATGTTTTTCTTTCTTCTTTTTTCCTTTCCTTTCTGTTTGGTATGTCTTTCCCTCTTTCTTTCAAAGCAGTATAAGGGAGTTATAAGTCCATTTTTAGGAGTCAGATGAAGAGGTAAGGCTCGGGCTGTTTATCCATTCAGTGGACGGAGCTGAGGGTGATGGATGATGGATGGATCCCTGAGGATCCACAAGTGAGCACTAACGGTTATAACATCCCAAGAAAACAAATTCTTCACCTGCTCTGGATCCTGAATCCCTGACGTATATGAGCGTGTCAGGACCTGAAGGAAAGCGCTTCCTCTAAAAACAAATCTTTCTCGGCTCTTCAACCCACATGATTAGAGTTTATTGGAAATGTGCTGCTTTACCAGGACGGTTCTTTTAATAACAGCAATCATTCCTGTAGAGGCCTCGGGTTATTTGGGCCGTTCCTGCCTTCCTTTGGACGTCTTAAAATCGACATAAGGAGTTACGAGTCAGGTGTAGTGGTATTCGTACTCCTTCTTTTTCTCTGCACCTTTATTTTTCCAGCCTGTTTACCTCTCCCGCTTTCTTTCTAAAGGCCTGGAGAGACCATCAGCCTCCATTACTTGGACCATGTGACCTCACCAATCAGGAACACACAGACCGAGGAACATAAACTGCCAAAGTATCGCTTAATTATCGTTATCGATGAAACCCCAGAAAATAGAGACCCTTTGTGTCCCTTTTCTCCTTCCACAGCTGGCTGCCCAATTACAGCTGCCTCTACTTTGTTTGATCATTTCATTGTTGTTTGAATTTTCTATTGTCCAGGAATGTTTTGACTTTTTAGTGGTGGAGACAGAACAAACCCTGGGTAGTGTTTGCCAAGGCAACAAACTTAAACTTGCATCAAGTCCGCAGCGCAAAATCATCAATCGTGACAAATTCGCACAAAAAAGTAATCTGTAATCTTTCCTAATCTACAGGCATTAGTTTGATCCCATCCCATGTTTTGGTGCCATACCTGTATATGAGGACTTCATCATCGGAGCAGTTGTACTGCAGCTGGAACATCTTCACTTTGGGAGCCGATTTACTGACGGACCACCTAACCAGGGCGGAGTCTGTGGTCACCTCAGAAACCGTGACCGCCTTGTCCTTTTCCGGTTGGCTCTTGGGGGTGACCTTTGACGTCCCCGTGATGTCAGAGAGGCGAGACTTGGGTTGCCCGGTCCCGTTGCTGATGTGGGGCAGCTGGACGATAGAAAGCTCCACGGAGGCGGTGGATTCTCCGGCGAGGTTCGCCGCGATGCAGGTGAACGTACCGAAGTCTTTCGAGGTGGTGATGGTGATCAAAAGGGTTCCGTTGCCGTACACGACGATCCTGGAAGAGTTGCCGAGGAGATGTTCGTCGGGGGCGAGCCAGTGGATGGTGGGAGCCGGGTCTCCAACGGCCTCGCATTTCAAGCTGGCCGTCTGCCCCTCTAGAACCAGCAACCTGTGCGTGTGCTGCGTGATAAGAGGCTGCTCGCACATGAACTCGTCCTCCCTTATGCTCCAGAAGTAGCGCCCCTTCAGGGCCGAAGGCGAGGCGCAGGTTTCCAAGTCGTTGTCGCGCTCCAGCCGTCGAAACCAGAGCATCTCGCAGTTGCAGTGCAGCGGATTCCCGCCGATGCTCAGCGAGAGCTGGGGCGAGAACGGCGTCGAGACTTGCACCATATCCTGCAACGACTCTTGCGCCCGAGCAAAAATGGGGTCCGGTGGAAGTTTCCGGAGTCGGTTGGACGTCAGATCCAGGCGCGCCAGTCTCTCCAGAGCGGTAAAAGTACCCTCCGGGATGTATTCCAGCAAGTTGTGGTCCAGAGTGAGTTGGTGCAGGTTGACCATGTGGCGCACCGAGTGCCAGGGCACGGCATGCAGGTTGTTGTAGGACAGATCGAGATCCTCGATCGTCGGCACCAGGTCCTCGAAGGCACGTTCGGAGATGTGGCTCAGCTGGTTGTTGTTCAGAATCAGGTACTGCAGGTTGACGAGCCCCCGCAGGTCATCCGGACCCAACTCGGCCAGCCGGTTGTTGTCCATGTGCAGAGAGCGCAGCGTCTCCAGGTCGGCGAAGGAGAACGCCTGGACGGAGCTGATGCTGTTGCGTGACAAGGTCAGGTCCACCAGCTCGGTCATGTTGGCGAAGTCCTGCGGCGTGACCCGCAGGATGAAGTTGCCGCCCAGCCGGAGCTCCACCGTGTGCCGGTCGATGTCGGGAGGCACGAACAGAAGGCCTTTAGCAGGACACAGCGTCCCGAGAGACTCGGACAAGTTCTGGCACAAACAGTACTTGGGACACGCGTGAACCGCCGCCACAGCCATAACCAGGACCAGCAGCTGCCAAAGCAAACGGCCCATGGTCAGTTCATAAAAAGGGACCTATGGCAGGGCGAGAAAGAGAAAACGAAACATTAGCGATGAGGGAAAATGTCATTTGCTCTGACACAAGCATTTATTAAAGTAGAGAAAGACCAGTGAGGACCATTTGCATCCTTCCTGATGACCACAGAACCTGCTTTACTCTGCACAGGTGCATTTAGGGAGGCATTTCACCTAACACTATTTATTCTCATCACGAATCTGAACGGAATCATAAATAATTTATGTAATGATGGGGGAATTGCCGTTTGAACCCGTTTCTGATATTTAATGACTGGAAACATTGTCGTGTTTGGAGCAGGTCTCTGTAGCAGATGTTCATTTACTCGTTCTCGTCTGCTGAATGTGTGTGTGTGTGTGTGTGTGTGTGTGTGTGGTCATGTGTTTATACTGGGACTGGGACGTTATGACCTACGATAATTTGGGGAAGTTGCCAGTACCCTCGTCATATTCTCTGTGTTATTATATTTATTATTTCTATTATCGTCTTATATTCTCTATGTTATACTCTTCATATCATTGTACTCTCTTTAATATGTTGTAGTCCATATATTACTTTTTTATTAATATACTTTCTTTAAATATGTTATCTCTATTCATTTTTATATTTAGCTTCTGTGTATTTAAGCTTATTAATTCGGTAACTTAGTTTAATTCTTACATGTCATCTAAGCCACCAAAGGAGATTTGGTCTCTTTTCGAGAATCCTCCCAAGGATTCTTTTTATTACATTTAAGGAGATTTTTCTTGCCACTGTCACCCAACACTTGCTCAGTTAGGGCTGTGGGCCGAGATAATTATAAAGCTGCTTTGCGACAATGCCCCGTTGTAAAAATCGCTACAGAAATAAAATGGGCTCGACTTGGTTCAGTCTCGGTTTCGATTCAGTAAGGAGTGATGATTTCAAAATGTCACTGATTTGATCTTGTCTTTTAACTGCTGCATTCGTTCTCTGCCCAAATCTCCTCCTGAAGAAACAGAACATGCTGTGATTGTAATATGTAGCTCTGCTGAACATGATGTCCAGGGACGATTTCTGGATCAGAGCGTCAAGTTTAGCTTTAGCTGAGCACCCAGTGATATCTGCACCATTTTAACGTCATTTTGTACCATCATTCCCACACTTGCATCAGAAGAACATCTGACTTTTTGGGTAGGGGAAGACTGTGACTGTAAAGACACCAATAAACCTGAAAAAGCTTCCTTTAATACTGAGCCTGTGAGCCACAAAGCCATCACTTGGTTTATAAAGTATTACAAATGAAATTGTATTAAAAGTAAAAGATAACGAGGGAAAAACAAGGAATGAAAAGTCTATAAAAACAAATGGTAAAGATCAATAAAGAGAGGCAGCCCTGCCTAAGGTACAATTTCTCTCCGAGACAGAAAGTGGGACTGCTGTATTTTCATTGTTAAAATATTATGTTTAAACCATATGCTTTCTGTTCCTACTTTCGTTTTTAGGGATGCTGGAACTCAATTTACACGCCATGTGCACTCAGCACGTTTCCTACAGTGTGTGGATGCATGTCAAGCTAAAATGCTGCCGATTCGACGTCGTGTGATCTTCAGGCGTAGATATCAGAGGTCTGAATCCAACGGTGACTGTAACCCTATAGGGACACACACTAGAGTGTGTAACTAGAGTGTGTAATAGCTTACACAAACACCCAGATCTAAACGGGTTCATTTTCTGGAAGGCCAGATTCAGTGGAAGTCAGGTTCAACCACCCGAGTGCATCAATCACGGAGGAATCAGAGCCCAAGGACACAAGGGGCTGACGAATGGACAAATCCTCCCCAACCATTAAATTTGAAGCACACACACACACACACTCACTTCCCCGGGGTCTGCTAACCAATCTTGGCTGAAGAAAGCACAGATCAGCAGAAACAGTAGGATCATTTACATCATCATTTAGGTTTATGAGAATTCCTAATGTTGACATTTCATCTTTTTTATCTTCATCCTGCCTGCTTATTGGGTTCATCAGCCATGCGATCAATACCTAAACACTGCCAGCTAGCTGGCAATCAGATTTTGTTCTATAGCGCTTTTCACAATGGAGCATTGTCTCAAAGCAGCTTTACATTTCTCTATTATCTTCTACAGAATCGCATATTGAGCAAGCCTAGTGTGACAGTGGCAAAGAAAAACTCCCTAAACATTATATAACCTTGATAGGACCAAGACTCAAAAAGGGACCCGACCTGCTTGGGTGGCCTAGATGTTATATTTAAGAAAGAGGTTATTCAGTATAAATAAACAGAAGCTAAATAAATACTGACAGAGAGAACGTATTCAAAAATATAATAAATAAAACATGTAGAGTCAACAGTGAAGAGAAATAAAATATTGAATAAATCTTGTGACTAAGAAAATCCATCAAACAGCCGTTTGCACAGCACATCTGGTGGAAACCTTAAAAAGAAGCACCACAAAGAGTACACTGAAAGCCAGATGATACAGCTCTGAATCTAACAACAACAACGAAGACGTTTGAAAGATCACTGACACCGTGAAGTTTTACCTAGACAGTGATCCCCTAAGCAAAGGTTTTAAGCAACTTCTATAAATACCGCAGATGTTTTCACCTGTTCAGCTGCTTGTTAACGCAAATATCTAATCAGCCAATCACACGGCAGAAACTCGATGCATTTAGGCATGTAGACATGATCAAACCGAGGATTTCAGAACCTGCTGATCTACTGGGATTTTCACACACCGTGCCATCTCTAGGGCTTACAGAGAATGGTTTGAAAAAGAGAAACTATCCAGTGAGGGAAGATCTCTGGGTGAAAATGCCATGTTGACAGAGGTCATAGGAGAAGCCAGACTGGTTTGAGCTGATAGAAAGGTAATGGTAACTCAAACAAGAAGAGCATCTCTGAGCAAACAGCATGTCAAACCTTGAAGCAGATGGGCTAAGATCACACCGGGTGCCCCTCCTATCAGCTAAGGACAGAAGACTGAGGCTACAATGTACATGGGTTCACTGAAACTGGACGTCAGAAGATTGTAAAAATGTCGCCTCGTCTGATGAGTCATGATTTCTGTCAGAATTTGGCATAAAAAACATGAAAGCATGGCTCCATCCTGCCTCGTATCAACAGTTCAGGCTGGTTCTTGCCACACTTTGGGCCCCTTAATACCAGCTGAGCATGGCTTAAACCCCACAGCCTGTCTGAGTATTGTTGGTGACCATGTGCACCCCTTTATGAGCACAGTGTACCATCTTCTGATATCTACTTCCAGCAGGATAATACACCATAAACAACAAAGCTCACATCATCTCAAACTGGTTTATGAACAAGACCAGGAGTTCACTGTCCTCAAAGGACCTATTTATATCAGATCACTTCCCCTTCTGTCTGTGTATTTATTTGTTAGTTATTCATTGGTTCAGCTGCATCAGAGGAAACAGAGAGGAGTGAGGGGTAAACTGCGTTCTTTAGGTAGGGCTTTACTAAACAGTGGTCTATTATCATCATTAACAAATCGATGGTGGTTAAGTGGCCAGTGGTCCCGGTGAATCAATACAACCAGATAGAGAGAGAGAGAGAGAGAGAGAGAGACCTTCAGAACTGCAGAAATTTATCATCAGATACATTCCATGTTCCTGGAACCAATCCATGACAATACGACCCTTGTGCCATGGTGCATTCCTGCTCAAAGTGTCCTTCTGCCATCAAGGGGTGAACTTGGTCAGTTACGACGATAACTTAAGCCCTATTGTCTAAAGGTGAGGTGCTAGCTGAGGAGAGAGCAGGGAAGGCGACACCGTCCATAGGATTAAAGGGACACCTACCAACCGGTCGTCTGAAAACTTGGTGGCGCAACGGGGTAGAATTTCATTGCTGGCAGGAGATTTGTCACATTTCAAGACTGGCGAGGACGAGAGACGATTTTTGGCGGCTTTTCGAGGTAAAGTGCATGGAGAGAAATCTGTCCTGCCATCGCAGGTGGTGAGAGATGAGTTTCATGAGATAATCAGTGGTGAGATAATGACTGTACATACATTTTGTTTCTATCTAGTTGTTTTCAGAGTTTTCTATCCAGGATTTGGCAACACAAACTTGAATATCTGTCATGCCAGTAAATCCAATAAAACTTTGAAGGAACTGAATCGAGAGAGAGAGAGAGAGAGGAGGAGGTTTTAGAGCTGATAGATTTCAGTCATTAATATTTTATCCTATTTCTGAACTGATACTTTTCATACCCAAGAAACTATTTAACAAAACGAGCTTTAGCACGAAGGTTACACACCGAACGTGACAACAGTAAATTCATTTGAGCTCGTGTATAAGGACAGCATCTCCCACATCACACAAGATTTTCGGAGGGTGAGAATGCAACGTTATTTTTGTTCACCCTCTGTTTTTGCAAATCCTCCCTCAGACACAGCTCAGTGTGAGTGCCTCATTATCATGTGTAGTTTTCTCAGCATCGTCCAGGCAAGTTTGTCACAGTTCCAGTTGATCGGAGCTTATTAATTACTAAACACCCGTAGATCAGGGCATTTTTAGGAGAGTCTATTTTTCACAGCCATTCCCTGACTTGTGATGGTCAACACACCCATCTCTGACTTGTGTTCTTTCTGACCATAGTTGTGTAAAGCCTTCATACAAATGTGTTGTTTTATAGTAAATCCAGTACTTGAAGCACTTTTAGTGTCAATAATGAAGGCATTCTTTATCACCGAACCCGACTCGTCTTATCACGGGCGTTCGTTTGAAACGATAAAAATAAGATCCCATTCTTGAGTTTGACGTTAATTCAACTGTATAAACTTTATCTGCAGAACGAGCCCATCCAGCCATCACGGCTCTCATCTTCAAAGACGTGCCGCAGATCAAAGCCTCTTCGTATCTGCCAACGTCGTGTAGATCATCCCGGCTCGTTAGTGCCTCGTCGCATTACAAGCCGCTCGGTGGAGAGCCGGCCCCCGAAACTCCCGCTACGCCCAAATGAAATATGGCCCATAAAGCACGTAAGCTGGGAGGAAAGGGCGTTTTACGAGGCGGTAAGCCGCTCCGAAATGTCACTGAACTGGGAACGGGCTTAAATAAGAGACCGCCGCTGACGGTACTTAGGAGAACTCGGCTCATAATTCCTCACTCGAGGGGAGAATCAACCAAAAACACAGGCCTGGGATTTTAACTCTGGCATTTTGGGTCTCAGCAGGGATGCTGGTATTAAAATGGTGATAAACCATCTCACGCTGCACTTATTACCACAGCGACTGCGCTTCTGTTCACGGAGCTGATCTGGTTTCTGCATTTACTCAAACGATCGCAGAAACCCTAGCCTACGATGGAGTGAAAAATGAATTGTAAAGTGTTAAAGGGTAAGGGCACAAGCCTAAACTGACGAGGGGTGATCTCCGCTCCCTCAGACGGCACTGCATCAAGAACTGTCATTCATCAATAGCTGATAGAACCACATGGACAAGGGATTCCTTTATCAAACCTTTATCAAGCTCTACAATACAGAGTTACATTCACAGATACCACTTAAAACGTTACTGTGCTAAAAAAGAAGCCTTTTGCAGAAGCGGCTTCGGCTTCTCTGGGCTCGAAGGCATCAGGGATGGACCATCACCCAGTGGGAACGGGGATTGTGCTCAGACCCATCAGTATCACAGATCTTTTTCTGGAGGAAATGGATGCCGTGTGGTCAGGACCAAAGACGGACAAAAGGAGCATGCAGACTGTTATCAGCACAAAGCCAGGCTCTGGCACGGTATGGTAAAGGTCATTTCCACTTCTATGATGCAGCATTAATGCACATAAGTACAGTGAGATTTTAGAGAAACATAAGCTGCTTTCAAGACGCCATCTTTATCAGGGACGTCCATGCATTTATCAACAAGACAAATTAAAAAACATGAGGGCTGAAATATGGAAATGCCTTCCAGTATTTCTTTGAGGAACATTGTTTTTAAACATTTCAATCATTTTCTCACCTATTCTCATGCTCTCCATGGAATTACTCTATAATATCTAGTTAGAATTTAAACTTCCAAATCTGGACAAATTGGTTCTAAAAAATCGGATACCAACGATGACTGTGGCTGAACAACGTCTGCCAGCAATCAGGCGAAGAGCAGCAGAGGGCTGAAGGAACTTTTCATGACCTAGTGGGATTCCTGAAAGGCAGCTCACAGAGAACACCTAAGGGCCGCGTTGCCAGATCTCGCCAAACGAACGAAACTCGCACCGCCTGCCCCCGCCAGCGCTCGCACTTCAGAGAGGCGTCTTAAGACCCATCTTTGATCTACAACGGGATGAACGAGACCGAACCATGTTGCTGTATTAAACTGTCAAAGGAACGTCTTAAAGGATAGTAATGGGATGTCAGAGAGGATGAACCGATCCAGAGCACAGCCGCAAGCAGAAGCACTTTCATCTTAAAGAGCTAAACATCGAGCCTGGCGAGTGGGAAGGTTGGGACTGGAGCTGTGGTTATCATCTTCATATTAGTTTGTTCTAAGGGCCGTTCTGTGTGCATGCAGATGTGCTGGCTCTACTGGACGGGGCATTTTATTTCGAATTTCACTATAGTATGTGCGTTTGACCAGAGGGTGGGTATAATGGTTCTTACAATGGTCTTATAAAGGATATTATCATTATTATGAAGGTAAACTAACCTGCTTAACCCTATATGACATCACCAGTTACATTAGCTTTTTGTAATTGTTGTAACCTCTAGCATTTTATTTAATACAAAAGTTTTATTAAAACACACGGGGCAAATCTGAATGCTGGGTAACGTTTACAACACACGCTTTACTATGCCTAAATACAGGTAAGCGCCATCTAATGACCCCTCCTATCACGTTCTACACAAACTCTAATTAATTATAATAGGAATAAAACATCTGTTTTTAACTTTTAAACTATGCTGCGGCCGATAAACAGCTGGCCAAACTAAAAAAGGTTTTGCATGTTTTTTACTGCCATGAATATTACATTTCATACTTTAATGTTTTAAATATCCCCCCATTTATTTTTTCATTGGAATTGAAAAAGAAATATTTAGTCCTCGACAATTTAAGAAATTTTCACTGGTGTATGCGTGTGAGCACGGCGCGTGATCTGGCGCCCTTTTGGTGTTCCTAAAATGCAAACCATGATGTAAGTAACATACAAAGAACGTAGAAACGAATTGGAACGTTGTGCCATTTGCATTGCCCATGCATTATAGAAAGAGAAGTTTAAAAACTGTGAACAGAATTCTCTTACTGTAGCTTCAGTTATCTTAAATGACCTTATATCTGAAGAATAAAAATTCTAAATAAGTGCCGACACCTTGCATAAAAATTGAAACAGAAACTATTAGTCCTCTACAATTTAAAGAAAATTAACTGGTGTAGCGTTGAGCACGGCGGCGTGATCTGGCGCCATCTGGTGTCTAAAATGCAATTGGATGTAAGTAAAAACAAGACACGCAGAAACGATGCACGTTGTGCCATTTGGCATTGCCATGCATCGTTACACCCCTATAAGAGACTATTAAATGTAAACCGCAAAATTCAGAGCAGGTGGTCATCTCTGCTTGAGAGGGCTTGGGTCTTCCAGATTCTTCCTTTCTGGGCAGCATCATCTGTGGTTTCAAAGCGCTAACCCATCTTCTCTTGGCAGCTGAAATTGGAGTCGCTGTACCTTTAGGGTCTGTAAATTTCAGAGCTGCTCCCACAATTGCTCCGACTGTAAGGTTCTTTCAGTGGTAAGTCGCTCTGGATGAGGGACGCCTGATAAATGACTATATTGTTACTAAGCCACGGTCCCGCTAAGGTTTTGAGAAGTTCTCAAAGATCGAAAGAAAGTGCCTTAAAGACCCTTTCGAGAACTACAATAACCAAAAGGTCGCCTGTTTGTCTAATTGGTGCCTTTGCTTGTAAGCCCTTAAAGGTCAAGCTGAGATGAGTCTCGGTTCCTCATGATGGTTCATGATGGTTAGGCGTTTCATCTTTGCCACTGCCACTGGACCTAAATGTAGGTTTTGGAGTAAAATGTAAACACCTTAAGGCGATGTAAAACAGGTCAGGAGGAGCACGTCTGGAATTTGGGACTAGAAGCATCACTGGACCTCCAATCTCACCGAACACTTGTTGGATTATTTTGAAAAAACGTGAAATGCTTACAACACTGAACTTGGGATGCTTTTACTACTTCAAGAGAAGGTTAAACGTGGAAATGTGGCCCCTACAAACTGATCTGTGCACCCAGTTATTGGATTATGATGGAACTCGACCCTGACACGATGTCCCAGAGAAGTGACACACAGCTTATTTTTAGCCAGATTGACTCAGGGAGCTCCTGGAAAACCACAGGTGAGACCCACAACCAGCAAAAACCACTAGAAACCCCGGCTCTTCTGTCCAGCTCTGCTTCTTATGTAATATTCGGGGCCTGATATCTCTGCATCTGTGTACGCTGTGGGTTTTAATTTCCCTGCACGACTGGGTAGAAGTGCACTCAGTCCACCGCACTCATTTATCAGCTTTCTGACAGTAAAACTCGTTGGCTTATTGAGCGAAAAAAAAAAAAACACACTTGTTTTGGTTTCTCTCAGCCTCTCGAAAAACTGTCGTCTTATCGCGGGTCTCTGTCTCTGCAGCTTCTTTGTCTTAAGTGTTAATTGCCGTTAAAATTAGGGATTAACTGTGAATGCAGAGGCGACACAACCTCTTGATTGTCAGTTCAGTGCAATACACACACCGGATTAGAGTTCATGAACGCTTCACCACACACACACACACACACAGCGACACACACAAACACATTACAGGATCCTGCTGCTTCCACCAACATCCTAAACGAGATTACAAATTTCTAAAAAAAATCTATTTTATAAAAGAAAAGAAATCCATCTGCCTTCACCTCGGAAAGCATTTCCTCTGGAGCCTCTCAGTCACACGAAATTGATAATTCATGTCCTCCTGAAGCCACAGTGGATCATCTCACCTCACTGAAACAGTTTCATCGACTGGAGATATCCAGAAAATACTGTACCACAGAGACGAGAGAGAGGGGACAGAGGGTCCGAGGGCAAACAGTCCGTCCGCCTGCCTGTCTCTTCTACTGGACAGACTTGTCCTGTTCATCCTTCTATCTATTTATCTGCCCAGCCTTCTGTAGGTCGGTCTGTCTGTCTGTCTGGATTTCTGCTGATTTATCAGTCTGTCCTACCATAGACTTGATGGCCGCTGGATCATGCGTCAACGTCATCGCCATATTGGTCCAGGCAACTTCTCATAATTCTCCAAAGATTGCACTGGAACAAACATGGCTGATTCTAGTCTAATAAATAGACCTACACATTTCATACATTCAATTATAAAGTGAAAGGAAAATAATGCAAATCCCTGCTTCACAATGGTGAGTTTTTACAGTTTGCTATGACAATGAATTCTTTCCCACCATGTTAACTTTGCCCAACGCTGATACACACTCCTCTCTATCGAGATCCGAAGTCACTGGAGTCAAACCCTGAACATAAAAACGACTCCTTAAATTCGGATGAGACATTATTCGGTTATTGTGGATTGCTTTGTGGTTTGTGCTTATTGTATACTTGCCAGTCTTGCCTGGACCAATATGGCGGACGCACTGACGTATCGCAGGAACCAGCCAAAGCGGCCAATGTGGTGTCTAATTATATGTCTGTGGTCCTACCTCTCTCTCTGTCTGTCCATCTAAATAAATGTCTGTCTTTCTGTCTGCACATCGGCCGATTTACTCTCACCAACAAACGGCCCGGGTAGCTCAGTCGGTCAATAGAGAGAGACCAATAGACAGACAGGAAAACAGACAGACAGCTAGACAGAGCATTATAGAAGAAGACCACTGGCAAAGTGAAGCCATAATGCAGGGGTGCCATTAGTTGTAAGACGTTACAACTAAGACATGCTTCTTCTCACATAATGTTCCCAATTTTCTCCTGACCCCTGATTACCACTAGTGTTTCTTGGGCTGGGACTGTATAGACGGAGGGGTGATGGTTCGACCTGCCGGAGTGAATCACGGTGAATCAGAGGAGGAACAGCAGAGCAGAAGGCTGACCCTGCTCTCCACCCACCACCATCCCTCATTTCCTCTCCTCACACCCCCTCACTCACACCGAGGATTACACAAACAGCTTCAACCCACGGTGCGAAAAGATTCACACACTGCTCCCTTATGTTCTGAAACAGCCACCCACGGGCACTACGCAGGGGGCCGGGGACGGGTTGGCTGATTAGCTCTAACTGCATCGATATAGACAAAGATATTTAGATCACAGACTATAGGATAAATTACTGCTAGCTGACACTCAACGGACTACAAATCGGAACGTTGAGACTTCAACTCCCAGCAGCCCATGGCGATGAGCTTCAGATTCAACGTGAACTGAAATTCTATAATCCTATACCTTCACTTCTGAAACTCCTACATCTTAACAGCTTGGACTGTAAGAAACCCAGCAGAAATAGAGGAGCAAAAAATGCAGAGCAAGAAAAACTGGACAATAAATCCGGTTTCCTCACAAATCCCAAAGACATGCAGTAGGTCAATTGGTTGCTCTAAATTAAACATGCTTCTGTCATGCATGGTTGCTGATGCTGATGGGAGATTAAATAAACAAATAAAACAACTCTGAGTCGAACTAAGTGAGTATGAAAAGGAAAGAGCAAATAATTCCACTGCCTAACACTCTTGGCATTTTTAAACGCTAAAGCACCCTCTTGTGGATGTAGGAAATAAATGTACAGTACTGTGCAAAAGTATTAGCCCACCATTAGATTAGATAGACGCTTGTTTTAGCAATGGTATAATGACCATATGTAAGTCTTTATTAGAATACTACCAGAAAAATATAAATCTTCAGGCTGCCAAGTTGATCAGGACCGGGGTTTTTGGAAGGGTGGCAGCCAAGAAACCACTTTTTCGGAATGAGAACAGGATGAAAAGGCTAAGATAGGCTAAAGCTCACAAAGGTTGGAATGAGGATCAATGGAAAAGAGGATTATGGAGTGACGAATCCAAGTAAACTCAAGGTCCCATTGTAAGGCAGAAGAGAACATGCGCAATCGCATGAGGTTTACCTGACAAACGAGAACGTTAAAGAGTCCAATCCGCAGAACATACAGGTTTTGAACATACAGGAACCAGGTAGGGATTTCCCCATAGGAAATAATGCAAACGAGGCTCCTGCTATATGAAAAAAACGTTCTGATAATGGGATTTAACTGGATTCATACCTTACATGTTGAAGAACGCAAACCTCGCTCCCTCAAGTGCGATTTATGATGTGCTTCCTTTAATCTCCCTCTGCCTCCTCATCTCTAAAATCAGAGCCCTCTCTGGTCACACGTGCCGCCTGAGCTTTTCAGACAGCGCTGATAAATAACTGATCTTATCTACCTAGATAAGGAAAAAAAGCTCAAAGCCGAGAAAACTTCTTGTTAGTCATCTGAAAAGCAATACAAAACCTTTTTATTTGGGGAGGTTCCTCACCCCGAGGCTCTGCGTGGATCGACTCCGGCGGTGCCGAGTCCCATCAAGGCCGGTGGAGCCGTCAGATAAGATGTTAATAAGCGCCTCGGCGAGGGGAAACGTGTTTGCCTGGAATGATCGATGAATATCGCACCAGCTTGTTTCTGGTAACGGAATGGCAGCTGAGTGCCGAAAAAGTGATTTATTATCCTGTAAGACGCTGTAATTATCGTCAGCGCGGAAGCATCGGGCCGAAACGAACCAGAGTGGATCTGGGTGAGACAGTACAGACAAAGTCAACTTTCTACTGTGTAAAAATTATTTTGTTCTCCCCAGTTTGTTTACGCCCAATGGCCATCAATATTCCCCACCCTGTGCCAACCTGTGCCGACCTGCGCCGATGGGGTCAGGGTTTAGTTCCTTAACGCCATGTCTGCCCACACATCTTTTTTTCTATACCATATGCTATGCACCTTATTTATTTACTTACCTTATTTGTATCTGCATTCTACCTTATTTTGTTTTTGTAATTTTACCTTTTCTTTGCATTTGTATTAAGCTTTTTCTTCTTTGTTTAACTACTGTTGACCAATAATTTCCTTCGGGATAAATAAAGTATCTATCTATATATCTATCTTCTACACAGATTTCTTTTTCTCTCACAGACTTTGGTTTTGTTCTTGTTGTAGATTGTGGGGATCGCCACCAGCCAATAATCTCTCAGAAATATGTAACATAAACGTCAAACTTTAATATTAAATAATCAAATTCATTCAAAATCATTTTCTTCTGTATATTTTCTTGTGCATTTCAGAGTTTCCCCCCAAAGTGCGCCATTTCCGTGGCATGGTCGCCAGATCCAGCCAGAAAAAACCCCGCTAAAGTCAATGGAAAACAAGCCAAATGAAACCAAGTCTTTAGAAATACATGGACCTGGCAACCGTGAGGGGACACTTTTGCACATGTGCACTCGGAAAACACTGATTATAACCGGGTAAATGCTGTACATGCTCCAAGTGTTCCTACTGCATGGGTCAAATCCAGCTCTGTTTATCGGATTTCTTAATCTGATTTCGTGATCATATGCTGTATGCGTGACCACTTCAATAATCTGATAACTGCAGAAATCCGATCATTATCAGATTGTTAAGTGCATGTGTACACACTCAGTAATGCCGGCCTTACACCCAACGACTTTATAAATCTCCAATGCCGGAATAAAATCTTTAAAAAAAAACAACTTATGATCATTTGGTGTAAGGCGGTCAGAGTCTTAAATCAGTGGTTCCAATAAAATCAGTCGTGTTTAATATTATCATAAGTTCATAAGTCATACATTGTGAATAACCAATAGGTGGCGCTCTCTCTCCCTCTCTGTGTGATTCTGACAGTTTGTTGACTCTCCGCTATTTATGGTAGACGTAGCGAGCTCCCGTATCATTGCTCACGCAAAAATTATAAACGTTTTCTCACTGACTACATTTACTTATGTACTCTGCTCATAAATGGACTTAACCGAGATAAAAATGTGAGCTACAGATCCTGGAGCTGCTCCGGATATCCAGCCTCCTTGCGTCAATCCGGACGTATCTCTGTGCTCTGGGGTGGATTACTTTAATTATAAATATAATTAATTATAAAATACACTTTAATTTCATAAAGCAGATTTGTACTAAACGTGCTCCTCCTTTAAACTGTTGCATACAGGCGCTTGATTTGTGGTACGTCACTAATCCTTTGCACCAGGTTTACTCTAAACCGGATACGTCCTAGGAACGACGAGGTCACTTCCTGTGCTCCTGAATACTCGTTTGAAACGGTCCAAGGCCAGCAGCAGTGCTGGAGCTGTTCTGCTGTGAAGATGGAGCTTTGTTTTGGGAGGCTTATCCCTTTCTGCAGCTGACTGACCCCTATTTGCTGCTCATGCGTTTTTATCCGTCTTTGAGCCATCTGTGCGTACAGGAGCGTGCAAAGGGAATATTTCTCTGACGCTGCTGAGGATGGAGGCCATCAAGTGCCACCGTGCACCCCACAGGCAGGACAAGTGCCCTCCTCCAACCTCAGACACGGCTAGCCACGTCTGTGTAATTTGTCTCAGGCACAGAATCACTGCGGTAACAATGGAAACCTTTTGGCACCTTCACAGATGAGCCACTTGTGCTTTTCCCTTTTTGACTCTTGGTCCTCTCTAGGTCCCTAGTTTTTATTGCCACTGGTGCCCTAGGCTTACTCAGTTTGGGATTGGCCTTAGATAGTAGAAGATAATCGAACACTGTAAAGCTGCTTTGTAAAAAGCACTATAGTAATAAAGCTGACTAGACTTGACTTCAGTGGGATAGATTCCACTAGGTGTTGAAATTGTTCAGAAGGAATGTTGACCCATGGGGACAGGACAGCTTCTCACAGTTGGCACAGATTTGATGGAGGTACTGACATGCCCTAAACAGCTTCTATCTTGGTCTTGGGATTGTGAAGCCCAGGGAAGCGAGGAGAACCCACTGTCATGTTTCTGGAACCAATCCATGACTACACGACGTTGTGACAAGGTGCATCGTCCTGCTGAAAGTGTCCTTCTGTCCAAACGTCCATCCACAGGCATTAGAGGACCCAGGGTGTGGCAAGAAAACATTGCCTCAACATTTGAGAACTTCCTAATAGGAAGGTTCATGGATTCATCTGACCAGGCCATGTTTCTCCACTGCTCACTGATCCGAGTTTGCACTCTTGCCTTTCTGTTTCCCCTCAAAAACTTGCTCACTTGATTTTCTGCTGCACTCCAGAGTCACGTGTCCACACAGGGAAGCTCCGATCGCAAAAGGGCCGGTGTCTCTAATAAAGTGGCCGACCAGGGGTCTGCACTTCTGCACATTTTTTCAACACGTCATAAACTCAGAGTGAATATTAGCGTGCAAAATGAGCGGACTTATCACGCTCCATTCCAGCCTGCACTGGGAAAGCTGAGAAAGATTTTATAGAGCCACATGTGAGGTGAGAGAGCTCTGTGATTCATTCTCAGGTGTTCGTTCTTAACATATGCGTATAATTAACGCTTTGGCAGGCTCGATAAACCATTTTTAGTATCCCGGTTCATTTTCGGTGGTGTGTTAGGACTGAAAAAGGTGGACGGAGTCTAGGCGGTATTTTAGGGAGCCTGCTAAATTTTGTAATGTGCTGCTTTGGGACTCCTAACACCCGTACAAGACCAGGAAGATCCATCAGAACTGATCAGTCCATTTGTTGTTAAATAATCTATCTTTAAAGGCATTGTGGAGGTGGATTTTATTACGCCGAACCCTATGGACAACTGACTGAGAAGAAACTCCGTGAAAGAACATGGATCATGAGCAGAAAACACAGCCCAGAATGACAAATTATTCTTGCAGATTCCTTTGAAAAACCAAAAGCAAGTTTCCTGATAAAACACAAAACACCACACGTATCGATTTCAGATTTCCCCCTGGATGCTCCTGTGTAATTTCTATTATACGCATGATTTCTGCTTTTTTCCCCCTGGCACAGAAAAACAAGAAGCTCGTTGTCAGACAAGCTGCAAGATGCAAACGATGCTGGAAATCATTCCGACAGTTTTATTGACAAACGCAGAGAGCAGACAGAGATCAGGCAGCACTGAGGTCAGGAGCACAGGTCTGAGAGTCAGCTCAAGGGCAGAGGCAGGAGGGGAGTCTGGGGCCGAAGAAACTGGTCAACCAGTGAACGCAGCTCATGTTGGCAATGGGTGGAGAATTCAGAAACAAGAAAGGTGACAACAACGACCCTGTACTCTTACACGCCTTAAGATGTGTTTGCAGGAAGAATGGCACAAAAGCTCCAGCATTCAAGATTGAAGATGAGGTTTTGCATCCCTATAATAATTCGGAGGGAATTTATCGTTAAGGAGGTTTATGCGAGACTGAACAGTGAGGACTTACTTAAGGGAACATGACGATTTCCCCTTAAGAAAGCCTTTAGGTATCACACTTAACTCTAAGAAATGTGTAAGGGCAATCTTAAGGAAACGTTTTACTTAATGTGTCTGAGCAGGATGCTTTGGTTAGCTAATTCATTTAAGAGGTTAGAAAATTATATACATCTTCTTTGGAAATTCAGATTGAAGCAAGTATTGGCAACTCTGCACTTTGCATTCCTAATAGAGCTTAAGATCATCTTTTGTTCCAAGTTATGAGTTAATCTAGCTATGAGAGGTGACCCCGGTAAAGTTGGGTCAAAATCAAAACATTTTATAGATATCCTCTAAATAAATGTATGGATCATCTGAACTGCACAGCGGCTGAATATAATGCATTACTGCCTCCAAAGCCTCACTGTGCATATCAGGTCAAAATAAATATACCACATGCAACACAGTATAACGGCAGGTAAAAGATTACGGATAAATCATCGCATTTTTAATTTAAGAACCACAAACAACCAAACCCAGAGCAACGACCTGCTCAATTAAAAGAAAACTGAGAGCCAGGGCAGCAGTTGTGCACGGTGTCTGTTACCATTAATAAAAAGCTGTCGGCTGCTATAAACCTGATTGGCAGAAACTCTCAAAATAAATTAAATCTCCATTTGACGGAGAAAAAAAAAAGAACACCTGGTCTTTAATCCAAATGGAATGAGACGCCAGGGGAAGGATTCAACCAATTATGATCCGGTGCAAACATAACAGTGTCCAATTCCGGAGACTGACAGGTGGAGGCCCCAGAAAATGTAAAAAAAGAATCATGGAAATGATTGTTAAACACAACAGAGTGACAAAAGTATCCAGTCAGCACCTTCCAGGTCTCCAGAGGAACAGGTACGCACCCGTCCATCCGATCAGCGAGCGTTCTCTTTAACAACGATAATGATAACAAGTCATAATGGGAAATAAAAATCTGTCTTTTAACAAGCAGAGGCGGGAGTTTAAGAGTAGCAGTCAGTTCACTTATGTGTTGCCAGGTCCGCTTTTTATGAGCTACTTTCTACTTAATTTTCCATGAATTCACTATCAAATACTGTATTGGTCGTTGTGGGTTGCAGATTTTTGGGGCCTGTTTATTTGGGCCCAGTGATCCTGTGTCCCCCTCCAATATTCCTGCAAGATGTTTTTATCAGCCTCTAAAGTTAAAAGGCAAATATAGATTATTATTGTTTTATTTATTTTTTGTGAACTGATCAAATGGTCAGTCTCGCATTGTAATAGCTCACTTGTCTTGGGCTTGTTTCTCTTGATGGGTCTGGCAACCCTGGTTAATTAAACATATGACAAAATATAAAATAGTAACGTGAATATATATGCAAATATATAAAAGGCAAATATACATCATTATTTGTTTGCATTATTATTTTTTTGTTATATGATCAACTGGTCACTCTCACATTGTAACAGGTAAACTGTCTTGGGCTCGTTTCTCTAGTGGAATCTGGCAACCCTAGTATGTGTTTAAGTATCTAGCTACCTTAGTTTGTTCTAGAGACTGTTGTAACTCGGTTGATGTGTTTAGAGACTTTTTTATGGAAGTCCCTCATGTTGGTGTGGATGACTCTCAGTGCATTTTTGGCTTCCGTCAGACAAAAGTATAAGTCGTTTCAATCACTTGTGTTTTCAGAGGTATCTCTGACTAATAACGTATCATTTGCACGCAGTGTTCTTGTGAATGTACCCTTTATATTTACATTACAGCAGCCTAAAAAGACTATATGACTACGGTAATGTCCGGTCATAATGCGGACATTAAACAACGCATAACAGTACAACAACCTTTAAAAGCTTTATACAATCCCACACAAAAGTCCTGAGACTCTACAAACACTGAAAAACTCTGACAGCCACCAATATGCACGTTTTTTATTTATCATAAGGACTAAAATAAGGTGAGCCTTCTGTGTATCCATCTATATTTAGTTACAGTCACATCATCCTAATGTTTTCTTTATCTGATTGCTTTCTTAGAGGCTTGGTTGGGCTTTTTGTGGTTTTAATGATGAGTGGATCAATATGAAATGAACCGACTGATGGGTGATGATGCCAATGTGCAAGAGCGCAAGAGTGTAAGTGTGTGTGTGTGTGTGTGTGTGTGTGTGTGTGTGTGTGTGTGTGTGTGTGGGGCTCTGAGGGTTTAGAAGGCAAACCGTCTGCCTGTAAAAGCATTTGCATTCATAAATGGAGAGAATGAATGAGTCGAGCGTTTCTGTGAAACACCAGTCAATAAAAGAGCGCTGGAGATGTGCAGGAGCCTGAACTTCCTCTTAGCTCTGATAAAATCAACAAATTCAATAAAACTCCACCGCACTCTACTGCTGACTGAAAAAAAAGGGAAGAAGAAATAAGAAACACGAGCAGAATCTGAATCGCTAGCCTACTAACAAGGAACAAACAATAATGACATACATGAAGAAATACAAGTAAACACATAAATATAGCTAAATACATATGTACCTATGTCCACCTCTGATGGCAGGACGGATTTCCCTCCGTGTTTTACCTCGAAAAGCCACCAGCCTCACCTCTTGCCCTCGTCAAGCTTAAAATGTGACAAATGTCCTGCCAGCAATGAAATTCTACCCCGCTAAGGCACCAGTAGGCGGCGCTTTAGTCCTACTTTAAACCTGTAACGCCGGATGATGTTCAGCCCCTGTCTGTTATCAGGGACGTTATATAAGGAGACCAGGCACTGGTTGAAATAGGAATGGGACTGTAGTACAGAAGCCCCGCCCCATCATTAGAAAGAACCAATCACAATATTAGTAACTGTATCAGAGAGGGGGGGTGGCAAGCCTCAGCCCCTTTGTAGTGGCGGGATACGCATGCACAGTAGCCAGAATAACCTTAAAAAATCTACATCTATATCATAAAATATATCATCTTTGTCAGAATGCGATTCTAAATCTGCATTTTAAACATTAATTTCTCTTTCTGTACATATATGAGTGAAAACATCATCTGAGAATCTTATATCATCTGAAACATGGTGGTGGTAGTGTCATGGTTTGCTGTTTTGCTGCATCTGGGCCAGGACGGCTTGCCATGGTCGATGGAACAATAAATTCCGAATTAGAGCAGCAAACTCTATAAGGGAAAACATCAGGACATCTGTGCATGTCAAGGCAGATTTATCTCTATAGCACTTTTCACAATAGAGCATTGCCTCAAAGCAGCTTTACAATTTTAGATTATCTTCTAATATCCAAACCCTAAGTGAGCAAGCCTAAGGCGACAGTGGAAAGGAAAATCCCTTGGGAGGAACCAAGACTCAAAAAGGGATCCGACCTGCTTGGGCGGCTTAGATGATAAACGTAAGAATGAAAGTAATTTAGCTAATGATCCATGAACTGAATCTCAAGAGAACCTGGGTCGTGCAGCGAGAGGACGGCCCTAAAGCGCACAAGAACGTTTCAGGGAGAACAAAGTTAATGTTTTGGGACGGCCAAATCAAAGTCCTGACCTTAATCCAACAGAAATGATGCGGTTTCTGGTGCCATGTTTTTAAATTGAATTATATAATATTATTAGTATATTACACCACAATATCCCCGGCTTCTTAAGTCGTCCTGCCAGTAGGATTTGATCAGCTGCTCACATCTGCTCCATCCATCCTACAGCAGCTGTTTTTGTAAGATGAATGCTTGAATGGAGAGGGAGAACAGACATATGGCAGAACGTGGGCCGGCGGGTGGGGGGCAGAAGCCCTGCTGCCCAGACTTGGACTGGCTAATCCCTGGTCCTGATCCCACCCTGGCTGGCCAGTTTGTAAGGAGCAGAGCCGTGTCTCCCGGAGCAATTATCCGTAATTATCCTCCAGCCCTCGTGCATATGCTTGGCAGCGCGCTGAAGAACACACACTGCAGAGGCTCGGAGCGCAGAGTGGACGCTAATGACGGAGAATAAATGAGGAGTCATATCACATGTCATAAAGAGCTCTAATAAGAGACAGCAGCTCATCCCAGACCGTCCTCCTCCCTCCTCCCTGTTCCATCTTCATTACTCATTTCCCAAATGGATTACCGCCCTCAAACCTCAAGCTCATCTCCCGAACTCCACGGTCCTGCCTAGTTCAATTTCAATTCTGTGTTATATATAGAAATCCAGCGCAGGAGAGCACGGGCCATCGACCAATTCCCACAGATCCGGGATTCAGATTTATAGACACAGGCAGAAGGTCATGGGCGTGTGGCGTTTGTTGACGAAACAAAAATGAACACAAAACATTACAACCAAGCACAGGCTGAAATAACAAATAAGCACGACTTAAGATCTGGGAGTTATTAGACAGAGTCAATCTGATTGATCACTTTTGTGTGATAAATGGGACCAAAAGTACTGGGACACAAAACCAACATGTGGCCAAAAGTATTGGGACACAAACCCAACATGTGGCCAAAAGTATTGAGACACAAACCCACATGTGGCCAAAAGTATTTGAGCACAAACCCACCTTGTAGTCCAAAAGTATTGGGACACAATCCAAGACTGTGGCCCAAAAGTTATTGGGACGCAAATCCAAGAGGTCAAAAAGCATTGGGACACAAATCTACGTTGCCAACCCACAATGTGGACAAAAGAATTGGAGACATGAAACCCACATGTGGCCAAAAATATTGGGACACCAAACCCACATGTGGCCAAAAGTATTTGGGACACAAACCCACATGTGGCCAACCAAAAGGATGGGGACACAAAACCCACATGTGGCCTTTAAAGTATTGGGACACAAACCCACATGTGGACAAAAGAACCTCAGACATGAACCTACATGTGGCCCAAAAGTATTGGGACACACAAACCCACATGTGGTGTGATCACAACGTATTGGGACACCAAACCACATGTGGACAAAAGAACTCAGACATGAACCTACATGTGGCCTAAAGTATTGGGACACAAACCAACATGTGACCAAAGTATTGGGACACAAACCCACTTGTGGCCAAAAGTATTGGGACACAAACCCACTTGTGGCCAAAAGTATTGGGACGCAAATCCAAAAGCATTGGGACACAAACCCACTTGTGGCCAAAAATATTGGGACACAAATCCACATGTGGACAAAAGAACTGAGACATGAACCAACATGTGACCAAAGTATTGGGACACAAACCCACATGTGGTCAAAAGTATTGGGACACAAACTCAGTTGTGGCCAAAAGTATTTGAGCACAAACCCACTTGTAGTCAAAAGTATTGAGACACAAACCCACATGTGGACAAAAGTATTTGGACACAAACCCACTTGTGGCCAAAAGTACTGGGACACAAACCCACTCGTGGCAAAAAGTATTGGGACACAAACCCACATGTGGTCAAAAGTATTGGGACACAAATCCACATACGGACAAAAGAACTGAGACATGAACCAACATGTGACCAAAGATTGGGACACAAACCCACATGTGGCCAAAAGTATTGGGACGCAAACCCACATGTGGCCAAAAGTATTGGGACACAATCCCACATGTGACCAAAAGTATTGGGACCCAAACCCACATGTGGCCAAAAGTATTGGGACACAATTCCACATGTGGCCAAAAGTATTGGGACCCAAACCCACATGTGGCCAAAAGTATTGGGACCCGCACCCACATGTGGTCAAAAGTATTGGGACACAAACCCACATGTGGCCAAAAGTATTGGGACACAAACCCACATGTGGCCAAAAGCATTGGGACACAAACCCACTTGTGGCCAAAAGTATTGGGACGCAAATCCAGGAGGTCAAAAGTATTGAGACACAAACCCACATGTGGACAAAAGTATTTGGACACAAACCCACATGTGGCAAAATATTGGACACAACCCACTTGTGGCCAAAAGTATGAGACACAAACCACATGCGGACAAAAAGTATTGAGACACCAAACCCACTTGTGGGACAAACGTATTTGGACACAAAACCCACATGTGGCAAAAAGTACTGAGACACAAACCCACATGTGGACAAAAGTTTTTGGACACAAACCCAGTTGTGACCAGCAGTACTTTGCCACATTTCAGGCACTGTTGTAGTTCCTTCAGCATATGCAATGTAAATGGAGAGATTCTGACTTCTTCATATAAATGTATTATTAATTTTATAATATTTATTCATTATTATAATAATAACTGCTGGTTTTACATGAGTACGGGCTGTGTATGAAAGGCACAAACAAGCAAAAGCCCACTCTTTTTTCGTTGTTGTTGTTTTGGATTAAATAGGTCATGCCGTGCAGCGAGTGTTCCTGGTGTACCACCTCCCACTCCCTCTCCGGCTCTTCGGAGCCCTGCACGGCGAGTCAAATTACAATTGGCGATGAGATACGCGGATTAGGAAGCAGCGCACGTTTTAGCAGGGAGAGAGGAAAAACAGTAGCGGTGGAGAAAGCTGTAACCAAACCCACACAGCGCTCAGGGCTTCCAATAATCCCTTCTGGACAGAGACCAGGCGTGAAAAGAAGGATGACAGCAAAATTAGGGCTTTTCAAATCGTACACAGGGGAGAGAAACTCATAATCAACGCACAAACTTCGCCTGGACGAGGCTTCGGGTTATTGCTGACGTTTTTAGACTCGGAGTAAAAAACCTGCAGCTCTGAATAAGAGACGGAAGAGAAAAACATGATTTTTGTTTTTAGATTTTTTTCTTCATGGTTTAATTTCTGCCTGTTATGACGAGGGTTGGCACAGGAGAGCATGCCCACCGAATGGGGCATCAGTATCAAAGGGATTGGTAGGGGTCACTGCTGGATGGCAAGTCATGGGCACTGTGGTGGCCAAAAGTATTCGGCTTCAAACCCACATGTGGCAAAAAGTATTGGGACACAAACCCACATAGCCAAAAGTATTGGGACACAAAATCACATGGCCAAAAGTATTGCAACACAAACCCATGTGTGGCAAAAAATATTGACACACAAATCCACATGTGGCCAAAAGTATTGGGACAGAAACCCACGTGACAAAAATACTGACACACAAACCCACGTGTGGCCAAAAGTATTGAGACACAAACCCACATGTCACAAAAATACTGAGACCCAAACACATGTGGCCAAAAGTATTGAGACATAAACCTACATGTGACCAAAAGTATTGGGACTGTGCCACAGGAGCGCCACGGATTAAAAATATATCAAATAAGGCACACAAATAACTTGTTGTTCTTATTTGCTCCCACCCCTTCATGGGCAGCCCATCCTGGTACTCAGTGGGCGCAGGTTTAAGTGCACTCTGAACGTGGTGCCAGTCCATTCCTGGCCTCAAATCGCTGGTGAGGATGTCATGAAGAGCACCACTGCAACTCGAACCCAAGGTCTCTGTGATGGACTACGGGCTAGCAAATCGCCACTGTGCCACCTAAGCGCCCATCTGTAACCAGATTTTGAAACTAAGACTCCAATTAGATCCAGATCAGATCCAATTAGAGATTTATACGTTGCATACGTACGAAGGGTTTACGCATAACAGTGCGCTCTGTATTTTAAAACCGAGGTTATTTTAACAAAGTCGCGTTAACCCCAAGTGCATCGGCACGTTATATTTAAACCTTTTCCTTACAGACGTTCTTCTGAACAATGTTCCAGTTGGCAGCGAATAGTGACGACTCGACACGACAGCCGAACGGCTCCGACACGGCTCCGTACTCGGAGTGCAAACAAAAGATGACACTTCCCGTCGCAGCAAGAAAAAAGGCTACAAGAATAGAAAAGAAGAGACGAAGCCCAAAGCTTTTCGCACTCAGATGAATACATGAATGTAAAACAGGTTCTGGATGAAGATCCACCCGTCTGTCACTCACATCACACATCTCGTTCCCTCCACGGCCGGGCCCCCGGGGGAAGGAAACGGGGTCAGGTCCCATTCATTACCTCTTTAAAAAGCCAGCATCGATTCGACTCTCTTTGAAATTTTCATGATACATGATCTGCAT
The DNA here is from genome assembly GCA_025084515.1 of Ancistrus triradiatus. Lineage (NCBI taxonomy): Eukaryota > Metazoa > Chordata > Actinopteri > Siluriformes > Loricariidae > Ancistrus > Ancistrus triradiatus. The sequence goes on along the minus strand of JAJAGP010000352.1, from coordinate 109,053 downwards.
CATTCATGAATGAAGACGTTTCTCCGCTGGCTGAAGGTTGTTAGTCGGTTCTGCTCAGCTCATCAGCATTTAAACGCTAAAACGTCGACATTAGAGCTCATTCCTCACAGCCACAGCCAGGGGCCGAGCGGATCTCCTCCGAAAAGATCCTCAACCCCATCAAAGGGCCTCAAGTTCTGCATTAATGGGTTACAATTTCATAAAACGTTTATTATTATTAGTAGTAGTAGTAGAAATATCACTGTCATTATTACCATCCTTCTTCTTCTTCTTATTATTATAGTAGTAACAATAATAATAATGTTATTACATAAGTATTAAAAATAATAACAGTAATAACAGTAATATAAATAATTATTTTATAGCAAATATTATGAACAACAGCAATAATAATAATAATAATAATAGTATACTGTAATGTTGTTATTACTATATACATATATATATATATATGTATATAGTAATAACAACATTAATAATACTACTAATAAAAATACTGTAATTATTACTATTATTATAAGTGATATTACTGTTACTATTCTTATTCTTATATTATTACAATATTATAATTATTATTATTGCTACTTTTATCACTGGTATTATTGTTATTAATAACAACAATATTGATATGATTTTTAGGTCCATTATTAATATTAATACTGTGGCTATTATTATTAGCAGCAGTACCGGTACTCTCCTTCCTCTTCTTCTTATTGTTTTTATTACTACTGATAATACTGTTAATGTTATTATTATTTTCTTATTAACTCTGACTGATGCTTTACCAATAATACTTGTACTAATAACAACAATGGGAAGAATGTGAATAGTAGCACTGTTATTAATGACATTATTAATGGTACTTCCAGTGTTTCTCACCTGCTTTGCTCATGTCACTGTGTAATTGATTAATTTGGTTTTGTTTTGCCCGGTAACATATTCAGCCTGAGTTTCTCCCGGTCTCTGGAGACTCTCCGGTGGTTATTAATTACAGCTGTGCCAGGAGTCGAGGCTAAAGCCTGGCAGGTGAAACTCAGTCTAATTACAGTGTAGTGGGCTTCCTTAATGACCGCAGAGCATAATTAGATTTCATAGCACATGTAAATCCGAGCTCTACACGTCTAATGACTTCACCTCGTCCGCGCCGACATTAGACTGTAACGCTTTCATTAGCGAGTTATTTTCCAAAACACCAAGGCCGCTCCTTAATGCGCTTAGTGGAAGAGCGAGCCGACTTCAAATCCTCACTAAGGACCTTCCGCTAGCAGGCGGGCTCGGTCGCCGCCTCGCTCCTGACCTCGGACGCCCAAAGACAAAGGATCAGTGTCCTCCGTTTAACAGCCTTCCTCCTTAGCCTGCAGATCAGCAGGATTTGATGTGATCAGGGTCAAACAATCCCTCTGCAATCCTCCAGAAGCTGAGCAGGGGTTAGGAAATTGTGCTCTCAACATGCCACATCTTGAGGGAGGTGTTTTAAAACAGTGGCACCATTTCTGTGCTGCCAGAGAAAAAAAACTGTGGGGTTCAGCTTTTAAGAAAATAACAAAACCAGCGGGATTTCTGCTCTGTTGGAAGTGCTGAAGTGGAACTGCTAAGCTTTTATGCTTATAAAAACCCAGAAACGCTCCACAATCCACCCGCGCCGCAGTGGATCATCTCTTCAGCGGAAAGTTTTAGAGCGCGGAGCAAAAACCTTTGAACGGCTTAAAGGCCTAGAGGGCCCATTTTTTTCCCTACCCAATCAAAGACGAAAAGCCGCAGCGCTGGTGACCACCGTGGTACCGAAAAACCACTCAGGCGAATCTTACAAGCTCTTACTCACAACCTGCAACAACGAACTTTCACTTAGTTATTAATGTGGCCTGTCAAAGCCACAGCATCGAGCTACATGCACAAAACGGTCTTTCCTCCCGGTCTAGTTACTGCGGCAGCTCTATTTCGCTTATACTCAGCTAACCAGGAACATTAACTCAGTCTCATTACCCAGTCTCACCCAGAGGAGCATGATTTCTGTATTGGAACCTCGTTCTCTATTAGGAAGCATGCAGTTCCACGACCCGACAGCAGAGGGCAGTGTGCAAAACATGCTGGAATTAGGACGGCAAGCCCTGGCACGCATGCACCGACAGCACAGCGAGCAAAGAACGTGGGAATCATTTATATACTGAACTGTACAAACGTTTGGGCACCTTCTTCAAACTTTGCACGGGTGTATCCTCAAACTCACTCCCACTCCCACTTCCAATCAAACAATAAAACACATCTAATTAGCTAAAAACCCACCCATTCCCACTTACCTGTATTGTGCTGCTGCTCTGCCATAGGTTCCTACTCGTCCTCCACGCCTCAATCAAAGCCCAAGCACCGCCCACCAGCGACCTTGAGGAACAAAAGAGAAACGCGTGACCTCGCTGAACACGACAGCGCATATTTTTTTACACGATGGCACAAAAGTGGCAGGCCGAGTTCTGATTTAATGCCCAGATCTGGGATCAGTGAGAAAATAACCCGAGAAGAAAGTGACATGCAGACGCCTTTATGCAGCGCAGCCTTAATCCGTCACCAGAAGGTAAACAGCACAAACAACAAACAACGACACACTCAAGACGTCTGACAGTGCAGGATGAAAAATCTGATCTCATGTTATTTTCCTCCGTGACTAATCTGACGTGTGTGTTTGACATGTTAGGGCTTTTACCGATGCAGAAAACAGAGCTGGGTCGAGTTAGACAGGGTTCTTACACTTCTCCACACAATTCCTGGCTCCGTTGGTTATAGAGGAGTAAAAAGAAAAGGAAATTCAGCTTAAGGTGAACAAGCTTAATCTCGCACCTAAATAATGAGAGCAGTAATTACCACAATTATTGGCCCATTCTGTTTTTAATAATTATTCTATCCTAGCCTTGTCAGGTTGGAGATCCAGAGGGAATTCGAGATATCTCTACAGAAGCTCCAGGGTCTTTGGCCATCTCTGGCGCTCTTTCCTCTTTATCTCCCCCTACAGGTTTTCTATAGGATCTAGATCAGGGGACTTGATTTTGTGTCACCAAACCGTTTTGTGTTGATCTGGGCATTAGGGCTGGGTATCGCCACTGATATGCCGAATCGATTTGATTCCGATTCACAAGGTCCCGATTCGATTCAATATCAGGTTTTGTTTGGACATGAAAAGAGGTTTTCAGAGAACCAATTTTGAAAATAACACTCAACATACCATTACTAAAAATGATTGGTGTTTTCATCAGTGCTGTATGGACCTATATATCCTTTATAAAAGTTATCAGAGCCTCAGTTATTTTTTTGACACAGGGAGAACTTAAATTTTTAAACGCCTTCTCTAGTGGAGGTTGTTTGGCCGGAAATTCAAACCTTCATAAAATGTCATGAAAGCTCAAAACTCTGCACAGGGCTTTTAATTTAAAATGACGGATCAAGAGCCAAACAAAAGTGGAGAGTGCTGACGCCCAAAGTAGAAGGAGAAGAGATGAGAGAAAGGTAGATTAACTATAGCTAAGCTTTTCGATTTTACAGTTGAAAAGAACGTTCTTTCTTTTAATCTGTTATGTGGAGGTGGCATCTGATAGACGTTTTGGAGACTTGGCAACCCGTAACTCTCCAGCAATGATCCTTGGGGATTGTTTTTTTTGCCTCTCTTACTCTTACTTAAAAATAAACTTGGCTCCTCAACCAGGCAGGTTTGTCACAGATCCGGTTGATTGGTTTCCGGTTGAGTAGCTGCTTTATAGCCATTTCCTGACTCCTTAAGATCAACACATTTTACTTTTGTTTGATTTGTTCTCTCGTCTTTCCCACGTTGATGAATGACTAGGGGAATTTGATACATGTATACCCCAGTGAAGCACGAAGGTAAGGGTTACTGCTTGAAATTTCTTAAAATCTGGTGAACTTAAAATACATGGTAAAATATAAATAGAAAAAATGCTTCACTTACATTTTGTCTACAAGAATTTTCAAGGCTACCAAAAATTGGGCTACATTTGTTTTTGTTAAGAATAATTACTTATTTATGAGGGATTTTCTCAGATTAAATTTGCTTCAATTAAGGTTGGGGTTTTCTTTGTGATTTTTTTGTCAGTGTGAAATAAAGATTACTCACCAAGATTTCTTATAATATATTGTACTAATCTTTACCAGGGGTCCCCAAGTCGAGCTTCCTTACTCAACAAAAATAAATTTACAAACATCATTATGATGCGGGGCACATTTTAGCTAACCATTAACAGCCCAGTGATGTTAAGACTCTAGAGGATGGTGGTAGGAGACATCGACATCTCATGTGCATCATCAGTGTGCTTTCATGTTTTCCAGCATGTTTTAAGATGTATGCATTAAAACTCTCAGAAATGTCACGTTTACGTTTTCTACAGCACACACTATACCAGTGGTGACGCGTGACAGTCAGATCAAGGCCCTCAATTTGGAGAAGGAATGTCAAAAATAAAGAAATGCAAGGCTGTATGTGGAATAAATTGAGTTCATATACAGCCAGTGCTTTTGCTTTTTTAAATTGAATATTCACAAGGATCAATTGCAAGGACTGTTGAAATCAATCATTAAAAGCAACGCACACTCAAACCCAACTTTCTCAGCACTTGCTGTTCCAGCGCCGAGAACAGAAACAGCAAAATACGAAACCAGTAATAAAACTTCTGCTTCATTTCTATATCCCAATGCAATCATGCAGCTTCAACCATGCACAAACATGACTGGTGCATTATCCCTGTACACAAACCTAAACCGCAAAAGAAGCTTCAGATTTAAAGGAATTAGAGGCAACAGTGGTTTGTCTACGTGTAAACAACGTCACAAACTGATCAATAGCAGCATCTTAGTTTGTCTTACATGTGTTTACTTACATGGACCTGAAGTCCTGACCAATAAGAAGAGCTCGTTTGGCCTCATTAGTACCCACCTATTCTGGAAATAAAAGCTCCTAATAGGATAATAATACGCCATCTCAAATTTTTAAACCCTTTGCCTCCAGGCAAAACAATAAAATAGAGAAATCCATAGACAGATTCAATCCAAGAAAGACTGTGGTTCTTTTGAAAATGAAATGTCAAACCTGCATAATGAAATATGTTAGTTTTCCTAGACTTTCTATTATACTACTGGGCATAAAAGGCCAAACGGCCAAAACATTAAGATTTTAGCTAAAACTTAGTATGGCTTTGCTTTTTTCTTCGATTTCTGTAAATTCTCTGAAAAGCAACCAAAAAAAAGTGTACCCCAACCCCCTCTGACCAAATAGCCAAAATACGCAGCGTTTCCCCATACACCTGTCGGTGCTTATAAGGAGCTCAAGCGGAACCCGAAATCGCTCGGCATTCAGTCTGCTCACGTGTTCTATAAAACTTTTGTGTTCTATAAAAACTTTCTGCTGTTATGTGTGTCACTTTAACTGCTCTACTACAGCGGCTAATGTTATCTGGTAAGATCATATATGGGATAATAGCTTAATATCCTTAATAATAAAGGTACTAATCTATCGGACCACTGAAATGGATTGCAGTGTTCTATCAATTATCGTCTTCCAATGATGAGAACCTTTCTTTCTGCGCTATTCTCCCGTAACTCCGAAGCATTAACTGACTTTTTTTCCGCCATGTCCCGTTGTGAAACGGCTTCCACACCAGGACAATCTCCGTCCTCCTCCATATCTCACTATGGTGGTGATGCAAACACTTCTCAGCAGGCCTTTGTAGACGCCTCGAATCATGACTCATCACTCCTGAAGGGCACAACTCTGTTTGAACCTAGTCTGAATCAAACGTTCCACATTCTGCCTTCTCACACGGAAACTGGCTTTATAACACATTAAAACCTGATGAGAAAACCTTCTGCTAACTGTTCTTCAGTCGATACGTCGTCTGCTGGTCATCTGCTGTCCAAAGTCACCCAAACGTCCTGTATCAGAGGCTGATTCTGTCTCTGGAAAAACTTTCAAATAAGAATAGGCACTTTTATTTAACTTTAAAAGCCCAGAGTCGATTATCTGCAGCTGACTTGAGCCTAATGACATATAGTAATGACAGATCTCCTTTATTAGGCACATTTTACCAGGGGGGGTCATTTCCTGCCATTAACTCGGTTATGTAGCAGAACCTCTCGCATCATCAGCGGCGGCACAAAAGAAAGCTTGGTATCAAACCCTGCTAAATAAAAAAAGAATCCAGACACAACGATCGCACATATTTCTCATTTTATGTGGCGTCAGAACGTTTTCGCTTTCACACGTAAATCTGTCCTGCATTTGGAACAACTCGGGGGACAGAGGGAAGGAGCATGTGGGCCAAAACTACAAATAAGTTAGAAATACGTTAAAATATAAAGTCGGCTCTAAACGCTGGGGAAACGACTTACCAAATGGACTGGACAGCATACTGACAGACGATGAGTCTTTGGTAAAAACACAAAATACGCTTTTAAAATAAAATATTGTACTCCTATATAATTACCATGCCTTTAATTAATGTACAAGTGTAAAGCAAACATTTTGGGTCACTGCATCCAGCTCCCAGATGTGACCGAACCAGCTGTACCGGATTACTGGAGATCTTTTATAGTGGTGGAAAACACTATATTTCAATTATAATTTCAGTATCACTAGTGCAGATCAAGGGTATCTCTGTACCACAACCTGCTTAGCCAAGCCAACAGACCAGTTTAAGTGCAAAAGTTTTACGCATGAGGTTTTTGTTTGCTCATCTAAATGACAAGAGAGTTACAACTTGCATCTGATATATCAGATAATCTGAATGCATAAACTATAGAACATAAAAACAGAACAGGAAATCTGGAGTGTCCTCTTCTCCAGATGATCTACTAGAGTCACGGTTACGGAATTCTGACATATTTACGTTCGCTTCCTGCAGAAAATCAGCAAAACATGACCACGTTTAATGCTCACACACACTCCCGCTGAGCTGCAGTCTGTACGCATATGTACGATAATTAAAGAACATCAGAAGCGAGATGCATTAATGCTGGTGTTTTCGATTCGACCAGCTGCTGTTTGACAGCATGAGGCACGTCACAGGCTCCAGATGGTGTTTATCGTCAAGAGCGATGCTCGTACAGCTCAGGAAAGGAGGCTGGATTTATCTATACGAGCACACGCCCTACATAACAATGGGAGGGTACAGGATGATTCATGCTGTTCTACAGAGATGAATTAGCAAAGGTTGCAGTCCAGCCTCGGTGTCATATCTACAAGAGGGCATAAAAGTGCTTCCTGTATAGTGCTGCCCTATAAAAAGGCTCTCAGGGGCTACTTTTGGGTGGTGTATCTCTTGGTGAGAGATCATGGACAGCTAGAGATAGCTGGGCCTGTAGATCCTGCACAGTCCTAGTTTGCTGAATCTGGCATCCCAGCTGGGCCCATAAATCCTCTGTTGGTGATAAATCTGGCAACCGTGCAGCCGAGGAAGTGTTCCAATCTGGCGAGGGCATTCCTGTTAAACCCTTGCTGTGTGTTGGCGAGCATTAGCCTGCCTGAAAAATGCCAGTTGGAAGCCCTGCCATGAGAGGCAAGTTAAAACATGATATCCTGCCCATACAGTGGGGCAAAAAAGTATTTAGTCAGCCACTGATTGTGCACTGAGTTCTCCTGCTTAGAAAGATGAGAGAGGTCTGTAATTCCATCATAGCTTAACACTTCAACTATGAGAGACACAATGAGAAAAAAATCCAAGAAATCACATTGCAGGATTTTTAAAAAATTTTAATTGTAAATCATGGTGGAAAAATAAGTATTTGGTCAATAACAAAAGTTCAACTCAATACTTTGTAACATAACCTTTGTTGGCAATGACAGAGATGTCAAACGTTTTCCTGTAAGTCTTCACCAAGGTTTGGCACACACTGTAGCTGGTATTTTGGCCCATTTTCCTCCATGCAGATCTCCTCTAGAGCAGTGATGTTTTTGGGGCAACACAGACATTCACAAATGTTCTATGGGGCTGAGGTCTGGAGACTGGCTAGGCCACTCCAGGACCTTGAAATGCTTTTTTACGGAGCCACTCCTTCGTTGAACCGAGCGGTGGTGTTTGGATCACTGTCATGCTGGAACTCCCACCACGTTCCATCTTCAATGCTCTCACTGATGGAAGGAGGTTTTTTGGCTTAAAATCTCTTAAAATCTCACCATACATGGCCCCGTTCATTCTTCCCTTAACACGGATCAGTCAACTTCAGACGGGCCTGGATATGTACTGGCTTAAGCAGGGGGGCACACCTGGCACTGCAGGATCTGAGTCCCTTTTGGCGTATGTGGTGTTATACTGATGGTAGCCTTTGTTACTTTGGTCCCAGCTCTCTGCAGGTCATTCATCAGGTCCCTCCGTGTAGTTTCTGGGATTTTTGTTCCTCACCGTTCTCATGATCATTTTGACCCCACAGGATGAGATCTTGCATGGGGCCCCCAGATCGAGGGAGATTATCAATGGTCTTGTATGTCTTCCATTTTCTCCAATTGCTCCCACAGCTGATTTATTCACACCAACCTGCTTTGCCTATTGTAGATTCACTCTTCCCAGCCTGGTGCAGGTCTACAATTTTCTTCCTGGTGTCATTTCGACAGCTCTTTGGTCTTGGCCATGGTTTGAGTTTGGAGTCTGACTGTTTGAGGCTGTGGACAGGTGTCTTTTATACAAATAACGAGGTCAAACAGGTGCCATTAATACAGGTAACGAGTGGAGGACAGAAGAGCTTCTTAAAGAAGAAGATACAGGTCTGTGAGAGCCAGAAACCTTGCTTGTTTGTGGGTGACCAAATACTTATTTTCCACCATGATTTACAATTAATTACAGATTACAGACTTCTCCCATCTTTCTAAGTAGGAGAACTTGCACAATCAGTGGAAGTTGCCCCACTGTATCACTGATCTGTTAGTGTCCCTCATATCACTACTAGAGGTGACCGACTGTCATATGCGATGGCTCCGCAGATCATCACACCAACATCACAAGGCAGGACTGAAGCGCTCATCACGAGGCCTCCATACTCAAACCCGATTGTCATCGGATCCCAAACAGAACCTGGATTCATCGGAAAAAGCAATATGGTTCCAGTCCGTATCAGTCCAGGTTTATCGTTAACAACACCACTGCAAACACAGGTGATGGTGTCTGGATATCAATGGCAGGGCATGTAATGGGCACTGTGACAACAAATTTCCTTCTGCTAAGCACCTGGAAATAGTCCGGGCAGAGATGGGTGTTTAGTGAAGGCGCCCTCTGTGCCTGGATGGTGGATAACCAAACTCTAGGAGCTGCTCGTGCTTGTCAGCAGATCAGACGATCCTCTCTACTGAGGGTCTGTCTGGGCCTGTTCACTGTGTGTGTGTGCCCCCATAAAACCACTGCTCCCAACACCTAACAGCTCTCAATTAGCTCACCGATTAAAGTCAGGTCAAGTGACTTGACTTGGACTCAACTGCTAAATGTCTCAGTTTGAATTCAGACATGACTACCAAGTGTTGGTCAGAACTCGAACACTAAAAGCCTCAACTACTAAAGGTCTCAGTCTGAAATTGGACTTGACTGCTAAAAGTTTCAGCCTTGATTCAGACTTGACTACTAAAAGTCTCGGTCTGGACTCAAACCCAACTACTAAAAGTCTCCATTTTGACTCTGGACTCAGCTACTAAAAGTCTCGGTCTCTCGTTGTACCAAAAAATGGTTAAAGAAGAATAAAGCTAATGTGTTGGAATGGCCGAGTCAATGTTTGGATTTGGTTTTCATTCCATATGTGTCTGTGGATGGTGCATAAGGTTAAAATGTCTCAGCGCTAGACATGGTCAGGCCTGGTTGGTCATATCATGTGCATTTAATGTAACGTAAACATGACACCGACCAGGGATGGCACAAACTACAGCAAGGTAAAACGTAAATATAAACGTTGCTAAGAATAGTTATGGCACATACAATAAAAATAAACACATTTACATCACACTAGTAAACCTGATGTCGTCCTTGTCTGTGCTCATGTCTTAATTCTCATTCAGAGCTCGTGTTGTGGCAGATCTCGGTTCCCAGGTGTCCTTCAGATAATAAACACTTAAAGAAACCTGAGCGAGCCGCCCCTGAAACATTCGACTGATACACACGACGTATCCCTGGTGATTTTCGGAGGACGGTTTCTGGGAAAGTGGTTCTGAACCAGACAGTGCTCTCAGCAGGAGTCCAGCAGCTCTGATCCGACTCACTGAAGGATGAAACCCAACCCCTGCTGAGCTATACAAACAGACACATGGATCGAACGGCGACCAGACGCCACGTTTATGGCCACGAGCAATGATTTAGGAATTAACTTAAAATTAAAGCCGAGCAGAAGCTGTGGCAGAAACCAGTAAAGTGTAGAAAATGCAGATGTTTAGGACTGGCGGATAAAGAAAAAGTGCTGTAATAATTAACTAAAGAAATAGCGGCTTTGTGATTAAGATGATCTTCCTTACATCAAGGATTATTGGTAGTCGCAAAGTCGCTTAGAATACGTGGGTATGGCAACCATGACACCAATAACAGACACCACGGGGACTTGGGTTCCCTGCACCAGTATTAGTTTTATTATTTGTAATTGAAAAGTTTTGTTTTTGTCGTTAAGGCGTCACTATCGCTGCAAAAGCGCATCACTCCTTGAAGGTCCATGTATAATTCAGTCTGTTATTTTACTACTGGATATTAGCTTGGATCTGCTGAGCACATCAAACCTTCCCCTTCCTGCTGGGGCACCTAATAAATTCATGCTTTTTTTCCCCCGACCCTGAAGTCATAAAGCAACTCACCATCGCACTCCGAAGATGATTTATCCGGGAAATGTCTCTCACCTATGGCTTTTCCGATAGGTGTTGGAGAGAGCGAGAGCTTTAATTCATAAATTAATTCTCCGGCTCACGCGGCTCCTCTCAGCGGGAGTCTGATTTAAGCAGGTCTGATCCGATCTGCCTCTCGATGGGACGTGAGCAGACCCGCCGCTGGGTTCACAAAGTTTAAACAAGACCAGACGGAGTCCGGACCCAGCGGTGGAATGAACTGTAGATGACACGGCAGCGATGAGAAGAAGAGGATCGTACAAAACTCTGCTCTCTGAATAGGTTAAAAAATGAGGAGCTGGGCTGGAACAGCGCTTCAGGTGCAGGACTACGGAAAGGAAGGTCAGGAGAGGGTTCGAGTCCCAGCAGGATAATGACCTTAAAGAGAATCCAGGTCAAGGAGTGCCGGCTATCCTGGACTTTGCTCCACTGAAACCCCACCAAGCATTCACGAAACACGACCATTTTCACTACCACTCTCAGACCTTCGTCTCCTACTGTATATAAAACCATACTGCAGTTATCTTTTTATCTTTTACCCATTATTACACAGCCATGGCTTCACATCTCTCCAAGGAAGCATCCGTCACCCATCAGATATCTCCCCAAACTGTCCTAAATTCTTGCCAGCACTACGACCACAATCTTTATCGCTTCATATGGTTCACCTCTTCTCAGCTTCATATGTCCTTGTTATTGTCAGAGGTGGACGCAGTACCCAACTTCATTACTTAAGTCAAAGTACAGATAAGTTTTTTTATCTTAGTCCTTGGTCTTGGAGTTTTTCCTTGCCACTGTCGCCTCAGGCTGGCTCAGGTAGGGCTCTGAGCCAATGAGAAGATGCTGTGATGTAAGAAGTGCTAGATAAATAAATTTGTCTTGACTTGACAAGTAAAGTCTTGGGCAATTGCGTCGTTTTAATATTGCCACAACACTTACTATCCCTAATTATAAAGGACTATTATTTTATTTAATTTATAACCCAGTGGAGTTGTGGTAAATGCAGCTTGCTCAAGGGGAAAATAAATAAATAACAGCAAAAGTAATCATCTAAGCTGCTTTGCATACTGAGATCCACAACTGTAGCTCCATAACTACCCAACAAGAATGCAAATTGGCAAGATCAAGATCAAACTCTTCAATCAATTTATGATGACACCATACTGTCCATCTGAAGGCTTTTTCACACGGAGTCAGATCGTTACGGATGAGATTTTTCCCTTCTCTTAATGCGTCTCTTAATGTCTTTCGCCGTGTCTTTCACATCGTCACTTTAAAAAAACAAAGACACAAGAGAAGATGAGTGCAGAAGCTCTAGTTTGTGTGTTTGTGAGCATGAGCAGACACTTAGATAAATAATCAGACGCTTCCATCCAGTCCCTGTGAGCTTTATCACCATCATTCTCCAGCCTTTCAGTTCTATTCCACCTAATCTTTTCTTTCATATCCATGTTTTTAGAGGCGGCCTGTTGCTCGTCCTATAAGCTCTGATGAGCTGTTCTGCCCGGCGACCGAGCTCTGATTGGTCAGCCTGATTTTAATACAGAAATTAGAACCGGCTCCGATTAAAACTTTGAAGGAATGCATTGATTTAAATGTGTTATTTTTTCAAAACCTGACGCGTTTTCTCTTATAGGTAACGCTTACAACCTGTGGTTTTCTCCAGCCTAAAGGCAAAGTGAACTAGGAATGAAACGTGTACGGACCTCAATATGCTTCCGCAGGTTGGATGGAGAGTTTTTTGGAGGCTGTGATAAGGTTCGTTTTAGGCAAACAAAGCAAAATTTCAAACTAAATGAATCTTGAATCTGTTCAGAAAACTGAAACATGGCTGTGAGGGATGGGCATGAGGGGCCGTCTCGTTCTTCCATTCTTCCATCAACTGAAATGACTCTCAAAATTCAGAAATGCTTGCTGAGGAATCATGAACCTAACGTGACTGTGTTATACCGATTCTTAATAAACACGTTTTTAAAAATTTCCAGACTTTTGAAGCTTCTCCAAAGTAACGAGTAACAAGGACCTTGATGGAAACGTAGTGCAGTGAAAAGTACAATACATGTACTTAAATGTAGTGAAGTCATAAGTTTGCAAAAAATCTAATACTCCGGGGTAAAGTACAGATACTCAAAAAGCAAACTTAAGTACAGGACTCAAGTAAATGTATTTCGTTACTATCTACCCCTGATCAAACGTTTTCTTTTTGGTTGTTTTTAGTAGTCTTTTAGAAAGGGCTAAGCAACTTTGGCCTTATTTTCTAAAAATTTGCTTACAAATTCTGTACTAGCAGTTGTGAGTTGCAGGCTTTGGGGTTTGTTTCTAAATTATTTGGGCCTGATCCTCTTTCTCTCTCCAATATTCCTGTTCAGCCTCTAAAATAAAATAAAAAATATTATTATTATATAAAAGGATGCAAAATATATTATAGATAATATAAAAATTGAGACATTTTTATTTATTTATTTTTATAGTTTTTTATGAAGTGGTCACTCTCTTACATCGTACTAGGTGGCCTGTTTTGGAATTTTTTTGTCTGGAACAAATTTGCTACTTCAGGACTTTCCATATACCTGGTATATACCTGACTTAATTCTCTTGTGGGATCTGGCAACCCTGTCTGAGCTGCTGCTTTGTTTATCACTGCTGTGTGGTTGTTGTGTCTGTTTTGCTTAGTTTAAGGCGGTTCACTTCATAGTTGTTGGAATAAAGCAGAATACCACGGAATACCACAACTTCATCTACTACACGTTTTATCTGGGAGATTTTGCAGCAAACGTCTGGCTGTTAAAACCCCATAGCACTGGATATCAGAGAGCCGCAGCACAGACAGATGAGCGCTAACGGTAACCTGAGGTAATGAAGCAGGGCTCCGTCTGGCACGGATCAAAACACAAGATGGACGGTTCGGGACCAATACAGAACAACTTAGAAATAGATAAGGAGATAACGTTCTCCCCTTTTTTCCGGAATGTACTACTCTCAGGCCGGCATGTAACAGTGAGAGGCTGGATAGCTCAGCAAGCGAGCAGGTGCATCTAAACGAGGAGAAGATTGCTATTGATTTCTAAAAGAATAAAGCACAGACCTCGCAGATCACCGAGACAAGATGCAGAAAATGACACTGAAATTTAGTCATTCAGCAGATGAAGGCGCAAAGAATCTGAAAGACGGACTACAGCCTCATTTCTTCCCTACGAGTGCTAGAGAAATCAGAACTGTATCTCAGATGCAAAGCTGTAGAGAATAAAAACCACAAGAGCGCTGACGTTTATTTAAGTTATGTAGGTATAAAAGCTATAACTGCACCCTCGTGTACCTTATACTGTACTCGATTTTCAGTGTTCAGACAAAGACAGGTTATGAACCTGTTCTACATAAATAGGAGCTAAAACATCATCAGATTTTCACACAAGTCCTAAAAGGAGATAAAGAGAACCCAATTACACAAATATGATACTCGAACTATAACTGTTGATCCCGTTCCTCCATACAGAACAGCTTCATCTCTGGGTTACTTTTGGGTTTCCCCACAGGAAGTGCTCCCGTCAGGTCCTTCTACAACATTTCTATCGAACTAAGGTCCGGACTTTGACTTGCCCGTTCCCAAACATTAACTTTATTCTTCTTTAAACGTTCTTGTGTGCTTAGGGTCGTTCTCTTACTGCATGACCCACGTTCTCTTGAGATTCAGTTTATAGACAGACGTCCTTATTATTATATTTTCCTTTAGAATTGGCCCAGGTGCAGCAAAACAGCGATCCGTGATACTACCACCACCATGTTTCACTGATGTTATATGGTTCTTATACTGGAATGCAGGGCAGGGTTTTCCTTTTTCCAAATATAACGCTTCTCATTTAAACCAAATAGTTCGGCTTTGGAGAGCAGTGACTTTCTCCTTGCATCCCTGCCATGCACACCATCGGCTCATGAACACTAACATTAGCCAATAGGCGAGAGAGGCCTTCAGGTGCTTAGAAGTTACCCTGAGTTCCTTTTGTGACCCACTACACGCCTTGCTCTTGGAGTGATCTTTGTTGGGCGACCACTCCTGGGGAGGGTAACAATGGTCTGGAATTTCCTCCATTTGTACACAATCTGTCTGACTGTGGATTGGAGTCCAAACTCTTTAGAGACGGTTCTGTAACCATACTTTTATCACTCATAAGTAACATTGGATCATTTCCATCAAGAAATAAAAGGTCTAACTGGGTTCTCTTTATCTACTGTTAGGACTGATGGAAATCTGAGGATGTTTTAGCTCATATTTATACCGAAATATTGAAAATTATAAAGGGTTCACAAAATTTTAAATCTCCCTTCAGGCCATGAGTTCCTGCTTTTGTCTACAAAGGCCTTTTCACACAGAGTACGATTCTTACACAAGGAAAAAATGGATGAGAGTTTACCATAGTGGGACCTTCACATCAAGTTTGCTACATTTATTTATTTATTTTTTCTAAACACTCTGAAATCTCCCTGCTTCTGCTTTCTTTAATTTCCCTTCTTTTAATGTGTCGGAGATTTTGCCGTGTCTTTTTCACATCGTCAACTTAAAAAACAAAGACACAAGAGAAGATGAGTGCAGAAGCTCTAGTTTGTGTGTTTGTGAGCATGAACAGACACTTAGATAAATAACCAGACGCTTCCATCCAGTCCCTGTGAGCTTTATCTCCATCATTCCCCAGCCTTTCAGTTCTATTCCACCAGATCTTTTCTTTAATCTCCATGTTGTTAGAGGCAGCCTGTTGCTCGTCCTATAAGCTCCTGATGAGCTGTTCTGCCCGGCGACCGAGCTCTGATTGGTCAGCCTGATTTTAATACAGAAATTAGAACAGGCTCGCAGTCTGTCAGTTTCAGACTTAGTGTGAAGGACGGCGTTCATATATACAGTGGGGCAAAAAAGTATTTAGTCAGCCACTGATTGTGCAGGTTCTCCTACTTAGAAAGATGAGAGAGGTCTGTAATTTTCATCATAGCTACACTTCAACTATGAGAGACAACCTGGTGAAGACTTACAGGAACCGCTTGACCTCTGACATTGCCAACAAAGGTTATGGTACAAAGTATTGAGTTGAACTTTTGTTATTGACCAAATACTTATTTTCCACCATGATTTACAATTAATTTTTTTTCTCATTGTGTCTCTCATAGTTGAAGTGTAGTTATGATGGAAATTACAGACCTCTTTCACAATCAGTGGCTGACTAAATACTTTTTTGCCCCACTGTATATGTATATGCATTTTTTTCGTCCGTACCAATCAGACTCGGCGTGAAAAGGCCTGAAGATGTCAGATTGGATGACATAATCTGAAGCAAACAAATCTTTAGCTCACTACAAACTCTTTCTCTTTCCAGCTCTGATCTTTTCTTTTCTCTCAGACCACCCCCACATTTCACAGAGGCTCTGCGACCGCCTTTCAGACGTCTTATCGTGGACGGTGACTCACCAGCTGAAACTGAACCCGGATTAAACAGAACGGATCAATCGCCTCAGACACCCCTCGGTGTACCTCGAGCCAGCGCGGTGATTCTGGACGAGAATCTCAACGACTCTGACCTCGGCCGCCGAAGGGCTTCATCAGAATATCAAAAGACTCGTCGACTTTAAAAGACAAACCTAGCGCAGTCTTACACGCCGCATTATTACAGACTTCCATACGCTTTCTCATAGCATGTATAGCAGTTACCTGATGTTCATCGGATTTGGCAGAGAGTAGTGGAAAAACATGCTGGCCAGGTTTTAGTGTTACTGTTGATCCGTCTTATGTTATCTGTTCAAACATTCAGTTGTGGTGAGGCGTGTGCACATACCATCCGTTTGACAGCGGCTTCGACTGTTTCTGGTTCAGCACATCAGAGTGTAGAACCAGAGCTATCTGTTTCACTGGTGTGGTTCAGATGCCTGACAGATCGGGGACACTGAATGAAGCCAAGCAACTGCGGATGACGTGCCAACGAATATCTGTCGAGAAGAAATGCTTCTGGAATCTTTGGAATCCTAAAACAGAATCTAGTCCACGGTGAGGCGATGGATTTCTCTCTCAAACCCAACAGGAGCTGTGAGCACAAACTTTAAATGTGAACTTCAAGCTGCTCGGATTGTGCCACTACACTGAAAGTTCACTGGTGTTTTATTTACAGCCCCAAATCAGGCATGGATGCAGCGTTCCTTACTTTGGCTTTTATTTCAATGCAGACGGTATGAACCCGAGATATTTTGTTTTTCTTCTCATCAGCTTCATTGCATTTGTTAATAAACATTCATTCCTGCATTTTTCAGGCATGGAACACATTAACAAAAGAAGTTGGGACGAGGGCAGGGCCAATAATGATGTGATTTTAAAACAGGTGATTATAATCATGATTTGGTACAAAAGCAGGATCCACAAACGCCTGAGTCTTTGAGGAGTAAAGATGATCAGAGGATCTCCAGCTTATCAGCAAATGTGTAAGAAAATGTGAAATGTTTAAAAACAATGTTCCTCAAAGAAAGACTGGAAGGGATTTATATATTCATAGATTTGTCCTTGTTGAAAGGCAGCTTATGTTGCTCTAAAATCTCACTGTACTTTTCTGCATTAATGCTGCATCACAGACGTGTAAATGACCTTTAGCAAGGGCCCTGAACCGACCCCATACCATGACAGAGCCTGGCTTTTGGACTAATAACAGTCTGGATGGTCCAAAAAAAGATCTGTGATACTGATGGGTCTGAGCACAGTCCCCCGTTCCCACTGTGTGATGGTCCATCCCAGATCCTCCGAGCCCAGAGAAGCCGACGCCCCTTCTGGACATGGTTATAACATAAGGCTTCTTTTTAGCACAGTAACGTTTTAAGTGGTATCTGTGAATGTAACTCTGTATTGTAGAGCTTGATAAAGGTTTGATAAAGGAATCCCTTGCCCATGTGGTTCTATCAGCTATTGATGAATGATGGTTCTTGATGCTTTTTAGGAAATTCCTCCAGATTCCTTGAATGGTTTAATGATATTATGCTCTGTAGAGGGAGAAATATATAAATCCCCTCCAGTCGGTCTTTGAGGAACATTGTTTTCAAACATTTCTCACACATTTGTTGACAAACTGGAGATCCTCTGATCCTCTTGTACTCCTCAAGGACCCAGGACAGTGCTTTTGTACCAAATCATGATCACAACCTCCCCCTTCAAACAATACTACGACGCCGAGCATCTGCTTCTTCGTCCTACCGCTGATCATGTTCTCAAATGTCACTTTCAGATCCTTCGCACCTCTTTCACGTCATGTCGACAACTCGGATCGTTGTCATGGTGACAGAGTGATTTCTCTTTCCCCCCACCATCCTTCCTCTTACCTCTCAGTTCCAGTCCAGCAGGTTTCTCGTGCCGTGTGAGACCCAGGGAAAAAAAAAAAAAAAAGCTCAGAATAGGTTAGGATTAGACACCTGCTCCAGCACTGTGACTGAGGGGTGTGTGTGTGTGTGTGTGTGTGTGTGTGTGTGTGTGTGTGTGTGTGTGTGTGAGTGACTCACAGTGAAATGCAGGCATTCCTTCAGCTCAGTCTGTGGTTCTGAACCTCACGCTGCATCCATGGTGGAACCGAACATGTTCCCTATGAAAGAACAGGAGCACAGTGTGGGTCAGTACAGAGGGTTAGATCCTATTTCTTGACAAACTGTGAATAAATAACATCCTAAAAAAAGCACAGCAGTGCTGCTGCATGGAGAATAAAAGTGGGTCCAAAAGCAGGTCCAGGTTCCTCACTCTTCAACAGCTTCAGTACTGTGGTATATAAGGCATTTTCTGCATTAATGGAGCTGTATTGTCCAGAAGCTCCTGATTTATGATGGGGATATGTCCAACAAATCCATCATAAGTTACATGGATCATGTACTGATGAGTTTAACGAGTGTTTGGTGAAGTTGGTTTCTTATTCGTATTTAACTGACCGCAGTTCCATAATGGCGCCTGTAGATGGAGATGATAAATAATGAGAAGTTAATGTTTAAAACGCTTACATTAACCTACAGTCGGCCAAAATCATTAACACAAAGCTTATTTTATAATAAAGTGTTGGAAATCTCATGCCATTTAGTGGGTCATGGATTGAAAGTGCAAAACACTCTTTTGGTTGACTAATTTCAGCCAATTCCTGATTCCTTTTGGATGGCTCTTATAAATAACGTTTTTAGGACCCATGGAGATTCATTTGCACTAAGAATCCAGTACTGCAGATGTAAAAATAAAGAAAAACACGACAAACACAGCGCAGATCTGCACTGAGTGAGGGATACTGTGAATATGAATCGCTGAATCACTGGGATCTGAATCGTGAATCGAGTTTCGCTTGAAACGAATCGCGTGTTCTCGACCTCATACAAGTTTAAGCAAGTCAGAATGAGTCGAGACTGAATTAGACCGAGGTACCACTAATGCCTTATACAAGGGGGACTTTCTGGGGGTCTGGAACGGATTCATTCAATCTGCATTACTCCCTCATGAAACATTTGCTCGGTACTCAGCGTTTTCGGTTCTAGACGAGCCTTCTGGAACTGATTAATGACGAGAACCGAGGCAGGAACTGGATGCATTTAGTCATGTCGAAGTGATCGAGACGGCTGCTGAAGTTCAAACGCAGAGCAGGCAAGTGAGGCTACAGAGCCGAAGCAGAAGTAGAGCAGGGCACTGAGCTCCTCATTAAACGAGAGCTCACAGATGGTCTGATCTCACACCTCCATCATCCTTCCTCTACAGTCTGGCACCGCTCAGAAACCGCCTGCTTCCGAAATAAACACGCTGGAAAGAATCCGATCTGTATCTCCCATCCAGGCCGGATCCAGCGCAGCTCCGAGAGAGCCTGGACGGCACGAGTGTGTCGGTGTGTGTTCGGCTCGGTTACAGTTTAATGATTCTGCTGCGGATCTGCATACGCTGATATTACATACGTCCGTGCGGTTACTGTCGGTCGCACAGGAGCAGGATGGCAAGGTTGCCATGGAGAACGGGAGGCAGAGCGTGTGAGTGTGTGCTTATTGATGCGTCCTCTCTCCAAGGTCTTTTCCTCTCATCTTAGAGAAACAGGAAGTGACACGTCCCCACTTAATGGCTGGAAACGAGGGCTGTTAGCGAGACTGGAGATCTCGGCTCGTCCGTGAAATCATGAGCGACCGCGCGAAGAATCGAACTGACGCCGCAGTGCAGCGGAAAATCCCGCCACGGGAGTAAAGACACGGAAATAATTTATCCGTCACGCCCACGCCGAGTCACCTGAAGGGTCCGAAAACACATCAATCACGCACCTGAAACAGGCGAGTCCGTAAGGACTGATATTTACTCTAAGAGCGACGAACACCTGTTCGACTCTTAGCGCAAATATCTAATCAGGGAATCACACGGCAGAAACTCGGCACATGGTCAAGCTGAGCTGCCGAATCAAACCGATCAACAGAATGGGGAAGAAAGGTGGTTTAAGTGACTTTGAACGTGGCATGGTTGTTGGATTATTTCTGGGATTTTCACACACAGCGCCATCTCTCTGAGAGAGAACAGAGAAAATATCCAGTGAGGGCAGTTCTCTGGGTGAAGATGCCACGTTAATGCCAGACTGGTTCCAGCTGACAGAAAGGTAACAGGAACTCAAATAAGCACTCGTTACAAAACAACACGTCCAACCTTGAACCAAATGGGCTACAGCAGCTGAAGAACACACCGGGTGCCCCTGGGGGACAAAACAAGATTGGAAAAGCCTGGTCTGATGAGTCTCGATTTCTGCTGCGACGTTCGAATGGTCGGGTCAGAATTTGGCGTTTTTCTTGGCACACTTTGGGCCCCTTAATACCAACTGAGAATCTGAGTATTGTTGCTGACCGCATGCACCCCTTTATGAGCACAGCGTACCATCTGCTGATTTCTACTTCCAGCAGGATAACGCTCCACAAAAAACAAAGCTCAAATCATCTCCAACTGGTTCCACAGTCACCAGATCTCTGAGGAAATCTCCTTGCACCTTGCTGAATCTATGCCACGAAGATTTAAGGGGGTCGAACCCGGTACTAGCAGGGCATACCTAACAAAGCGACTTCGGCGTTGCAGTTCCGTGTGTGGCTCTTTATTCCGCGACGTACGTCGGGCATACGAGATGTTATTTTGGTTGAAGTGTGAGATGAATCATTCAGAACGTGTGACTCAGCTCTGCTTAAAAATCTGTGTTCCTATTAAGGGGAACAAGGCCAGCGGAGCATCACACACACACTCGCACAGTGTCCACGCTGGAGCCAGCTCAAAAGGAACCATTAAATTACCCCTGAATCCCCAACTGAACAAATGAACATAAATGCATAGGGCATGCAAATTCACCAGCTCAGCAAAAAACTCGACTCTCTTCCATGAGTGTGTGTGTGTGTGTGTGTGTGTGTGTGTGTGTGGTGTGTGTGTGTATTCACACTCGGTGAGGAAACTCAAGACAGAAATATAATAGGAGAAAATAAACATATAGGCTGTGGAAATGGTTCAATAAACCCACTGTTTGACTGAGGGTGTGTCCTGAATAGAAATGGAGTGTTACCAGGCTGAGCTGCACAGATCACGTCCGTCTCACCACCTTTGTTTTCTCTAACCCTCCCCATGTCGATCAAGGACTAAGGGAACTTGGGCTGTGGCCACATATTTACACCTTGGCTCGTTTGATTCACCGACAAGCACGAATGGCTCCCACAGTTTCATTATCCACCATCCAGACACAGGGGGCGCCTTCACTACGCACCTGTCTCTGCCCCGGACCATTTCTAAATGCTCAGCAGAAGGAAATTTGTTGTCACGGCGCCCATTACATGTCCTGCCATTGACAGCCAGGCACCATCACCTTTGTTTGCAGTGGTGCCATGAACGAAGAACCTGGACTGAATCCTGCTTCTGTTTGGGATCCAATGATAATCGGGTTCGAGTATGGAGGCCTCGTGGTGAGCACTTCACATCTGCTGGTGTGATGATCTGCGGAGCCACAGTCGGTCACCCCTAGCAGTGATACGAGGGACACAACAGGTCAGTGATATGTGCAGGACATCCTGTGTTGCCTCTCATGGCAGGGCTTCCAACTGGCATTTTTCAGCAGGGCAAGGGTTTAACAGGAATGTCTCTGCCAGATTGGAACGCTTCCTCGGCCTGCCCGGTTGGCCAGATTTATCACCAATCAAACATTTATGGGCCCAGCTGGAACGCCAGATTCAGCTAACTAAAAGTGTGCAGGATCTACAGTTCTCTATCATCTGTGCCCATCTTTGCCAAGGGTCAAATACTTCTGGAGCTCAGTGTACGCATGTAGGGCTACAGTTACACAAACAGGAGAGCAAGGAACTCTAAAATAAGCATGTTTCTTTTTATAGGTGCAGCATAAGGTGTGTGTGTGGCAGCTGTGAGAGTCTGACATGCATGAGTGTGTGTGTGTGTGTGTGTGTGTGTGTGTGTGTGTGTGTGTGTTTGGCCAATTAAAGCCAGAATCTGACAGACCCGCTCCCTCTCCCACAGACACACTGTACACACTTAAAGAAGTAGAGGCCTTACTGTGTCTTTGATCCATAAAATATGAAGTTCATTAACCACACACACACACACACACACACACACACACACACACACATAAAATCATAATTATACAAGCATACAAGAACCGCAAGGGATGATCAACCAACCAACAACAGCACTGACCTTTTTTGCTACTTATGGCTATCCACATTTATAAATAACCTTGCAGTAAAAAAAAAAAATCTGTGAACCCCTCGGTTTCGGTTTTACACCCTTAGTCCACCCATCTCCTATACTTCCCTTCTGTAGGCCCCCCGATTCATCTGCAATACAAAAAAACTCGAGTGGCAGCGCAGCTTTCGGATCTAACACCAATAATTGGCGCGCGTGTGAAACGGCATTTCCGCAGCCCCGCATACCAACGAGCTGCATCCTGATTCCCTCAATCTGCTTCAAACGCAGGCCATTGGCGCTTAATTTGCAGCATTTGAAGCTCAATAAGCACTTTTACGAGCCTGTAAGGAGATTTAGGGCTCGCTGAGGCGGGGAAACATAAACGCAGCTGGAAATAAAGCGGGAGATTTATGCGCGGAGAGGATGAAGCTTCGTTCAGCAAAGAACTAAAATCCTGACACTTTAAAAAACGTCCAAACTTCTTACTGTTTATCTAAGCTGCCCAGGAGGTCGGGTGTGTGTGGTGTGTGTGTGTGTGTGTGTGGTGTGGTGTGTGAGAACTACCTTTACCAGTCAAGCTAATTAGTTTAACATTTTTACTAGAGACCGTTCTAACTCGGTTGAGGTGTTTAGAGATTTTTTTTGTTTGCATGACTTTCCTCTACTTATTTGTACCAAGCTGTCAATGGTGTTTGGAAGTGTATGTGCCTGTCCTTTTGTGTATACAGTGGTGCTTGAAAGTTTGTGATCACTTTATAATTTTCTATATTTCTGCATAATATGACCTAAACACATCATCAGATTTTCACACAAGTCCCCTAAAAGTAGATAAAGAGAACCCCAGTTTACCAAATGAGACAAAAAATATTATACTTGGACATTTATTATTGAGGAAAATGATCCAATATTACATATTAGTGAGTGGCAAAAGTATGTTGAACCTCTAGGATTAGCAGTTAATTTGAAGGTGAAAATTAGAGGCAGGTGTTTCAATCACTGGGGATGCCAATCAGGTGTGAGTGGGCACCCTGTTTTATTTAAAGAACAGGGATCTATCCAAAGTCTGCTCTTCACAGCACATGTTTGTGGAAGTGGTAATCATGGCACGAACAAAGGAGATTTCTGAGGAGCTCAGAAAAAAGAGTTTGTTGATGCTCATCAGGCTGGAAAAGGTTTACAAAAACCATCTCTAAAGAGTTTGGACTCAACCAATCCACACAGTCAGACAGATTGTGTAACAAATGGAGGAAATTCCAGACCACTGTTACACCCTCCCCAGGAGTGTCGACCAACAAAGATCACTCCCAAGAGCAAGGTGTGTAATAGTTGGCGAGGTCAAAAAGGACCCCAGGGTAACTTTCTAAGCAGCTGAAGGCCTCTCTCACATTGGCTAATGTAATGTTCTTGAGTCCACCATCAGAAGAACACTGAACAACAATGGTGTGCATGGCAGGGCTGCAAGGAGAAGCCACTGCTCTCCAAAAAGAACATTGCTGCTCGTCTGCAGTTTGCTAAAGATCACGTGGACGAGCCAGAAGGCTATTGGAAGAATGTTTTGTGGACAGATGAGACCAAAATAGACCTTTTTGGTTTAAAAGAAAAGCGTTTTGTTTTGGAGAAAGGAAAACACTGCATTCCAGCATAAGAAACCTTATCCCATCTGTGAAAACATGGTGGTGGTAGTATCATGGTTTGGGGCCTGTTTTTTCTGCATCTGGGCAGGACGGCTTGACATCAATGATGGAACAATAAATTCTGATGATATCAGAGAATTCATAAGGAAAATATCAGAACATCTGTCCATGAACTGGATCTCCATAGAAGGTGGGTCATGCAGCAAGACACCACCCTAAGCACACAACCCGTTCTACCAAAGTCAAAGTCCTGACCTTAATCCAATAGAAATGTTGTGGAAGGACCTGAAGCGAGCCAGCTAATGTGAGGAAAACCCACCAACATCCCAGAGCTGAAGCTGTTCTGTACGAAGGAATGGGCTAAAATTCCTCCAAAGCCGATGTGCAGGACTGTCAACAGCTACAGGAAACATTTAGCTGCAGTTATTGCTGCACAGCCTAATACTGACTATGGATGTATTTTTGATTACAATGTGATTACAAGAATTTGCATTGTGTTACTTTAACTGAGCAATTAGGAGTGATTACTGTTTCCCACTATATTTTTTTCACCTTAAACAAACTAAAAGATTATTTAAATCAGTATTCTGTGTTTTGCTCCGACTATCTGCGCGATGTCATGTGAAGACAAAAACCAATTAAGCGTGCCACATCCGTCAAGTACTTTTTCAATCCACACTTTTTTATCACCGCTGACTTTAATGAGATTTACAATCTCAAAGCGGTGATTGTCCTTCATTCAGTAATTACAATAACGCTTCCTAAGCGATCAAATTTGTAAGTTTTCAATAATTCCGGGCGTAAACAATCAAAAACTAGAGGCGTATCGATTAGAAGCAGCTCCTGTGAGTTGCATGATACAAATCTGATTGATCCTGGAGCTGAAGTGAAAACACACGAGTAAAGAGTTTGTGATTAATCTCTGTGTGTGTGTAGAAGCTCTTAAAACTAATTCTCTGCTACAGGATGTGAGATCTTTAACACAAACAAAGCTGCTCTCTGCAGGACAGAACCTGGACCATCAGAACCACAGCAGGACAAAGCCACTGATACAATGCAAAATAAACAAACCTGTAACGCACCCAGATAGAAATGTCGGATCGCTGCAAATGTCTCCATGCAGGAGTCTCAGGCAGGTATGTACATGATTACAGGTGTGGCCTGATTAGATACTGGGTCTTCCCACAAGAGGGCGTAAAAGTGTTTCCCCTATAGCGTTGCCCTATAAAAAGGCTCTTAGTGGCTATTTTTGGCTAGTGTACCTCTTGGTGAGAAATCGTTCGACTCTACACTAAGACACTTTCCCCAGTGGACAGACTTTGAGAGGGGGAGCATCAATGGACGGAGAGAAGCAGGATGGTCATCTGGACCGTTCTGACCTAGCTGTTAGGAGGTGTTGGGAGCAGGGGTTTTATGGGGGCACACACACGGTGAACAGGCATGGCCCAAACAGACCCCCAGTATAGATGATCGTTTGATCCGCAAACAAGCACGAACAGCTCCTATAGTTTCGTTATCCACCATCCAGACACAGGGGGCGCCTTCACAACACGCCCCTGTCTCTGCTCAATCATTTATAGGTGCTTAGCAGAATTTTGTTGTCACGGCGCCCATTAGGTGTCCTGCCATCGACAGGGGGCGACGGTCACCTTCGTTTGCAGTGGTGTTGTGATCAAGAAACCTGGACTGCTACGGACTGGAACTGTATCGTCTCTAGCGATGAATCCAGGTTCTGTTTGGGATCCCATACAGGAGACCATAAGGAACCTGTGTGCCTCCATGCCCAACCGCATCTCATCTTGACTTCAGGCTAAAGGCGGTCTAACAAGGTAACTAGAGCCTCCTTCCAAATGTACAGCTTTCCCCAATAAACCTTTGCTCTAATACTGTAATCACTTACATACAGCATCATCACATTCTCACATATAGTACATTCAATTCCAAAATATCCTTCTTGAGCGTTTTCTCAGACTTAATTGACTTCAATTACAGGTTGAATTTTTCTCTTTTATTTCAGTCTGATGAAAAAAAGCTCGATCTCTTATAACCCTTTTTACTCATGTTTACCAGGGCAAGCAGTTATATATTTAATGCATGTTGTAGTAGTGGTAGGTAGTAGATTATTATTAATGATCAAATGCCTCAGTCTCAAACTCAGGCTCGCTGTACAGGAGGCACAATCACGCCGACTCAAATAAACACTCTCATGAAGCAGACGGAGGCTGGAGGTGCGGAGGAAACAGGAACGTGCCGGGTATTTTAACGCGAGCTCTAATACTATGGGGATCGGTCTATTGTGGACAGAGCTGGGTTTTGTGCCAGGTATAAAGCACTGGGGACATCCAGGAGCCCAGAGTCAGAGTCAGAGGGGAGGATGGAAGATAAACATCTCCTACATTTAAAGCACAATCTCAAATACTACTGAAATAAGGAAGCATAACAAAACAACAATAACAGAAAATAATTCCAAATCAGAAATGGTTGTTGAGGAACTGTGTCTTACATTGACTTTTATTTCATTGCAGACAGTATCAACCCTAGATATTTCAGTTTTTTTTTCTAATCAACTTCATTTGTTAATAAACATCCATCCAGGAATCTGGAAGAATTTCAAGCCTAAACTGAAGAGGGGTGATCTCCGATCCCTCAGACGGCGCTGCATCAAGAACCATCAAGAATGGAACAAAACAACACCTGAAACACTAAATCATTTGGTATCCTCGGTGCCAAAACTTATTTTGAGCATGATAAAAAGGGATGGCAACTTTACAAACTGGCAGATGCTTTATCGTCACAACTTTTCTTCTGCCCGTGCTTGGGGATTTTCATTCTGCTGTCCACAGCTGTTCACTTTCCTTAAACAGAAGAATCTTTTGGCTCCTCATAAGCCAGGTTTTCCTGGATCACTCCCTTCTGCTGTGAGGTCTTTCCCGGCCTTACAGTGCATTAATACAGGACAGAGGATCAATCGGGAGCTCTGGCATTGATCTCAACACAGAAAACACTTCTTGCAAACTCAAAAGACGAGCTTTATGGTGCTGCTCGGGATCAATTCACAGAGAAAGACCGGAGTACGGATTGGATTTGATTTCAGGCAGACGTTCGTTCTGCTGAGTGGATAAAGCTTTATTTATAAAGAAAGCTGGTTTTCTTTACAGACAGACCGTGGATATATTAGCTAGAGGTATGCACCGTCCCATTAAATTCTGAACAACAGGACGCTGATCGAACATTACCATAGTCGCATCGGATTTTAGATAAAACTCTCTTTAACTCTTTCAACTCTCTCTCAAACTCTTTTCAGGTCAAACGGTGTCTCTAAAGTGTCCCAGGTTCAGTGTGTGTGCCCGGTTTCGATCTGGCACCCTGTCTAGGGTTGGTTCGTGACTTGCGCCCTGTCCTGCCCCAGTCCCCACGACCCGGAATTGGATAGCGGAAAGACCAGCTATCCTAATCCTAATCCTATCCTAATACACTTATAAACTGCAGCAGGGACGCAGGTTCGAGTCCCGGCGATGCCTTCTGGCCAGACACGATGTATCTGAGGGAGAGAAGGCCACTCAGGTGATCCACAGCGACCCTGACCACAAAGAGGAGGGATAAAACGTGACATGATAATAGCAGTGTTCTGTACATGGAGTCTCATTTTTTCAAATGATTCATCTGAAGTGCGTACGTAAGAACGCCTGCTACGTGTCTGTTCATCTATCAGGGACGCATAACGAATGAAAAAAGCGTCCAGGAGGACGGACTAATGAATAAAATCCTCACGATTATTTCACGGACGAGACTCGGCCTTGAACAATCCACTTCATCAGCAGCTAACGATCATGTATGTTAAATAATTACTGAATCCAGAGGCAGAACGCCGGCCTTTAATCCTTTAATCAGTCCATGGTCTTCGTTAAATCAGCTTTTCAGCCCGGAATCAATTCAGTCGCCTTTCATTTCCAGCTACGACACAATCTGTACCTTCTATCCTTAGAGCCTATGGAGAAACCGGTGACTGGATCTGAAGATGGGAGAAGAAACCGTCCCTGAACCCAGCAGGCGAGATCAGACCTTCCATTCCAGTGCATAATCCATAAACCTTTCTTCAAGAAAGCAACCAGTCTGATTAAAAAAGTCTTTCTGACTGGCAGGCATGATCTGAAGCTCGATCTGAACACCTCCTGACAAAGAACTCCACACTCGGACCTCAGGATCAACACAGACCCTGCCACCGTCCCTATGGCCCACACGACAATGAATCTTGGCGTGATTTTGGACAGCAACCTCAATTATTCAAACCACACCACCACATCCTCTACCAGATCTCACAAATTTGTTCTGCACACTTTCAGAAGACTGCCCATGTCTCACCAGAGATGCTGCTCAGATCCTTTTTTGTTGCTGCTAAAGTTGGTCACATGACTTGGCTCGAGTCAGACTTAAGACCTGCTTGACTAACCCAGAATGACTTGAGTATTTATTAAATATTTGATTAGAGAAGTTGCGCATTTTTAGGGAAACCTGGCAACCTATCCAAAAGAGGGAAACCAGCAGAACCAAAGTATGAAGACGCTCCTAAAACAAAAGCAGCTATTCTAAAAACAGTGAGGTTTAGATTAACTTAGTAAAGAGATATGCAAAGACCGTGGATCAGAACTTGGCGACACGACCACCATGACATCCGACTTCATCCTTCAGCACAAAATCCACAAAAAAGTAAAACAGAATTTGTTAAGGCTGAGAATAAAAACCACTCTTTAAGACCGCTGTCTTCTGAAAGATTTAAATGTGGAGACTGGAGTTAGAGCTTCATCATCTCATGACTTGACTTCAGACTTGCTTGACCTGAGTTACTTGAAGGTTAAGTTTTGAAGTCGGGATTACTTTAAACCCCGTCCTGACTGCAGCAGTCCTCCAAAGGTTCTGCTCCGTCTTATTTACATTGGTTGGTCTGAGATATGCCCGTGTCAGATGCGCCCTGCAGTGCCAGCTCTGGTCCATCCTTCTCTGGGATTGAGTCGTGCCCACAGGGCCGGATCTCGGAGTTTCAGAGTCCTCACTCCTCATCGCTGGAATAAGATTAACACACCGGTCTGAACGGCTCAGTCTCTGTTCCTCCCTCAGAACGCTGAACACTCACCTCTGCGATCAATACCTAGGATAATGTACCTTCGATCTCCCTGTCTCACTACCTGTCTCTCACTGCATGTTTCTCTCTGATGTCTTTCTCTGTTTGTCTCATTACCTGTCACACTACTTCTCACTCTCTCTGTGTCTCACACTACTTGTCTCTGTTTGTAGCTCACTACGCATCCCTGTTTGTCTTGGACTACATCTCTCTGTGTGTCTCACTGCCCGTCTCTCCCCATGTCTCACACACTGCTTGCTTCTCTGTACGTCTGTCTGTTTCTCTCTATCTGTCTGTCTCTCATTGTCTCATTATCTGTCTCTATGCATCTCCCTGTGTCTCGCACTCCTTGTCTTTGTGGATTTCATTATTTGTCTCTCTCTCTTTCTGGGTCTTGCTACTTGTCTCTGTTTGTCTCATAATCTGTCTCTCTGTTTGTCTCACACCACCTACCTCCCTGTGTGTCTTGCCATCTTTGTCTCACTGTTCAACTTTTAATACCTGTCTCTCTGTGTGTCACACTACTCATCTTTCTCTTGGTGTCTAACACTACTTGTCTCTCTGCGTCTCTCCATCTGCCTCTGTCAGTCTGTCTCACGCTCTCCATCCACCTGTCTCTGTCTCTCTCCATCTGTCTCTCTCTCTGTCTCTGCTGATTGGCAGAGTGATACAAGAAGAATTCTGAATCAGACTCTGGTCTCCTGGTAAAATAATTACCGTGCGCTGAATCTAAATGGATTGAGAAGAAGAGTGAGGATGAAGAGCAGTCCGTTCGTGTAGAAGGTTCTATCCGATCCCTTCAGGTTCCAGTGCTGGTATGGAACATTAATAATGCATTACAGCATCTGATTTCACTCAAGCTTTAATTCCTCCTTAAATTCAGTTTCCGTGTTCCAGCAACCAGTCACTCAAACGGATCAATAATAATAAATATTAAACCTTCCAGTGCTAATGTCCAAGGTTTTAGATCCAGTACAGAAACAACAAATCACCCTGTTCCAGTCCTAATAGTAAAGTTTCCAGTTTCAGTACTAATGGCTTCCATCCTCTGAGAAGGTCAGCCCGGGCTTCTTTATCTCTGGCCACAGATTCCAGCTTCTCCTGGGGGACGTTCCCCAGCCTGCAGTGAGATATTATCCCTCAACGTGTCCTGGGTCTGTCCTGAGGACTCCATCCAGAGGGACGTGCCTGGAACAGCTCTACCAGAAACCGACCAGGGGGCATCCTAGCGAGATGACCAACAACTCAACATGGACACAAACCACCCAGTCGGGTCCATACTGAACCAGTCAGCGCCACCATCTGCCAGCTGCTCGTCGGCATCACCACTCGCAAAGTGCTCGTCAGTGGTTAATGGTCTACAGCATGAAGTTGTGACAAGCAGACCCGAACACCTCTGATGCCACTGCAGTGGTCCTGGATGCCCCTGTCATCAACCTGGCCTTAGGGTGCCAGCCTTGGCTTTGACAGGCCTGGACTCATCACCAGCAGCCCCCTCTCAGGTCAACACTGCTCCAGCGGTTCCCAAGACCCTGTGTCACAAACTTTGATCCCTGCATTACAAAGGGATCATCTCGAATGGCTCCTGAAACCACCAGGACTTCCTGGCCAGGGACTAATTGGCCGACAGACTTTCTTTATACATTGGCTCCAAGGACTCGTATTGGGCGCAAAGCTCCGTGGCTTTGGACTCCAATCCTTGTCGGAAGTGTGACACCTTGCAGGATCTCAACTGACAATTTAAAACTTTTCCGGATCTCAGTAGCTTCCAGAAACACAGCAGGATTCCATCCTTAAGGTTCAAATCAGATAAAGTGTTTACTGCAGATCTCTAAACCATCTCCGATATCAAACGTATCTGGTTGAAATGAAAGAAATAAAGGTTTGAAATGCAGTTAAGTGACTTTTTTTTCTGTAGGCTTTAGGACTGTTGATTCAAATGATGTTTCACCAGACTGATGGAAAAAAAAAAGAATGAATAAAGAAAGTAAAAAGTGCTGAGCTGAGTTACGGTTCAGCAGAAATTCAACAGCTATAAAGAATAAGGCAGAGCATTATTCAATAACACACACACACACACACACACACACAATCAGTGGAGCATACTGTATGCTGCGTGTCTGTTATTAAATAGCTAATGTCAATCAAATACTTTTATTTTCTAACTGCACCACTTACGAATGATCTTCCAACCAGGCTCCGCTCCCTCCAACTCAGGTAATCATGTCTGCAAGTGATGCCCAACTGGTGCATGGTCTCAAAGGTGTTAGTCCGAGTACCAAAACTTCTACGTCCAGAACTAAATCTTCCAGTTCCAAAAGCAGAAGTTGTAATACCACAGAACCAAAGATTGTAGTTCAATACCCAGTAGATAGGTTCCAGTTCCAGTACCAAATGTTTTAGTTCAATACCCAAATATCCTGCCCCTGTACCAAGGTTCCAGTTTGGTCCAATGCCAAAGGTGTTAGATCAATACCCAAAGATCCTGCTGTAGTACAAAAGGTTCTAGCTCCAGTACCAACAGCTTGTGGTCCAGTACCAAAGATTTAAATTCAATACCCAAAGATCCAACTCCAATACCAAGGGTCCAGTTCCAATACCAATGCCTTTTGCTCCAGTACCAAAGGTTTTAGCTCAGTTCTCAAAGATTCCAGTTCCAGTACCAAAGGTGTTATTTTAATACCCAAACATATTAGTGTAGTAGTAAAGGTTCCAGTTACTGTACTAGTGTTCCAGTATCATTAACCTCTTGCTCCTGTAAGAAATGTTTCAATTCCAGTACCAAATGGCTCTGGTCCAGCAACAAACATGTTAGTTCCCCCACCCACCAGTTACAGTACTCAAGATTTTTGTTCTCAGGAGCAAAGATCCCAGTTCAAATTGCAAATATTCCTATTATGTGACCAAATACACATAATAGGTTTCCAGATTTCAGTTCAATAGCCAAAGATCTTGCTCCAGTACCAACATTCCACTTCCAGTACGAAAGCGGTTCTGTACTAAGGGTTTTAGTTCAATACACAAAATCCTGCTGTGTTACTAACAGTTCCAGTTCCAGTACCAAAGGTGTTAGTTCAACACTCAAAGATCTTGCTCCATTACCAAAGGTTCCAGTTCCAGTACAAAAGATTTCTGGTCCAATACCAAAAAGTTTAATTCAATACCCAAAGACACAACTCCAGTACCAAGGTTCCAGTTCCTGTACCAATGTCTTTTGTTCCAGTACCAAAGATTTTAGTTCAATACCCAAAGATCTTGCTGCAATACTAAGGGTTCTGGATCCAACAATAAAGTCCGAAGATCCAGTGCTAAATTTCCTATTTTAGTACCAAATATCCAGTTTTAGTAACAAACAGATACATATTCCGGTACCAAACTCTTCCTGAACCAAAGCCAGGTCCAATATGTGATCATTTATTATTTAGTTAGTTATTTAATTATTATTATATCAGTTCCAAATCCTATGCATATACAAAGTGAGTGTCCAGGCTCTCATTTCTACACGAATAAGCTGATCGATTAACTGCAGCCCGATCAGCGCAGAATGAGGCATGTCTGATTTTTAATTAAAGGGTCATTAAGAAAAAATTCCATCACTCCATAACCGACCTCTCCTTCACTGCTTGCTTGTGTTTGGCTGGATTGTTCCTTTTTATTGAAGAAGTCTCTTCAGGAGTGGAGATCCTTCTAACCTGAAAAAGAAAGAACGCAAAATTAATATAACCACCACGTCAGGATCTTAACAAACATAAACCGTGAGACTTCCTAAAAATATATACGTTCCTAAGTCAAACTCCCTGTTATATGACGGCCCGACTTTATGATGAATGCTGGGAAATGTAGTGAGGAAAAGCCACAGTCCCGATTGTGTAAAGTATTAAGCATGCTTAAGGTACAAGTTATTCCATGATACAGAATATATTAAACTCCTTGATTTGCGATGAATTCAGCTTATGATAGATCTGTTGGAACGTATCCCCATCCCCAACTTTTATTATTAAAGTTTGTGCTTCTACACCCATTTTTCCTAATCCGAGTCAAGACTGAGGCGAGACACATCGAGTCTGAGTTAAGACAGAGAATGGGACACATTGAGCCGAGTCAAGACCGAGACTGGTAGTGGTCGAATCCAAGTCAAGACCGAGACCATTGAGTCCAGACCGAGGCCAGGACCATCAAGTCTGAGTCGAGACTGAGACCAGGAGACATATTCTGAGTCAAGACCGAGACCGGGACATACTGAGTCTGAGTCGAGACCGTGGCCGAGACACGTTAAGACCAAGGCCGGGACCATTGAGTCCGAGTCGAGACTGAGGCCGGGACATATCGAGACCGAGTCAAGACCGAGACATATCGAGATCTACTCGAGACCAAGGCCGGGACATGTCAAGTCCGAGTCGAGACCGAGGCCGGAACACATCGAGACCGAGTTCGAGTCGAGACCGAGGCCGGAACACATCGAGACCAAGTTCAAGTTGAGACCGAGGCCGGGACACAATGAGTCAGAGTCGAGACCAAGGCTGGGACACCGAGTCCGAGTCAAGGCTGAGACGAGGACACACATTGAGTTGAGACCGAGGCCAGGACACATCGGGACCGAGTCCAAGTCAGGACTGATTTATTCTGTTTGAATGGATTGTTGATATTCAATAACAATATAAAACAGTTGAGCTTATAATTAGCGTTACCTCAGACAGATGCATCGGACTCGGCTGGTCTCAACAACAATTTCCGAGTCCACCTTACCCCGAGACCGAGACAAGCCCGAGTCCAAATGCGGTCGAGACCGGACTCGAGTACAGTATGGCTGGAAGGCAGTGCCACGACCCGAGATGTTGTGGAGGAGTAGAGAATTGCTGCGAAACACAATATTTGATCAACTTAAATACTTTGTCCCTTCTCATTCCTGTTCCTCAAACAGAGGCACCTCTTCTTTTTATCAGATATCTGACAGCAACAGTGTGAAGAAATTGCTTCATCTAAGATCTACTATAAAGCTAGATCTTACAAACGCATCATTTCTGGGGAAAACGCGATGTTCCGAGCCGGTGGGAAACCCGAAGGTACTCATTTGAATTCTGCTGAGATCGAGTCGCTCCCATCCTCTGCGCAGACGAACCAGACTTCACCTCGTTCCGTTGGGAAAAATAAATAGGATTCTTCAAACACCAAGATGTCTAAGTGGAATGTGAAATATGGTATTTGCAGGAGAATAAACCTGCTGTGTTTTTTTTCTCCCGGCGCTCAGAAGTTGATTAGTTTCCTTCAGGAACGATCCGTCTTAACCGAGGGATCAGCCGAAGTTTCGCTCCGACTCCTGGGTGAGAAAAACGAGCCGTTGCTGTACTTTCATGTACAGATTCTGCTGCCTCACAACCATAATTACCGTCAGAGGTGCGAGTTCCTCAGCAGAAACAAGTCCGAGCTGCAGAGCGAGAGAGGGGAAGCAAGACATAGAAAAGGGAACGACGCCATGAAAAATAGATGAACAACAGAAATAGAAAGGACAGAAACAGAGAAATGAAAGCGAAGGGAGGTGTGTATGAGAATAAGAATAATAAAACAGAAATGACAGCTGTGAATAACAAACTAAGAACTAAAACAGGCCTAGAACCGAGCCTTCTGGGACGCCACGTTACACTGCCACGGAAATTCTCCAATAAACTTTGTAACAGGCCGTCAAACAGCATTTAGTAAAAGGATTAATCAAAAAGAAAGCAAAGAAACTGAAAACAAGAAGTGAATTCAGGTCCATCCACAACATTTCTATCGAATCAAGGTCCGGACTTTGACTTGGCTGTTCCAAAACATTAACTTTATTCTTCTTTATCGGTTCTTTGATAGAACTGCCTGTGTGTTTAGGGTCGTTCTCTTGCTGCATGATCCACGTTCATGTTCAGATGTCCTGATATTTTCCTTTAGAATCTGCTGCTATAATTCAGAATTCATTGCTCCATCAGCAATGGCGAGCAAAACAGCAAACCGTGATCCTACCACCACCGTGTTTCACAGATACTATAAGGATCTCATGCTGGAATGCAGGGTTCATCTTTCTCCAGACAGAACGCTTATCATTTAAACCAAAAAGTTCGGTTTTGGTTTCATCCGTCCACAAATCGTTTTTCCAATAACCAGCAGTAATGTTCTTTGGAGAGCAGTGGCTTTCTCCTTGCAGCCCTGCCATGCACACCATTGTTGTTCAGTGTTCTTCTGATGGTGGACTCATGAACATTATCCAATGTGAGAGAGGCCTTCAGTTGCTTAGAAGTTACCCTGGGGTCTGTTGTGACCAGGTGGACTATTACATGCCTTGCTCTTGGAGTGATCTCTGTTGGTCGACCACTCCTATAACAGGGCGTCCACTCATGCCAGATTGATCAGCCGTTAACTGCAAATCCTGGAGGTTCACATACTTTTACCACTCACAAATATGTAACATTACATCAGCTTCCTCCATAAATAAATGACCAAGTATAATCTTTTTTGTTTAAATGGGTTCTCTTTGTCTACTTTTAGGACCTGACATCGAGCGGCTTGCGGCTTAAACGAATCACTCTTTAATTAATAATATTGGTAATAAATATTTCTTCCACGGACCAGTCCCGCACGATGCCCAGTGAGATACGGAAACAAGCTGCTCGTGACTCTTTTAAAGACTCTACTAAACTCAAAAACAGTAGAAGCCACGTCATTAGTTTGCACTCCCTAAGTTGTTTCTTCTTGTTTTTGTTGTACTGTTAATCATAATGTCTTCTCATTTTATCTTTAATTCTGTCCGTCTCTTTACAGCACCGATCCACTGAATAAATCATAACTCATCTTTATATTTATATATAATCAGAGAGACACATTATAGACAGGAGCTTAAACTCAAAAGGACCTGATGCCACTTTCAGCTTTTTACTTATAATAGGGTTTAATGGGAAGAAAAAAGCTAAATGTAAGATAAGATGCAAACAACACCCAACCCTACACAGTGCCAACAATAATAATCATAATACTAAAGTAAAAAGCTCCTGTATCAGACTCTGTATCGGCAGTTCGGTAAACAGATCAGAACTGAAAAAACGTGGATCGACCCACCGCTAGTTTAAATGTATTATCACCAGGAATTAATAAGATCAACGACAGCTGCGATTATCCAGTCACCGACCCGTCACTATTTACTTACAGTATTTGAAGCCAAACTAAGCCTTTTAAACACCAATGAGTAAAAAATCTAACATCAGTTATTTAATTACTCGTATTTTAAAAGTAATTAATGGGTACACAGTCATCAGTGCCGAATGAGAGGTGCAGTGATAATTAACCTGAGAGTTTCCAGCCTCCACTCAAAACAGGGAGAGGGACCAGATGTAATCTACTGTTATTAAAATCTGCAGACGTCAGGGAGGAGGTGAAGTGTGTGTGTGTGTGTGTGTGTGTGTGTGTGTGGGGCGCCCTTCGATGGTGGACGGACATTCTCTCTGATCTTCCACACGTCCGTCATTAAGACTCATTAAAGCTGCTCACGTTATCACATTACATTACACACGCGGGATGCTTACTACAGCTTCCTGTACATGGTATATGAGCTTGGAAAAAGTTTGTGAACCCCATATATTAGCTGGTAGACCTTCCATTGGCAGCACTCACATTTCCTGTGGCTGCTGATCAGATTTTCTCAGAGCGTTACGGGATTAAATAAAGTTTAAAAACCTGATCGCTGCACATTTACCACTTTATTAGGTACACCCGTTCAAAGGCTCGTTAACGCCAAAATGTAATCAACCAATCACAAGGCAGAAACCCATGCATGGTCAAGATGAACTGCTGAATCAAACCGAGCATCAGAATGGTGACTTTGGCGTGATGTGGCACACGCAGCGCCATCTCTAGGGTTTACAGAGAATGGTCGAAAGAGAGACAATATCCAGTGAGGGCAGGTCTTTGTATGAAAATGCCAGACTGATGCCAGCTGATAGGAAGGGAAACAGGAACTCAAATAAGCACTCGTTACAACCGAGGGATGCACAAGAGCATCTCTGAAAACACAACATGTCAAAACCTTGAAGCAGATGGGCTACAGCAGCAGAAGACCACACCGGGTGCCCCTCCTGTCACCCAAGAGCAGGCACATTTTTTTTCAGTTTCCAATCCGATTCCAATACCAAACTGCCGATACCGATATAAAAAAGGATTTTTTTTGCTTTAATATTATGACTGTTGTTGGTACTGTGCAGGGTTGGGTATCGTTTGGCATTTTCCATTCCAATTCTTATCGCTTCCAATTTTCGATTCCAAAATGGTGAAAAAAATGCCAAATGTTTAGGTATAAAGAATATATTTTTTTGAACTTCAAAAGTAATCACTTTTAAGCTTTTTCTTGTCATTAAAACCTATTGCAAGTAAAAAGAAGTGGCTTAACGTTCTAAAGTAAGGACCTAGGAACACCAAACCGACAACATAAGTCATCTCTGCTGCAGAACCTGTTTACTCTCAAAGTGAAAAAGGTTTAAATGGGAAGAAAAAGGCTTTCCTTTTGGATCACAGGTTCATCATTTCAGCAGCAGATTATTTATGATCAGCAGGAACTGAGAGAAGTCTTGTTTCTTAGGCCATTGTTTGAGAACATGAAGTAAAGCTTTTCTCACGGAGTGCTCAGTGAAACACAGTACAATGCAGAAGCGTTTCATGCTGGCGCTTCAGAAGTTTTGCCATTTTGGAGGTGAAACGTCCTTTATAACAGATCAGCTTTCCACACATACGCCGTTCAGCAGTTTCTCCGAAAGTGGAGCTGAACTTTTGAGCTCTAATTTTCCAGTAATGCTATAGCAGAGCGTTCCAAAACAACACCACGTCACGATCACATGGCACACCGGGCCTGGCAGAGAGGCTTCCTTAATACCGACGTAGTATTTTTGCACTAATGGTGGCCGTGTTTTTAAAGCATAAAATGCGATATGATGAATCGAAAATCTATTTTCTTCAGATGTTTGCTCACTCAGTTGCGGGTCAGAATTTGAAAACATGAAAGCATGGATCCATCCTGCCTCATATCAACGGTTCAGGCTGGTTCTTGGCACACTTTGGGGCCCTTAATACCAACCGAGCATGGTTTAAACGCCCCAGCCTACCTGAGTATTACTGCTGGCCATGTGCACCCCTTTATGCCCACAGTGTACCATCTTCTGATATCTACTTCCAGCAGGATAACGGACAACAGGATAACTCAGATCCAGTCCATTCTGCACATTTCCAGCTATGTAATAAATAACTAAGCATCAAATAAGCCTCTGATCATCTATTAAATAAATAATTAGCCATAATAACCCCTACGTTCGTCTGTTTTCCTCTAATGAAGCCACGCCTTGTAGACAGACCTCATTCTAGGTTCAGGTTTTAAAAACGTTCGGCTTGCCCGCATCCATATCCACTCAGGATTTCAAAGCAGCACATTAAAGTGATTTTTAAAAACTTTCTGACACTTTCTTCCGAGAGCTCAAGTCAAGCCGTGGTCTAAATGTCAAAAAAAGCTGTTCCGTACCGAACCCTCTAGTCAGCTAAATCCAAATCCTCTCATGGTGACTCAAAGCATTAATAACAAAACCATTAAAAAGTTCACTTTGACCTCAATCCTCTCCGATCCTGAAGCCCCTCACCTTCGGGTCCAGCTAACGCTCGCTAAGGATGGGGGGGCTGCATTTAGTTCAGAGCTCCGAGAAAAACTTTCTGAACCCTTTCAGCGCTCAGGCATTAACAACTGATCTTTATGCAAACATCCAAGCGCCGCCTCTGAGAAGAATAGTTTTATAATTACAGCAGCGCAGTGCAGAATGAGAAGCAGATACGTAGACAGACAGACGGGTAAATAGATAGCTAGGTAGACAGGCAGGCAGACACGAAGGCATATCACTGCTAGGCAATCAGACAGACAGAGAAACAGCCAGAAAAATAGACAGACAGGCGGACAGAAACAGAAAGAGACAGAAATACAAACAGAGACAAACGTACACAAGCACAGACAGACAGACAGACAGCACAGGTCAGAATGAGAACATCAACAGGTTCAGGCTGATATTTGCTCATTTCTTCTCCACTCCATCCCGGACCTCCCTCAGGTTTTCACACCTCAACCCTCTGTCTGTGATCCCTGCATATTCCACACGTGGGAGGATCTCAGGTCCGAGCCCTTGAGGGTCTGGATTAACAATTCGGACTCATTCTGGCTGGAGATAATCAGAGTTATTTCTAATACCCTGAACGTTTTGGAGGAGGACGAGGGCCGGTGGGAGAGCCAGGCTTAATGCAGCGTGTTAAGAACTGGAAGGTTTTCATTTCAAACCTCAGAACTAATATTATTCTGAATAACTGTTCTGAATCTCTCTGGTCCATGTTGGTATGAAATTCTCTGATGCCGAGCAAAACGTTTGCTTTGTTTTACTGTACAGGTCTGGACCTGTCTGGGGCTACAAAATTCATCATGACTTGAGGACTGGGAAGGAAATGAGGCAGACAAGCGGACCGCCAGTGGTGAGGGCTTGCAGATACACAATAACTACTTTCGGTACCTCCAGATGATGTGTAGCTCGGCTTGTAGGATTCTGATCCGTCCTGACTTCCTAACAACAGGATCATCATGCATGCTGAAAGACCGGCAGCAGGAGACGGGAAACCGACCGGTTATCGAACATCAGCAGAATAAAGGGCTGCCTATAGATCTGGAGAAGCACAAACTGGTCCTCATCGTACTGACGCGCTGATACGGAGGGTATGGAATGAATAAACTCCAGCTGTCACCGAGCCTGCTTACAGGCTTTCATCAAAACACTACGAGAGCGTTCTCAGAAACACCGCCCCTCGGCACGGAAAGAGGAAAACAAGACAGGGGCACAAAGCTCGAAATAAGTGCTACGTTCAGCCGTACCACTGATGGAGAACCTCCACAAGGTCTACGTTTAAGTGGTGGAGAGATGAAGTGCTCAAAACACAAACGGTTCATTTGTTGGTCTGGAAAACACTTAAAGGAGTTTATACTCGTAGCTCGGCTCCCTTCATAGTG
Source organism: Ancistrus triradiatus (assembly GCA_025084515.1). Taxonomy (NCBI): domain Eukaryota; kingdom Metazoa; phylum Chordata; class Actinopteri; order Siluriformes; family Loricariidae; genus Ancistrus; species Ancistrus triradiatus. The sequence continues at coordinate 68,748 of JAJAGP010000352.1, read as the reverse complement.
TCACATTTTAAACAAAAGTCATATGAATAAGTCCTCATACTGATGGGACGGCTTTTATGACGTTTTTTATCAAGAAAATATCGAGATTCACACTCATACGCTCTAGAGGCACACTCTCATATAAAGAAACCGATAGCTTCGGTTATCGCCTTTAGCCAGCTAGAAGTCAGCGATAGGGACACCAGGGAACTCTGAGCCATTTCCTTTTAAGACGTTAGCAAAGCCTGTCAACCAGGGAAGGTAAGCGTTTCCATATTTAACCCCGTCCTTCCTGCGTTACCATTGATAATGCTATATCAGATCCTTAGCCTTATTAACGCTAACACACACTATACCTAACTCTTATAAATCAGTGTAAGAGTTCAGGCGTGTGTTCCTCCTCACTCTTTTATACAGGCTTATATATAGCCGTCCTGTGGGACATTAGAATGGAGCAGCCTGTCTGAGGTGGATGTTATTTTGACTGAAGTGTCCTCACACTCACACAGGTAAAAAGACACACACACACACACACACACACACACACACACACACACTGACATGTGAGCTTCCCCGAGTCACGTCTGGTTTCACATCAACACCTCCTTATACAGGGAGAAAGAGAGAGGAGATCAAAAAGCAGAACAGCAGAACAGAGCTCAGCGTTCCCTTCAAAAGGCAGAATAAAGCCCAGCAGATGCAGGTTACATTCTCACTGATCCATCATCCATCCCTCAGTCCATCCACCCATCAGCTCACCTGCTATGCCTCCATCATTCAGCTTATTTACCCTCTTGTCTTTGCATATTTGTCCATCCAACTATCCATCCATCCATCCACTCATCCAGCCTTATTTATCTGTGGCTCAGGTCGTTTCATAATTTATCCATCCAACTATCCACATATATATCTACACACACATTCATCATCTGTCCATCCACACATCCAACCACACTTCCACTATCTATCCTTTTATCTATCCACCCATCTATTCATCATTTATCCACCTGCACATCTATCCATCAATCTGTCCATCCATCCACTTTTCCAATATCTATCCAACTATCTATCCACCGATCTAGTCATTATCCATCCATCCATCCATCCATATATGAAACTATTCATCTATCAATCCATTAACCCTATCCATTTATCTATCCACCTTTCGATCCAAAAGTGATCCATGCATCCATCCATCCACACCTCCAACTATATAACCCCATCTATCTATTCCTCCACTCATCTGTTTGTCGTCCATCTAACCTCTTATTCACCCACCCTACCTCACTAATCAACCACCCATCGGTTCGTGAGTTCATCCACCCCTCTCCCACTTACTTACCCACCTGAACTACATACAGAATGACCTGTCAGTTGGCCGAGTCACCACTCCGTCCATCCATTCACCTTATTTACCCACAAAGCCACCCGAATATGGTTCATCCATCCACCCTACCTACTAAAATATCCTCCTCTACGTTATTTATTACGCTATAACCCAGGTAGTTGGTATAAAGTAGAACACGCCGCCCCCGTCTGCCCTCGCAGGGCCAAACCTGAGGGGCAGAGGCTCTGCCGGCCGGAACGTCACAAATTACAGGGCTGTGACTGACATGATGAAGAACCGTCCCAGTTTCCACGCCGTCAGGTCCATCAGCGCCAAAATTAGACTTTTCCAGGAGGCGCTTCTAAATTAGACCCGATACGGATGACGGGTTGCCAGCGCATGCAAATTTCAGCAACAGTAAATTGATCTGAGACCTTTCAGAGCAGCGCAGTTGTGATGGCTAAAAACACACCGGAGTGTTAGAACAGCCCGGAGGAGAATCAGCACATCCCCACATCCACACACATCCATCCACACACACACACACACCACACCCCTCCATTACAGAGTTATCAAAAAGCAAAAGCTTCTTTCTGCAGAAATACATTGTCTGAATATCTCAGTGAGCTCTTTCCATAAATTCTGACCTTAATTTTTCTGACCATTTTTCAGTCATGATGCCATTTAAGTCATGAGATTTTCTGCTCTTTCATTGAATAAATGATTGTTACACACTTTGAACACATGGGTGATGTTTATATAAACAAATTAAATGTTACTCATGATCTAATCCAACAGGTTTTATTATTATTGTTATTATTATTATTGTTATTATTATTGTAATTAAAAAAATAAATAAAGGCCAAAAACATTAAGTTAAAAGTAATTAAATTAAAATGTGATTATAAATATTATAGAATTACTACTATTATTATTAATGAAAATTTTAATAAATCAACAAACAATGAAATGCAAAAAACACTTCAATTCATTTAAAAGTAATTAAATTAATATGCATATATATATATATATATATATATATATGTATATATAAATAAAAAATATAACATTATTATTATTATTATCATTATTATTATTATTATTATTAAATAGAAAAACTACAGTCCGTTTGCAGGGCTGGAGAGATATCCCCCCCCCCCCCCAAACACCTCAGATAATTAATACCTAACGACTGACTTAGTTATATAAAAGCACATTGTTATATAAAAGTGGAAAGCCAAAATGCCTGAAGACAAACTTAATGAAGCAAAAACCGTGAGAGGTTTCAGTTCTACAATATGCACGACTCGTAATGCTCCAGAACACAAACACACACCGAAGGCAGGACCTTCAACCCAGCGTTCACCTGCACACCGAAGACGCACCATGATCCGTGCTGAAAGCATCAGCGCCACAAGCAGAACGTACTTCCGAGCTCAGGTAGCCATTTACCTGCAATTTGCAGCTCAGCCATTTCAGGCCCGACATCGGCCCGCGTTACAGAGCGGTACGTCTCCCCGTGTGACAGGTGAAATTGAATTTCCGTGTTGTTAAGCGAGAGGCTGCGAGTCGGGGCAGAAATGAGCTCCATTTCTCAGGCGGCCATAATCCGAGGGTTCTTAAGGACAGGATGGATGAAAGTGTGAGGACGTTTCTGCAGAGCATCCTCACATCTTTATTTACTGAGCTCTCAGAGAGGATCAAAAACACAAATCAGTCCTCAGCCTGCCAAAGCACACACTCCAGACCAACACCGACGGAGCTGCAAACCCGTCCATAATCTACTCTCAGTCATTACTGTTAAAATATTATATTATGAGGCGCGGCTCATCGGAAACGCTCCTGCACGACTAATCCGAAGGTTTGGGACGGTGCCAGCCCTGTGGTTAAAGCACTAGACTCTGGGCTGGAAGGTCCTGGGTTCCAATCCTGCTGAGCTGGCACTGTTGGGTCCCTGAGCAAGGCCCTTAAGTCGCTCTGGATAGGGGCGTCGGCTAAATGGCAGAAATGTAACTGGAAATATTTGTCTTGGGTTTAAATCCTTACGAGCTGACCCTGTTGGACCCTTGAACCTTTAGTGAATGCTATTCTGGTATATGCATTACGCAGATCTGGAGTTACACCTCTCAGGCTCGTGCTGAAATTAAAAATGAAGCGGTGATGTTTGGTGCAGCCTAGTTCGAGTCTCACGTCGCCTCCCAGGCTCGTCTCTCAGCAGGTCATGTGAATGGAGTCACGTGTGCCAATTAGCCCTGTGAAAAGCAGGATTAGCATCGATAAATCCCTGGTGGATTAACACAAATACACTTTGTGCAGCTCACAGCTCTTCTGAACTGACTGTAAGACACACGGAGACACGGGAAACGTTGGGGGGAACGTCTACAAACACCATATAGGTGACTTCGTCTTGGTAGTTGAAAATAATAGGACATTAGAGCCAGAATAAATCCTGGCACTTTTACTGTTGATCCTTAAGTACATTTGAAGGTAAATACTTTTGCACTTTTACTCAAGCGAAGCTCTGAGAGAGGACTGACTTTTACTGGAGTAATATTTCATATTAAGGATCTTCATCCACCACTGGTGGTTGGGTAGTTGGACGGTTAATTAGCATCTCTGTCGACCTAAACTAATGATGAAACGCCCTAAAACACTTACAAAACAAATAACCGGACTAATGAGACGGAAACTAGAAACAGCTGCACTAAATCAGGAAGTCAGGACGTAAACAAAGGTGACGCTCCATGCAGGGATGACATGGAAGGAGCGGGATGCTGGGAGGTGTAGTCCAGTATGATTGTGTACAGGCCAGAATGTCTGGTACTAAGACTGAAAGCACTGATGATCTCGATAAGAAGCAGCGAGCCGTAACAATGCTACGAGGTTAGGTGTTGGAGAATCACAAGCTGGACGCTTAGGATAAATGTTTCCTGTACGAACTCTTGGTCATGCAAACCCACTCTCGAAACCGAACTCTGAATTTTGAGCTTCAAATTTTCCCGGGCAAGCTATAGGTAGTATACGCAGCTTCGTGTTTATTGCCCATTGGCAGGACTAACTTATAGGTGCATACTGCCACCAGCTGGACTGGAGTGTGGAACAGGGGAAAATCTACTAGGATCTTTTTTGCTAAACCCATTTCTTTTAAGAATTTATTTATGTGATATTCTATCTTAAAGGCTGCTTTTCCTACGAGAACCATCAGAGTGTGTCTGACATTAATTAGTTCCAACTTTGAACTAAGGCTTCCAAATACAATTAAGACATAATTCCAACATTCCACTTTAATAATAATAATAACAATTTAGGCGGCACGGTGGTTCAGTGGGTAGCACTGTCGCCTCACAGCAAGGAGGTCCTGGCTTTGATCCCTGCTGGACCGGTGTGGGTCCTTTCTGTGTGGGGTTTGCATGTTCTCCCCATATCCCCATGGGTTTACTTCGGGCACTCCGGTTTCCTCCCACAGTCCAAAGACTGCATTATGTTAACCGATTACTAAAATGGCTCTAGTGTGTGAGTGTATGTGAACTATGATGAATTGGTGTCCTGTTTAGGGTTGTTCTTGCCTTGTGCCCTGTGCCACCGGCTCTCGCACAACCCATGTCCTGGATTTAGTGGAAAAGAAATGAAGTGAATGTCTTTTATGAAAAATATTCCTCTTCAAGAACCTCCAAAAACTCGGCCGTATTCTCCATCTTTCTCGAGTTAAGAGGAGGTTTTGGGTCCATTAAATAATTCTAATGGAATTTAGCGCCAAGGGGCTTTAGGGAACACTTTGTTTCAAGGACTTTTTAAGAGATATTCAATACTTACGGGAACATTTTAGGGTATTTTTCTTTAAGGGCAATCTTTAGGGAAAATTTCACTTAAGGTCTTCGGAACGACTGGTTAAATCCCGTGTTTTCAGATCTAGAACCCACAAACACATGACTGGGTGGTCTGATTTCACAGCTTGTGGGATGGTGGGTCCTCCAGACAGCCCAGTGTACGTGCATGGGCGCCGAAAGAGTGAGTTTTACATAATATGTCCTCTTTAAAGGATGAAGAGGGTGCTGTTAAACTGCACACAGTATCAGATCAGCAACTGTGCATCTCCAGCTTGGATAACACGCTCATCGTGTAGCTTACGAGAGAGCAAATCCTGCAAGCTACAAAAGAAAACTCATTTCCGTTCATGCTGCAGAAAAACTCGGCGGCTGGTCCGTAGCTGAAGAGACAGAGCGCTAAAGCAATGCCAATTTACACCAGAGGCTCGATTACTGCAACTAGAGGAGTAAAGCGATTCCACTTAGAGGCTGGAGGCCCTGCTGACAGACACATCAAAGATCTGCAGGACCTGCTGCCGGTTTGAACGCGTCCTTCAACTTTAACTCTCTGCACTCCGTTCTCTCAGTTCCTGGTGCTGTTTAAACTCGCACAGGCTTCTAACGGGGTTCTGGAAATTCATTAACGCAGCGCTGTTAAGCAATAGGACAATGACTCGAATCATCCAGACATAAAACCGCGATCCACTAGACTCGTGTAATAAAGGAATAAGGAAGCAACATATTAAAGCATGGGGAAAAACAAGACAACACAACAGCTACAGAAAAATTTACCTTTTAATAAATCTTTTTAAGACGGGAATCTTTACAGGGCTTCCCATTACAGGTCTGCGCTGTTCACATTCTGTTAAACAGGTCGCTGACCGAAATGGTCGCTGACCGGAGCTTACCATCGTCACTTCGTAGTCATACCTTTTACAAAACTTGAAAACGTAAAAGAAAGAACAATACCAGGTTCAAGATTGCGATTCACTTTTCCGTCAGCAGGTGTCGTTCTAGCTGTGACATTATGGCACGATAATGACCGAGTATTGCTCCGCCACATACACATGTAACCATACTAACAACGCCCGCAAAAAAAAAGCAGCAAAAAATATAATAATACAATTACACAAGTAAAACACTGCGGAAATGAAAGCTACAATTCGTTTCGATTTACATTCGGAAGATGAAGCTATTAATGACCAACCTGAGCCAAAGGTTTGTCCCCTTAAGGATTTGGAAGATCTGGAAAAGTGAAACAAATTCAGTAGAGTAAACCAAAGGTCCTGGGCTCCTAATGGAGTCACAGCTTGAATGAAGAGCAGTGAGACTGAAGATCAGTCTGAGTCCCATCTCCAGAAATGCTGGATCAGCTTCTAGCTGGGTTGGTTTGATGGATCAGTCAGAAATGCTACGGGAGAGTTATACAGCATCAGCAGCTCCGCCGGTTCCAGCAGCTCCGATCCTTCCGATTTCCTTCATGTCGTTTGCTGGTGTTAAACTCAGCGTCTCTCATTAAACACCATCCCCGGCTGATTGGAGCTTCATTCATGGATCTGTTAAGCCCAGCTCTGATTAACCCGACCAAGCTGCTGATGATTTCTGACTCAGAACATTCACTAACAAAGAACGTAAATGATAATGTTCATCCTAGACACTGGGATCTCCCTCTGATTTGCTTCTGTTGGTAGAACAGTGGATCTTAGTAACAGCCTGCCTTCTAAATCAGACCCATTTTATTTACTGAATGGAAATAAACTTTCTTTTAAATCAATTAAAGCTGATCAATAGAAACATGTGTGTTTATTGTCTGTATAATAAACAGCTATTGGGAAATTCTGTTCCTCAACTGTTAGGACTGAAGCCCATAGTCTGATGATGATGTTGTAGCAGCGGGGGAACCATAGAAAGGAACCATTTTACCTCATTTTATCATTTGTCTGCCCTCTTTATCTTAAAATCGAATGATAAATGGCAGTAACAAAACGGTGGTATAATCTAAATCACACACTCGAGGTCGTGCTATAACTCGTGCCAATACCTACGTTACAGCACTCCAGCAGATCAGTGCCGAGACTTGAACCCTGAACCTTCTGAGTTATCAGTCCATCAGCTTAAACACCGAACCACTACAGACCCACACCTTAGCTAATACTGGATTTATGTCCTGTGTTTTTGTGACTGGTGGCTTTCCACAAGCTTCTTAGGATTCGTCTTCTTTTCTAGGTACAGGTTTAACCACCACCATACCCTAAAGGGTATTTACTCAAGGAATCTGGGTGCAAACACTATGTAAATGAAAACACCAGTGATTGATGAGTGATTGAAACGACTGATACTTTTGTTTCAAAAGCCAAAAATGCATCGATAGACAGTATTAGGAGCAACACAGAAGATCAGCCAGATGAACCAGAGACTCCATGAGAATTATACAGGTAGTGAAGGGACAAACAAAGGAGTACTACTTACAATAGGACAGGTATACCTCACTGCTTTCAAATCAAGCTTTATTTGTATTATTGCCTTCTTAAATTACTTTGTTTTTAAAATGTTATAGCAACACTCAGTGTTGATTTGTGCACAGCATGTCAACCTCATTCAGTGGATCTGAGCTGCACTACTACACCCGGCCCGGATCTGGGTCCTGTGTGTGTGTGTGTGTGTGTGTGTGTGTGTGTGTGTGTGTGTGTGTGTGTGTGTGTGTGTGATTGTTATTCTGAGCAGCTTCCCATGCAGCTTCATCACATGCAGGCAGCTTCACTCCATCTGCACCATTATACCTGCACCTGTCGGTACGAGTCTCTGGATTGTACCGCGTGTTACGTTATGGTCTGGCTCTGCACACTCCGGATTTCATCACCTTTACGTGACTGAAGGAAAAAACAGACCTGTGTAGAGTCTCGGGCTTTAATCAAACGCCCACTGGATTCAACCCACCCACTCGTGACCTTCAGAATCACCGTGATACAGTCTGAGAACACCCCACACTCTGGACGGTGAAAATGATAGGGTCGAAACAAGAGGGCTGAAGGTCACAGAGAAGGCGGACAAAAAATTCCCGATACAACCAGGTATCATCCACCTGCTGATATTTCATTTGTGAATAAACATCCATTCCTGCAACACGCTCCAAAAAAATTTGGGGTGAAAAAGCATTTTTGTAACGTTCCATCTGACAACAAGTGTGTTTTAGCACAGTAACATTTTAAGTGGCATCTGTGAATGTAACTCTGTATTGTAGAACTTGATAAAGGTTTGATAAAGGAATCCCTGCCCATGTGGTTCTATCAGCTATTGATGAATGATGGTTCTTGATGCAGTGCCATCTGAGGGAGGGGAGATCACCCCTCTTCAGTTTAGGCTTTTTAGGAAATTCCTCCAGATTCCCTGAATCGCTTAATGATATTATGCTCTGTAGAGGGAGAAATATATAAATCCCTTCCCTTATATACACACATACACACACACACACACACACACACACACACACACACACACACACACACACATAAGTCTAATCATATGGGCAGATACGTGGATGGACGATTGTATGGTGGGAAGGCAACGTGAGAGAGACCTTTAGTTGCTTTGACCTTTAGTTCACGCCTTGTTCTTGGAGTGACCTTTCATGGTCGACCACCTCTGGGGAGATGACCAATCATCTTGAGTTTCCCTGCATTTGTACACAATGGGTCTGGCTGTGGATTGATGGAGTCCAAACTCTTTAGAGACGGGTTTATAACCTTTTCCAGCCTGATCAACAGCTCTTGTTCTGGGGTTTTTGGAAATCTCCTTTTTTCGTACCATGGTTTTCATTCATCTTTTTCGTGGGCAGCGATGGCACACTGGTGCTGGGCTATTGATCAGGAGGTACGAGGGTCGAGTCCGGCTGTGCCAAATCTGCCACTGTTGGGCTCCTCATCAAGGCGTTAACTGTCAGTTTCTGGGATTCTGAACATCTGCCAACTGCTGCGAATGCAAATTTTCTCTAAAGATGCCAACATTTTTGGAGCTGACTGTTTATCACTCGGGTTCGATCAGCGGCGGCGGCGTTAAGGACGATCGATGCGTGCGTTATAAGTGACTCTACAGCCTGAGCTTTGCCGGCCTATTTCGGAACATGTCCGTCTCACACAGCTGGCTTTCTGTTCTGTCTGGTCCTCTGACCCGGCCGTGGTGAAAAGTAGAACATAGTGACAGAATCTTGATGAAGTTTGCCCTTGGTGGGCAGATGCAGTCTGACCCTCAGCACCAGGCTTGATTAGACATGTACAAACCCTGTACGTCGTCGTCGGTCTGTGTGTGTGTGTGTGTGTGTGTGTGTGTGAGCTCACTCAAGGGTGTGTGAAAGCTTCTGAAGACCGAGTTCAAACGGAGGGTTGACAGACGGTAGAGGAGAAAATCTGATTTACACACAGTGTGTTACACAGCCGGCAGAACAAACGCCCGGAGAAAAGCCAGATCGGCTCCAGCTCTAACGCGCCGCTCCACGACTCGACCTTTAAAAAGGGTTAATGGCTATAAAAAGAGCTACAGGTCTTAAAACGTCAATTACAATCACGGAGACGTTTAAACCGACCAGAGGCGAAGGGAAGCCGGAGACTTACAAAAACTAAGCACGCGTTATGAAAACTGATAGTACGGCCGTCCATGAAGCGAAGGACTTTCCTGTAATGCTAATCGATGCCACCATGTCCAGTAAAGTGCTGCAGGCTCGGTAACACAATAACACAATAATGCTGGATCACATTTCACATCACAGAAGCTCTGCTGAAGCACAACTGCTCCACAGAGTCTCAAAACAAAAAAAGCCGATTAAATACAGGAGAGAAGAGGAAAGAAGCACAGAGAAAAGCCACAAAGGCCACGCCTCCTCTACTGAAACTGATACAAAGGCCACGCCTCCTCCACTTAAACACAAACTACCCAAAGCACCAAAATACCCGGAAACTATTGGCATTATAACATACACACAAGCTGACACACAGGTTTAAATGGCTACTAAAGGGAACCATCCTCGCCTGTGATCTATTTACTTGTAATCAGTGTGTGTGTGTGTGTGTGTGTGTGTGTGTGTGTGTGTGTGTATAAAGAGTCAGTGAGTTTATGGGCTCCTGACAGACCCCTGCATGTTTCATCCGGTGTTGCCACTGGCGTTGTTGGATTACGAGCCATGGGGAAAACAAAAGTATTATCAAAAGATCTGCGGGAGAAGAAAGTTGAACTTCATAAAACAGGAAAAGGATATAAAAAGATATCCAAGAAATGAAGAATGCCAATTGGCTAATTAATGCCAATGCTAATTAAGAAGTGGAAAATGAGGGATTCTGCTGAAACCAAGAAAAGGTCAGGTACTCCAACAAAATTTCAGCTACAACTGCCAGGAAAATTGTTCGGGATGCAAAGAAAAGCCCACAGATAACGTCAGCTGACATGCAGGACTCTCTGAAAAGAAGTGGTGTGGCTGTTTCAAGATGCACAATAAGGAGGCACTTGAAGAAAAATGGGTTGCATGGTCGAGTCGCCAGAAGAAAGCCATTACAGTACTACGGCAATGCCACAAAGCAGCCCGCTTACAGTGTGCCAGACAGCACAGAGACCAAAATTTAACCATAAACGCTACATTTGGAGAGGAGCCACCAAGGTCTACGATGAAAAGCACACCATCCCTACTGGGAAACCCGTAGGTGGGTCGGTGATGTTTTGGGGATGTGAGAGCTACACGGACTCAGGGAACTTGGTCAAAATTGATGGCAATATGAATGCAGCATTTTAACAGAAAATACTGGAGTAAAATTTGCACTCATCAGCTCAGAAGCTGTGCATGGGACGCACTTGGATGTTCCAACATGACAATGATCCAAAACACAAGGCCAAGTCGACCTGTCACTGGCTACAGCAGAAATAAAGTGAAGGTTCTGGAGTGGCCATCTCAGTCTCCTGACCTCATTGTCATTGAGCCACTTTGGGGAGATCTCAAACGTGCAGTTCATGCAAGACGACTCAAGAATTTACAGGAACTGGAGGCATTTTGCCAAGAAGAATGGGCAGCTTTACCATCTGAGAAAATTAAGGGCCTCATCCACAACTACCACAAAAGACTTCAAGCTGTCATTGATGTTAAAGGAGGCAATGCACGGTATTAAGAACTAGGGAATGTAAACTTTTGATCATAGGGATTTGGGTAGTTTGTTGTGATTATGATTTCAAAAGGGAAAACACAATTGTTTGATAATAAATGGCTTCATCCAACCACTAACCATGAATAACTTTTTTGAAGCGGATAGGCTACAGCAGCAGAAGCCCACACCAGCAGCAGAAGCCCCTCCTGGTAGAACAGCTAAGGACTAATACGAGGACCGAAGCGGACCTCATTCATTTCAAAGCGACGCAGGAGCAGAGGAATACAAACACTGAAGGCTGAGAACAAAAGAGCTAACAAAGGATAATGGACCAACAGGGTCACAAAGAACCCACACCGGCACAGAGACCACGGGCAAGAATGCCAACCCAAAGCAACAAACGTAACGGAAACAGGACCGTCTAAAGAGACAGAATGAATAGACAACACCTGAGTAAACAAGGGGGGGGGGCAGTAATTAAGCAGCTGTCTGTGGAAAGAGAAAACTGTCAGAAGGGGAGGAAAGCTGTGCATGATGATGCGAGAAAACCTCGTCAAAGCTGTTCCGATTAAATCACAAATATGCAAAAGGGAGGAAAAGCATGTGACGGTATATGGTATAAGGTTTATTATTTATTGATTGATTTCTTTATTAATTATTAATGCCACTTCAGCATCGATGGCTACACCCTGCTGTACACATGCTAAACCTTTTAAACTAATTAGAGAAAATATAGTAAAGTGTGAAAGCCGGAACACTTAAGAGGATGGTCTGATGGAAAATACATCCATACTGTATTAGGACCAACCCAGAAGACCAGCCAGATGATCCAGAGACTCAACGAGCGAATGTGAACCAGTTTATATAGTTATAGGGTAGAGAGAATATGCAGGTAATAAAGGAGTACTACTTACAATAGGACAGGTGCATACACCTACAAACAACGTTGACAGCTCGGTACAAATAAGTAGGAAAGTCATCCACACAAAAGTCTGTTACAACAGTCAGAAAGTTTATTACACACTCACACCAGGGTTGCCAGATCCCACGAGAGAAACAAGCAATCAGGTCTATGGAAACAATCCCCCCAAAAGGTCATATCAGGTGACCTAGTACAATGTGAGAGTGTGACCACTTAATCAGTTAATAAAGAAATAATAATAATAATGTATATTTTCCTTTTAATTTTAGAGGTTGAACAAAAACGTTCAGGAATATTGGAGAGAGAAACTGGATCAGGGAGCCCAAATAAGAGAGTACATTTTAGAAACAATCCACAAACAATTGCAATCCACAACGAACAATACAGTACTTATAAGCACCTTTATAGAAAAATAAGACTAACGTAGTTTAGAATAAGCAGAGTGGCAGACTGCTTACGAGTTCACCTAAACCACACGAATGAAGTAAAGCCAGCGAAAAGATGAAAATGCACACCTAGTGTTAACCTCAGACTGTTCCAAACAAATCGTGTTCATTGATCGGATCCTGAGCGAGAAGAGCAGGAAGTTGTTTTTCTGGTAGCCAATCAGAGTGCAGATTTTACTGAGGCATGTAGAGAAAGGCCTGATTTATTCTGTTCCACCAGCATCCCAGAGCTGAAGCTGTTCTGTACAGAAGAGCGGATGAAATTCCTCCAGCGGGAGGTCACACCAGACACCGAATCCAAAGGCTCACAATTTTAATGTTGCCTCAATAAATAAATCAGGTAAACGAAAGCAGTCGTTCCTTTAAAACACGCGCATTTGGAGTTTAATAACACGCGACACAAGCGGTGATTGTGGCTGACAGCTTCACAGAGCGCATCGTCAGACCGACAAAAAAAGCCGCGAGGCCACCCAAGTAATTTCAAAAGCCACTTTTATTACATTAGCCTCCTTAGTGTTAGCCCCGGGCCATCAAAAGCAATAAATCAGAATGCTAGTGTTTGGGAAAAACAAGCGATTTCTTTAATCCCTCAGAAGCAGGTGCTTTAAAAATGACATGACCTGAATAAATACATTTATAATCAACAGCTCTGTGTGAGAGAGAAGCTGAGGAGGAACGAAATCAGACAGAACGTTTAGTAGAGACGTTTGTAGACCAGAGAAAAAAAAACACAGATATACTATATGGACAAAAGTATTAGGACACACCTTAACGACTGCATTCAGGTGTTTCCTTCAGTCCCACAAACATTATATGGAGTTGTTTTAAGGCCCTTAGTTCCAGTGAAGGGAAATCTTAACGCTTCAGCATACCAAGATATTTTCAACGACGCCTCTAACCTTATGGGAACAGTTTGGGGAAGGCCTCGTCTGTTCCAGGGCGCAAAGCAAGGTCCATAAAAGCAGGGTTGGGCCACACAGAGCCCAATCTCAACCCCATCGAGGATGTCTCATCCAACGTCAGTGTCTGACCTCGGTCAGGTGCGCTTCTGGATAAATCCCCACAGTCACAGTCCAAAGTCTTGCAGAAAGCCTTCCCAGAAGAGAACTCCTATAGGTGCAAAGCAATATGGACCAACTCCGTATTAATGCCTATGGATTTAGAATGCAAAGGAGCTGTCCCAATACTTTTGTCCGTATCGTGTAGATCAAGCTGAAACCGGTCCCGATCCCAAATGACCGTTCAGTGGCGAGGATAGAAAGGGAAAACTCCCTGAGAAACCCTAAGCGAGACGAGGTTTCCTCGAGTTCTTTTTTACTTTTTTTGCGTTATTTATTCATAAGCAAGCTCGAGTATCGAACTCATCCTCCTCCCACTGCTACAAACAAAATGCTACAAACGGGGCCAAGAGGTCTAACTTGAGCAGGATTAAGTCAGGGTCTCACGTGGTTAACGTTTCGACCCTTGAACTCGTCAGCGTTTCCCTCAATGAGCCCCAGCTCCAGCAGCGTCTCGAAGAGATGAGGCGAAAGTCTTTAGACGGCAGATGCCAAAAAAACCACACTCCGTCTCCAGCAGCCGGGCTCTGTGCACTCAGCACCGGCTCAGTGTATGAAATATTTATAAGATCTATTGGCTGCAGAATTAAAGGCCGCTTCCAAGAATTTAATCCGCGCTCCACGAGAAAAAAAATGCCAAGGCTACCACCGAGCGGCGAGGGAATACAAATCACTGGCACCTCTCTGAAAAATATCCAGCATTCGCAACGCGGCTCGCGGCGCCGTCACGCCATTTAATCCCTGCTTGATATTGATACGGACTCGCGAGCTGCTCCTCCGGCCGGAAATTGATGCTAAGCTGCAAAGCGCCGGGCGCGAGCGCCGAATCAATAACGCTAACGTACGGCGCGGCGTCACCGGGCTCAGCGTTACCTCGATCGGTAAAGACCGCGTTATGGCCGGTTCCATAAGTTTGCACCCACCCACATAGAGTATTAACAAAGAGTGTGAGAGAAACGGAAAAGAAAAACAAATCAAATCAAATCATGTGAAGTATCTAACGCACATCTCACACCCTGTCTCTCTCTCAGACCCTCTCAGGGCTGTCTCTCTCTCTGGCTGTTTCACACACGGTCTCTCACAGGCTGTCTCTCCTCACACAGTCTCTCTCTCGTCATAACTTCTCTCTCAGTCTAGACTCTCTCCGGGGCTATCTCTCATACTGCTTTTCTCACTGTTGTCTCACACCGGGCTCTCTCTCTCTGTTTCACACTGTTTCACACTGTCTCTCTCTCTGGCTGTCTTTCTCTACAGCTGTCTCTCTCTCAGACTGTTTCACGCTGTCTCTCTTACACACCATCTCTCTCAGGCTATTTCACATAATCTCTCTCTCTCTGTCTGTCTGTCTGTCTCACTCTGTCTCTCAGCCTTTAATAAACGCCGTCTCTCTCAGACTCACACACCGTCTGTCTCTCTCTCTCTCTCTCTCTCTCTCTCTCTCTCTCTCTCTCAGGGTTTCTCTCTTTACGGCTGTCTCTCTGAAGCTGTGTGTCTCACATACTGTCTTTCTGTCCCAGTGGGAGTGGTTAGATGTACTTTGGTATAAGACTGTATATTTGAGGACTGATCCGACTTTGGACGGTTCTCCTTTAGTAAAACTCTTACCCGTTATTGTTTTTCCTCTGCGTGGTTCATTCCTGGCACGCATCGGGCTCTGTGAGGAATAAAGGGCGATGTTTAATACGTGAGAAGGTTTATCGTCTCTCTGTCTCAGGGCAGTTTACCTACGGATGTAGCCTGGCAGCTCAACAGGAAACTGGCCTGCTTAAACATCCCTCAGGTTCTGAACTCACTAAATCAGACGTGTCACTTCCTGTACCGGGTATAAACACTTCCAATAAAACCGATCACGACGTAGAACACGATCCCCAAAACCCAAGCTTAGCTCACGGGGGGAAAGAAGCTGCTTTAACACTAACTCCATTTTAGACTTCAGTGATAATTACTCATTAATATGTTAGGTTAGAGCAGACTCTAGTCCAAACGTGAGCTAACGAGCTCGACCGGTAAGGTAGCTAGTTACTTGGGCACTCACAGCAGGGTTGCCAGATCCCACAAGAGAAAAGCAACGAGGTCTATGGAAACAAGCCCAGAGGACCTACTACAGTATGAGAGAGTGACCCTCTTGATCTGTTAATTTAAAAAAAATATTAATAACAACAAATATTTGGCTTTTAACTTTCGAAACCGAACAAAACCTATATATAGGGGAGAGAGAGGAAGGATCAGGGACCCAAAATAAGCAACCACACTTTAGAAACAAGCCCCAAAAACCTGCAACCTGCAACAACCAATACAATACAGGGATTCCTTCTGGAACCAATTACGTTCGAATTCTGAGGTTCCGCTGTATGAAATAAAGCGAGTGAGGACTTTGACTCACATTATTTTGCAGAAATCAACGCGTTTGAAGCTTCATGAATAAATAATGTATTCAGGCTGAATGTCAAATTCACAAATCCAAGAACTCTTTTTGTGAACCTCGACCGAACAGCAGGTTACGCCCCCGATCTCGCCCCCCGATCGCACCCCTGCAAACCGGAGGCTGGTTTAGATTTCGCCATTAAAGCTCACTGCTGCTGCACTCCGAGGGCTGCTGCTGAGCTCACGCTGCTGTACTCTGTCTTTTCCATAACAGATGTCAAACTACAGCAGCACTTTTGATTCTGCTCAAGTCTGAAGGTCATGTAAAATAGAAAAAGAAAAAAAAACGGTGTGAAGTACAGCCAGTGGCAGCGTCCTTTGAACTAGTGGAGCATTTTCATAATGCATAAAACCTTTGGCTGCATAAACTCCGGTACACTGGCGGTTCAGGGCCTAATTATTGGACGGCTTACGGGTTCAAAGCCTGCAGATGGACCCTTGAAGTCGTCATTGGGAACGGCGGTGCCTAATAGCCCAAGATCACGATGCAAGACCTTTAAAAGGCAATCGGAAAATCAGAAAGACTGGAGCTTCAGGAATTCCTCAGTGGACGCATCTAAAGCACATCTATAGTCGGAGCATCTTAGACCCCTTGAGCCTTGGGCTGATCCCACAAAAGGAGATCAATTGATAGCCCTGTTAATATTTTACAGACCAAAACCAAAACAACCACAGAAGGACCTGCACAAACTCTACAAATGGCTCAGTGGTTAAGGAGCATTTTCTTTTCACGTCAAGCTTTTTTCTTCCCATTTAAACCTACTATAAATAAGTAAGAAGCTTAATGGAAAATGGCCCCTTTCCTTTTGGCTCACAGCTTCATCATTTCAGCAGTAGAGATCACTTATGATCAGTAACATTTTTAGGTCATTAAAACATGTGAAGCTTCGTTCACGTTAAGTGTTTTAGACTCTCGCTCCCTCTAAAGCAGCGTTTCAGCTAGGAGAGCGCAGCCGGTCGAACCCGGGACACTGCTGAAGCTCAGTATCATGCTTTAGAGGTTTGGCCTCCTTTGTAACAGATCAAACTTCCATACGTTGCATTTTGCCTTTTCATTTTCTCTCACAGACTTCTGAGCGCTTATTTTTCGAGCGTCCATCTTCCACTAACGCTCTACGTTTCATTCGGTTTCGGGCACAAATTTTCATTTCGGTGCATCCCTACCAGCGACCACAGTGTGGATGGTGCATGATGGAACAGATCTGATCCCTAAACAGTGTCAGCAACAGTCAGATCCGCCATCTCTTCATCCACAATCAAGCTGCAGAGGCGGAAAAGCATCAGAGACATCTAATTTTCTAATTGCTAAAACAATGGTGGCCTAAGATTTTTGCACAGTACTCAAACAATGGCCAAAATGTCCACCATTTATAGGCTCTTAGAGACATGTTTCGACCAGTTTAAGGATCCAGGCACCATAAAGCTTTTGATTGGACCGAGAGGAAACCGAGTCGACTCTGTAGGAACTCAAAAATAAAACTTCTGCACAACAGAAACGAAACTTTCCACTCATCTACTGGGTTCTGCACCTCGTGAAGGAGCTCCTGTATTTTCTCCGCTGGAGCCTTTTCATAGTCGAAACAAGACTGAATAAACCACGGTGCTTAATTTTGCCTTCTGTTCGCTCTCCTCCTCGGAATCACGGAACAATTCCACTGTTTATAAAATGTTCAGGTTCAGGACGATGTTAAGAAATAATAGCAATATTGCTAATCATGCATAACAAATGATATTTGAGTAAAAGCTTAAACTTGACGTGTAATTATAGATCTCCTCAATCTAAAGATGGCGTCACACTCTCCATACTCCTTTCTTTTCTTTCCACAGTGGCATGTACCCGATATCGGCGTTTGCATTTTCAGGACCAGCTAAAAAGACGTCTTCATGACTTAAAGAGGAATTTTGTGTCTCGTCTGGATTTTTCTACAAAAAATAACATGAAACCCGAGCAGCACAATTCCAACAAAAAATATATAGTTCTGAGGAGATAAAATCCGGTGTAAGTCCGGTGTGAACCGGCCTTACTCCTTACAGAAACCTGCAGGATTTGCTCAGCTTCAGTTCATGAACACTGGAAAAAAACAAACGCTTTTTCTAAGCGACAGATTTGTGTTTCATTTCTTGTCCTCTCACCACAGCAGGTCTGCTTCCCTGTGTGATTGGACGGATTCCGTCTCACTTGAGAGTCGTTCCCAACAAAAACTTCTGCCAAACAAATAAAAAACAGCTCCTCGTCCATCTGATAAACACTTACAAATCAGCTTCCACTCCTGATTTCAGCTGATTTTCACACCAGCTGCTTGCTTATGGGTCTTGCCAGACTGTGTGTGTGTGTGTGTGTGTGTGTGTGAGATGCTCTGGCCCACATTTCCACATCAAAGTCCTGAATATTAAGTTTCTTTCCTCACATATGTGGTTTAATATCAGTTTGGCAGAAGCTCTTCTGCTCAGCGTGGATCATGTGCAAAAAAAGCAGCAGATTAAAAGCCAATAAGAGGAACAAGGCTTTGAAGTCACAGTGATTCCAGTCGATAAAATTAAAAATTAATAATCATTTAATATTTCTCGCTTCACGCATACAGCTCTTAAGGCATGAAACGATCCCGTACACACTCACCGGGCGCTTTATCGGGAACACTGGAGCACCCTGTGGGGGGGAAATGTGAGCCCGGTGATTTTTACCGTGGCATGACTGTTGGTCCCCGTTTGTATTTCTGTAACTTGCTGATCTCCGGGGATTTTAACACACAGCAGTCACAGCTAAAATATCCAGCGGGCAGCAGAATGGAAAAAGGTGAGCAGAAAAGCAATTCGGAACACACAGCATGTCGAAGCATGAGGCGGCTGGGCTACAACAGGACTTTTAGCACACCGTTCTTAATGAGGTACTTGCCAATGTATGCATTCTTCATTGTCGTTAACTGCTCTAATCTCATTCCTCACCATTACCCTAAATCGGTGTAGGCCAGCACTACAATGGATTGGCATCCCATTCCAGGGCACAAACAGGGCGCAAATGCCCTGGCATGAACGTTGACCGGACATTACCATAGCCACATAGTCTGTTTAGGCTGTAATGTAACTATAAAGGGTATATTCACAAAAAAACTGCGTACGAACGATACGCAAATGTGTCAGGGATGCAGCTGAACACGCCTGTACCAGCGCTACCATCTGCAGCACCCCTAACACATCTTAATTTCGGATGATTACAAACAGCCCACGCCGAAGACACGGCTGTGTCCGAAATAGATCCCTTCTCCCTCATTAGTAATGCACCATATAGGGAGGCCGATCGATCGGTGCGTCTCCGGTTACGACCCCGTGTAGGTGAAAGCCATAGCACTGGAGAGGACGGTATGAAGCCAAACATTCATCCATAGACAGGACTAGGAGCAACAGTTAATAACAATTAACAACAATAACAATTAATCGGATGGACCTTGAACGGTGCTTATCTGTATACACAAACAACACTTGAAAAATATAGGAATATTTTAAATATATGAATCTATTTTTGTATTTATTCAAATAATAATAATAACAACAACAACAACAATAATAACAACAAAATTAGTACATTCTATAAAATTCTTTAATCTAATTAGCTATAAGTCATGCTATTATTGTACTGTGAATCATTTAACAGGATATTTTGTTAAATTTTATGGCTTTACAATATTATTTATATTGTCAGAGATACTGTAATTTTTTCCATTTTTACTGATTGACTTATTTAATCAGTATAGATATATATTGTTTTTAGATATTTTTATAAATTATAATACTGATTGTGCAAGTTCTCCTACTTAGAAAGATGAGAAAAGTCTGTAATTTTCATCATAGCTACACTTCAACTATGAGAAATAAAATCACAAAAGAAAAAAACCTCGAAAAAAAAAAAATAAATAAATTTAAAAAAATCACACTGTAGGATTTTTAAAGTATTTACAGTAATTATAAATCATGGTGGAAAATAAGTATTTGGTCACCCACAAACGAGCAAGATTTCTGGCTCTCACAGACCTGTAACTTCTTCTTTAAGAAGCTCTTCTGTCCTCCACTCATTACCTGTATTAATGGCACCTGTTTGACCTCGTTATCTGTATAAAAGACACCTGTCCACAGCCTCAAACAGTCAGACTCCAAACTCAACCATGGCCAAGACCAAAGTGCTGTCGAAAGGACCCAGGAAGAAAATTTGTAGACCTGCACCAGGCTTGGGAAAGAGTAATCTACCAATAGGCAAGCAGGTTTGGTGTGAATAAATCAACCCTGTGGGAGCAATTGTAAGACATACAAGACCATTGATAATCTCCCTCGATCTGGGGCCACACGCAAGATCTCATCCCGTGGGGTCAAAATGATCATGAGATCAGTGAGCAAAAAAATCCCAGAACTAACATGGAGGGACCTGAGGATGACCTGCAGAGAGCTGGGACCCAAAGTAACAAAGGCTACCATCAGTAACACACTACGCCGAGAGGGACTCCGATCCTGCAGTGCCAGGAGTGCCCCTGCCTTAAGCCAGTACATTTCCCAAAGAACACCATACCTACGGGTGAAGCATGGGGGTGGAAACATCATGCTTTGGGGCTGTTTTTCTGCAGAGGGGACAGGACGACTAATCCGTGTAAGGGAAGAATGAATGGGGCCATGTATGGTGAGATTTTAAAGCCAAAACCCTCCTTCCATCAGTGAGAGCATTGAGATGGGAACGTGGCTGGGGCTTCCAGCCTGACAATGATCCCAAACACACCGCTCCGGTCCAAGAGAAGGAGTGGGTCTGTTAAAAAGCATTTTCAAGGTTCCTGGAGTGACCTAGTCCCAGTCTCCAGAACCTCCAGCCCCATAGAAAAATTTTGTGAAGGGAGTTGAAGGTCCTTGTTTGCCCCAAAAATCATCACTGCTCTAGAGGAGATCTGCATTTTTGGAGGAATGGGCCAAAAATACCAGCTTACAGTGTGGGGTCCAACATGGTGAAGGCTTACAGGAAACGTTTGATCTCTGTCCCAAATGCCAACAAAGGTTTATGTTACAAAGTAAATTGAGTTGAACTTTTGTTATTGACCAAACTATACTTATTTTCCACCATAAATTACAATTAAATTCTTTAAAAATCCTACAATGTGATTTCCTGGATTTGTCTTTTCTCATTTTGGGTTCTCTCATAGTTTTTTGAAGTGTAGCTATGATGAAATTACCAGACCTCTCCCATCTTTCTAAGTAGTAAATATATATATATATATATGCGCGCTTTTTATTATATTAAATTAAAATATATATGATTTTAAAAATAATCACACTGAATTATGTTGACTCTACAGCGAGAACACAAAGGTGAAACACAATCCATCTGACGCCTCGCTGATTTGAGCTCTTTTTAGCAGATGTTTACAATAGAGCTTTGCACGGCTGCACATCTGACAACCACCGTGATAGACATCGCTGTCCATGAGAGGGAGCTGGTGCCGAATATTAAGTGCCACACAGGCGTAATTTGGCATGGCAGATACCCCTCTACCAGCACCACTGATATGCATCCTTGGCCAGCACTGTTCACTGGCACGGTTCAGTCACTAAAGCTGCCACTGATGAGCCGAAACATTGGAACGGTTCCTACAACAAGCCTCAAAATAAGCCCACTGTTCCTGAAACTTCCACTGAACATGGGAATAAACACTCTGATAAAAACAACTTGTAAACGAACTGATAAAACAGAGACCAGATGGAGATTAGGGCTCTATGAAATACGTTCTATTTTTTCCCCATATTCGTTTTTTGATAGATTTTTTTTCCACCATTACAATCTTTATTTTAACAGTTGTTTTTCTTTAAGAAATTAAACAAACAGCAGCAAACTGGCACCCTTGTAGTTACTGAAATTGCTTCTCTGACATTTAGCAGCAGCAAAAAATTATATAACTGAAAGTAGTAAAAACAAATAAGGTGCAAAATTTCAATAAACGCAAAGTCCTTCCAGTAATGCGATTAAATCATCAGGATAATGTTGTGCTCTTCGTTATTCCAACATTATTCCCACAACACCATGAAGACAGAAGCATTTTGGGATTTGTAGTAAGCACCGATGCTAAAAGAACAAATAAAAAGTCTCTAGATAGCAGAAGAATGCTGGTTGTTTTGTTTTTTTCAAATTCTTGGCATTTCCATCTTTATATCTGAAGTATTCTCTGCATCATGTAACTCATCAGGCTCTAAAAGGGAAATAAACCTTTTAGACTTGTATTAAGGATCCACAACTTCTCCACTGTTTTGCTTCCATCATGAAAAGATGCACAGCGGTGAGAGACACTGGAAGAAACCCAAACAAAAACACAAACTAGAGAAGAATGAACCCAGACATTTCAACGAAGGTCCCACTGGTCTGACCGGACCTTCCTGTCTTCCTTTTGTACCTAGTAAGATGTGGGTCTGAACTGAAGGTATGCTGGGAGAATTTTGGGTTTTAGGATCTACCAGGATCTCCACTGCTTAGCAGATAAATACACAGCAGGGGAACATGTGACCCAGATGTTTTATCACTGAGACAGTGTGAATCTCATTTTCAGTTCTGATCTGGGGAATTAATGCGACTTTTACATTATTCCAACTCGACATTCATTGCTGAGGAGATCGAGGAAAGTTCTCAGTGGTGGGATTATGAAGTAACAGAACTCCTACATATTTGTTGTGACAAACAAAATCAGAAGGCACATATCACAACAGCTCCCTGTAAGAGGAAATTTCTAAATCTAAAGAAACAGCCGTACAGGGACACAGGAGGGCGTGGCTGCAGCGTCAAAGGAAAATAAAAAACTTAAAGCAAAGTTTGAATAAACTAAAGACACAAAACTTTAAAGAAATCAGATTTATTTCGATAGCGCGTTTTACAAGGGAGCATTGCCTCAAAGCAGCTTTACAGTTTTAGATTATCTTCTAATATCCAAGTCCAATCCCAAACTGAGCGAGCACAGGGCGACAGCGGCAAGACAAATCCCCAAACATTATAAGGAAAAAACCTTGGGAGGACCAAGATTCAAAAAGGGACCAAACCTGCTGGGGTGACTTAGATGATAAATGTAAGAATGAAACTAATTTTTCTAGGCAAACAAGTCTGTAGTAAAAGTTCAAACAACAGAAAGTAAAGTAAATATTAACAGATAAATAAAACACTGAAAAAAAGAACGTAAAAAATATGCATACTGGCATTATTTGGTCCGATACACAGACAAAGAAAGAGAGAACTGAAATAACTCCATGGCTGCCCCTTTTAACATGACCATTAAAGAAAGGCCCGTTACTGTGGACTGCAGGGTTGGGTCTCGTTTGCATTTTACCGGTTCCACGTTTCAATTCAAAAATGGTGAAAAAAAACGTGCCAAATATTTAGGTATAAAGAAATCGACAAAATCTAATTTGAAGCATAAAACGTGTTTGTAGGAACCGATAAGTGGAATCGAAATGTTTTTTAACGGTGACCCAGTTCTTGGGATTTCGGGTTTCAGTTCCCACCCCTAGTTGACTCGGTTTTGATTGTTTAGTCCGAACGATCGGCTCACGTGAAGCATTGCTCTTCTGCCGTTTAGGAACGTACTCTGTTCAGAGGAATGCTGGATTTGGGTCACGTTAACAGACTGGGTGAACGGCCTTAAAGTAAATCGGATTTGGTGAGAAAATCAGATTTGGGCCACTTTTGCCTGCTGTGAGAATGTAGCTTTAGAATCCTTCCACTGAGAAAGGAGATACAGAAATAGGAGATACTGGAAGAAACCCGACAACAACTGCAGGTTCACCAACAACGTACACAGGGGGATGCTGTGGGGCTTAACTATGGGTCTAGCAAGGAGCCAAAACAAGCAGGTCAGTCAGGAGCTCCTTCAGAAGGTCAGTAATATCTCCCTCTCTCTCACCGATCAGTAGCAGGATCGCCCTGTGATGCTGGCCAATGAAATGCTCCGAGACCTTTAATCTCTGTCGTGCTTCAATTCCACCCTGTAGATACGAGTCTGGTGGATTAGATGATCGGTGAAGGATGACCCCAGAACGTGACCTCGGTGTGTAGTAATCATCCCCGAAAGAGAGGGAAGGCCGGGTTAATCGTGGAAGGTTCTGAATCCACGCAGAGGCTGCTGACGGCTTCCAGCATCTCACACTCAGACGATCAAACTGAAATTCTGTCATTAAACGCAGAGAAATAGCTACGTCTCTTACACAACCGACTCCAAACCGGCTTCTGCTTCAGTTTCCTGATTTAGTTTTCATTTTAGTCTAGTCCCAGTCAATGAAACTGCAAAAATATTTAGCCTAGTGACGTATTTTAAAGCGTTTACTACTTGAGGCATTACCTTCCACAAACAAGAGCTTAAAAGCCACATTTGAACATTGAATAACGTTAACATCCAAAATGATGGAAGCACTTCATTACAGCCACTCTTTTCCTGAAATACATTTTGCGTTTATTTAACATTAGTGTAACACTACCGATGCGGACAGCCTTGCTGAGATGATTTAATTAGTTTGACTAGTTAGTCAGAGCAGTGCGTACCCACCATACTGTACAGCTTCACTGGGATGTAACCGGATTTATTATAACTAATGCAACTCCAGCACAGCGACCTATTCTAGACATGTTAAACTGCTTCTGTAAAAACAAAGCTGATGCAGATCAGATTTATTCACAAACATTTGGAACAGCAGGACCAAATGCAGAGGACGTTTTGGGACTGGGCATGGCTACGGGAACCTAAAGGAGGGAGCAAATGCTACTTTTGGCCACGTGCCGGTTTGTGTCCCAGTACTTTTGGCCACGTGCCGGTTTGTGTCCCAGTACTTTTGGCCACGTGCGGGTTTGTGTCCCAGTACTTTTGGCCACGTGTCGTTTTTGTGTCCAGTACTTTGGCCACGTGTGGGTTTGTGTCCCAGTACTACTTTTGGCCACGTGTCGTTTTGTGTCCCAGTACTTTTGGCCACGTGCCGGTTTGTGTCCCAGTACTTTTGGCCACATGTTGGTTTTGTGTCTCAGTACGTTTTGCCACATGTGGGTTTTGTGTCTCAATAATTTTGGCCACGTGCCGGTTTGTGTCCCAGTACTTTTGGCCACGTGCCGGTTTGTGTCCCAGTACTTTTTGGCCACGTGCGGGTTTGTGTCCCAATACTTTTTGGCCACGTGCCGGTTTTGTGTCCCAGTACTTTTGGCCACGTGCGGGTTTGTGTCCCAGTACTTTTGGCCACGTGCCGGTTTGTGTCCCAGTACTTTTTTGCCACGTGCCGGTTTGTGTCCCAGTAACTTTTGGCCACGTGCGGGTTTTGTGTCCCAGTACTTTTGGCCACGTGCCGGGTTTGTGTCCCAGTACTTTGGCCACGTTAATGTGCCGGTTTGTGTCCCAGTACTTTTGGCCACGTGCGGGTTTGTGTCCCAGTACTTTTGGCCACGTGTGGGTTTGTGTCCCAGTACTTTTGGCCACGTGTCGTTTTGTGTCCCAGTACTTTTGGCCACGTGTGGGTTTGTGTCCCAGTACTTTTGGCCACGTGCGGGTTTGTGTCTCAATACTTTTGTGCACATGTGGAATTCAGCAAGTTCCAAGCTGATTAATAACTGAGGTACCACTTTACTTACAATTCAAGTACATTCAATAATATAGAATATCCTCAATTAAACAATGAAGCAAAATGCCAGACTGTCAGAGATTTTGTTGCGTCTTTTTCGCATCGTCAACTTAAAGAAACAAAAACCCGAGCACAGATGAGTGCAGGAAGCTCTAGTTTGTGTTTCTGTGATCATGAACAGATCAGAATGCACTTAGATAAATAACCAAACGCTTCCATCCAGTCCCTGTGAGCTCTATCACCATCATTCTCCAGCCTTTCAGTTCTATTCCACCAGAGCTTTTCTTTAATATCCATGTTTTTAGAGGCAGCCTGTTGCTCGTCCTATAAGTTCTTCTCTTCCTCTGTTCTGCCCGGCAACCGAGCTCTGCATGCATCTGGAAGCAGGGAATTCCTCTAGCCAGAGAGCGTGACCCTGCAGCTCGGACTGACCCATGGAGAGAGCCGAGGTCCAGCCGCCCGGTGAGGATCTGACCACAGATCATAAAGGTTCGTTCCAGACGTAGCGCGTACGAGCAGAGGCGGTGTGTTTAGGCGGAGGGGGCGTGCCGGGCCCTGCCGGCCCTGTTTGAGGCCTTTGAGCGGACGCCATCGTGCTGTGAATAGCAGGAGCATTATTTTAAGACGTGAAGTGAGCTATGTAGGTTAATTCCCTCCCCGTCATCCTCTTCACTTCAAAGCTCTTTATTATTTTTTCGGGCAGCCCTTGGGTTCCGGCGTCCTCCTTTCAGGGTGATTATGCAGCCAAACAGCGAAGCGCTCAGAGTGAAGAACGAATTAAACAAAGCAAAGCAAATGGCACCATAATGCTTAAACTCCTGAGATCACTAAGAGATTTCATTGCTATTAAATACTCGATGTTTTTACAACCAGCTGTTGTGTGGAGGCTGCAGCAGTCAGTGTTGGTACATGCCCTTAGTAATCCCATAACTGCAGAAAAACCTGATTTTG
This sequence comes from Ancistrus triradiatus, assembly GCA_025084515.1. Lineage (NCBI taxonomy): Eukaryota > Metazoa > Chordata > Actinopteri > Siluriformes > Loricariidae > Ancistrus > Ancistrus triradiatus. The sequence goes on along the minus strand of JAJAGP010000352.1, from coordinate 42,107 downwards.
TCAGTAATCCGGCCAACGGTTTGTGTGCACTTCAATGATCAGACTATGGGAAACCTCTGTTTACATCACTCGGGTAATAATCATATTTCTACTTTGCAAACAGCCAATAATCTCACAAAAAGATGTTATGTAAACTTCAGACTTTAGCATTAAACCAGATCTGCATTTCTTAAATGAACTATAGCAGTGCTTGAAATGTGGCAAGTAGAAAGAAAGTCAGTTTGTGTCTCTACTTTTGACAACCTGTGGGTTTGTGTCCCAATACTTTTGGCCACGTGCAAGTTGAGTCCTAATACTTTTGGTCACGTGCAGTTTTGTGTCCCAATACTTTTGGTCATGTGCGGTTTTGTGTCCAAATATTTTTGGTCACGTGCAGGTTTGTGTCCCAATACTTTTGGCTACGTGCAAGTTTTGTGTCTCAATACTTTTGGCTACGTGCAAGTTTTATGTCCCAATACTTTTGGTCACGTGCAGTTTTGTGTCCCAATACTTTTGGTCACGTGCGGTTTTGTGTCCAAATACTTTTGGTCACGTGCAGGTTTGTGTCCAAATACTTTTGGTCACGTGCAGGTTTGTGTCCCAATACTTTTGGTCATGTGCAGTTTTGCGTCTGAATACTTTTGGCTACATGCAGGTTTTCCCATCTCAGTACTTTTGGCTACGTGCAGGTGCGTGTCCCAATACTTTTGGCTATGTGCAGGTTTGTGTCCCAATACTTTTGGTCACGTGCAGGTTTTGTGTCTCAGTACTTTTGGTCACGTGTGGGTTGTGTGTCTCAATACTTTTGGCTATGAGCAGGTTTGTGTCCAAATACTTTTTTCTACGTGCAGGTTTTGTATCCCAATATTTTGGTCATGTGCAGTTTTGTGTCTCAATACTTTTGGCTATGTGCGGGTTTGTGTCTCAATACTTTTGGTCCCATTTGGGAGACAGAGAAAAAAAAATGACATTTAAAGATAATTTTGGACTATGGTTCCCACACTTCTGAAAAAAGAACATCTGACTTAAGGTAGGGGAAGCAAGGAGGGACTGCTGTATGTGTGTTGTTAAAATATTATATTTATACCAAATACTTTCTTTTTAGGTTTTAATATTTTTCATCTTAGAGACAAACTTCTGTTTTGTTTTTTGAAGAAAAAAAAAAAAAAAAAAAAAAAAAAAAAAAAAGACTTTCTACTCTTGTTTTAGGAGTGCTGGGGATCCCCTAAAATGGTGCTAGACACGCCTATGACTCTAGAATATAAGATATAATTAAATTAGGGATTCGAACTCTGAAAGTGTTTTAGAACCAGATTTTAAATTTGTTTTTAGTCCCTAGTTCTCAGCTCATGTCATCACACAGGACGTACAGCAAAGCTGAATCTCTAAGAGCTGCATCAAAGTGTATCGTACGCTTCGGCTAAGCCAGTAAAGCTCGTTCAGGTTTGGATTTCAGCAGGAAAAGCAGCATATAAATAAATATTATTACGACTCCATTACTGTACGAGCGAAATCTAATTGAATCCAATAAGACGGAACCGACGCTCTGCTCTAGCAGACCTAATGAAACGCTCAATTTGCTAGCGGCGTAGCTAAGCACGGCCTGTGCGCACCTGCTCTGATGAATAATAGATTCTCCTGCCACACACAGCCTCCACACCCAGCGCTTTTATCGCATCTCCTCTCTTTACTACGCCTTTTAGGTTCTGCCTTCATGCAGAGGAGAGGAAAGTTCCAGAGAAGTTCCAGAAGGCAGCGGCGCCTTTTAGGAGCACGCCCTACAGAACAGATGTGACGATTCATCTGGATTTTTGGACATACTGTAAGTCTGCGTGCGATCGGATTAATAACCATATATAATGGATCAAACCGCGCCTCGTTACCGCTGACATTAGAGCAGACGCTTAGCAAATCGTCTCACAGCAAGAGAGCAAAAGACTCAAAGCTTCAAACTTCAGCTCCACTCTCAGCAGAATGAACATCCATCAGATCACTAAAGTGAACCCGGCTTCAGTGTAATCACCGTCTCTGGATTCTGAGGAAGGACGGTTTGGATTGGAGACCTAAATGTGCACCAAATCCATTCAAAAACAGCCCTATAGCCAGGGGTGGGCCGATCAGGCAAACATATCACATCACGATTTATGGGCTGGATCACGATCCACGATATCACGATTATTTTTAAAGCTGGTTTTTAACAACAATTTGTTACTCAATACAGCAACCAAACTAATTTCTCTACTAATAAAAATATTCAAAACAACAAAAACAACAGAGCACTTAGACGAAGTTTCAAATTTTAATAAAGCGCATCACCAATATGGCATCCACCGATAATCACACCAATAATCAGCGATACATGCTTTTTCCCCCCGGCAATCAAAATAAATGACCAGAAACAGAGGTTTAGATCGTTTAACCTTCTCTGTGTCTTAAATCACCAAGAGGAAACATTGATTTTTTCATTTCTGAAGAATCACAACTCAAAATAACGTCAACTTTTAATGTAGAAAAATTGAAAACAAAAAGAATCTCTGCTCTCATGCAATTACAACAAATGAGGAGGAGTTTTAAATGCGTGTGGGAGCACGACGTATGAACGCGCCCTCTGGTGTTCAAACATGCAACTGCACTGGATAACGATCCGCGTCGTCACATTTTTGCATTGCGGTGAATTTTGACACTCCTAGTAATAATAAAATGACATACAGCACGGTTCTGAAGGGCGGCTACACCATAAATCACCACTGGCGAAATAAACAGACGTAAATTTTGTTTCTGTCGGCCTCTGGACATCAGTGGAATTGGGCTCTTAGCTAAACAGGAACGAACAACAGCTGTTTTTTTTTCGTTTGGTTGGGCATCAGATCCTCAATCAGGACAAATGTCAGCCTCGGCGACCTTTGAAATGTCTTCGCTCCTGTTGAATTCGGCCCCGTTTCTGGCTGGTGCACCCACGAGGAGTCCCTGTGCTACCTGGCTTTCAGCGGCGCACTCTTTGTGGTGCTTCCTATTGAGGTGGCTGAACAGGCTTCGCACAGAACGGCGAGCAGAATCAAACGCGGTTGCCAGGTCTGCTTATTCTAAGCTACTTCTAAGCTGTGGAAAGATGGCTAAACGTTCGCCAAGTGTGCACGAGCCTTCACTTCATCCGTCGTTTTTATTTCATTTAAAGCACGATTAATCACGTCGGATTAATGAAAACGCGCCGATAATTAGCACAGCAGAACTGGAATTATTTCCAGAGATCGGCTTTTAAAGGCGTCACTGTACGAATGGATTATATCTGTAATTAATTACCGAACCCATTCACATCTCTCACATTCATATTCTACGCTTCTACCATAATAACAACGATATCCCGCTCACCCTCGGAATCAGACCTGTATTAATCTGGATAATGTGCTCGCATGATTATTAGGCGGCTCGCTAATGGAGCAGTCAGTAATTAGTTCAGCAGCTATTCTTAATCAGGCGCTCGCTTGATTTATCCCGCCGCGGTCTGACTCAGGTACGGCGGCTTTTACCAGTTCTTTTAAGTGCAGATCCGGTGCAGATGGTTCCTTCCATAAAACAAAAGCCCAAATGGATATTAAAGACCAGACGAGGTTCATTACAACTGGCTTCATTACTAATCGAACACCAAACTTTACGGCACTCGTGTGAGCCGTGCTTTTAATTAACTGATATTTACTACGGCTCGGGGAAAGAACTGCAGCCTCAAATCCCGTTCCAACATCTGTGCCTAATAATATAATATCAGGAAAAGATCCATCTACATCAGTAAACAGAGGGCTGGCGCTCAGGTGGCACTAAAACATCGATTTCTAGCCTTTCCTTCCTTGGAGCCCCTCCTAAGAGTATCTACAAAAAGCTGTGTCCTCACCCAGCCACAGCCACAGCCACAGCCACAGAATAATAGAGATTCATTCTAAATATTTTTTGGAAATATTGACTTATATTAAAGCTTTTCTCCTTTTCTCTTGGGTTCCTTGTATTGATTTTTTCTGTATAGATTTTCTCTTTTCAGGACAGCTAAACATTTAGTGAAAACTCAAACACAGGCCGGGCATTTTTCTTCTAACATCCCAACAGAGCAGAGCTGTACACACACATCCTTACAAAAGAAGAGGAACGACTCATTGTGCGTAACAAGTAGGGATGCACCGATCCGATATTAGTATGGGATATCGGTCCCGATATTAAATCAGGAACATGGGAGCCAAAGAGTCAGCTGGAGGGATTTCTAGGTCCCTATGATTTCTGCGACACGGAGAACACAGACGGAATTATTTTGGCCCTTTTTGCTTTGCATATTACTCATTTTATAGTACACTATATACACAAAAGTTTGTGGACACCCATGGATTTTGATCTCCTCCTTTACTGCTAACACACCCTTTGTTCTTCCATAAGGGCTTTCCACTAGATTTTGGAACGTGACTGTGAGGCTGGCTCACTTTTGACATTCCGCCACATTTTCAAGCCGTCTCTAGATCGGGGTTCCTGTGCAAAGCTGGCCAAATAATTCTTATGGACTTTGTTTAAGGACGGAAAGTTGATGAACTGGCTTGTTGGAAGCAGAATCCTATAAATGTGTCACTGAGGTATCAGTAACCCATTGTACTGCCGCCGCTTGTCTGCGGAGAATCCAGAAACGTTCGCTTGTGCAAAACTGCAAAATAAAAGCGGTTACATGAACCACCCCCGCCGAACGTACTATTGTTTTGGTTAGAACTCCATCTCTACACCTTCTCTCAACACCAAACAAAACAGACTGAAGCGTGCAGCAGCTCTCGGAACAGAAGCAGGCCGTCTCACTCGCTACGACACCCCTTTAGAAGTGAGAGTGTAGGTGGAAGTGTGTAACAGCGCTGCATAATGAGAACACGGCTGAGCCCAGACTGTGTAAGCTCATCGAGGGATCACATGACAACACACACAGCACACAAAGAGAATAAGGAAAGTTACACACTCGCTCAGGGTCTGTCCCTAACCCTGGGAGAACATGCCAACCTCCAAACCACGCTTAGTCAGAGAGCAGACGCTCTGATCTACGGGGGCGTACAGAATAAGAAATAAATCCTTCAGCGTGTCATAATTATGAGAAAGTATATCGTTAGACCGAGAAAAATGCGTAGTTAAAGTGAGAACAGTTTGGTGTTATTACGAGAAAATATCCAACTTGGGCTCCTGCAGTTTTTGCCAGGCAGCAGTCAATTTAATAAATCAAATTTTACGTTACGCTGCCGCTAGCAGGATGATAACAGGCTGTTCTGCCCGACAACCGAGCTCTGATTGGTCAGCCTGATTTTAACACATAACCAACAACGCAGAAATCAGAAAAGGCTCCGATTAAAAACTCGACACAGCGTGCAAAGGACGTTAATATACGCGTGTTCTTTCCAAAACTTGACGTGCGGTTTTTTTTTTGTCTATAAAAATCAGTGTGATGTGAAAAGGCCTCAAGTCTTACAGGTCTGGGCTTATTTTGGCCCTTTTGGCTTTGCATATTTTCATTACGATTCGCACAAGCCTCAGCGTTTACACAGAAAAAAAAAAACACAGTTGATCCTCACAGACATCTTGAATGGCATCAGTGTTGCCAGATCTGGCGAAATAAAATGACAACCAAGTCTATGGAGGACTACATATGAACTGCATTTCATATGCAACCATTTTATAAAGTCTGTAACTTGTAATTTATCATTTTCCTTTAACTTCAAAGACACCATAACGACAACTTGGGATAACTTGGCAACCACATGGCAACCCCATATCTAGGATGTCATGGCAACATCAAAGCATCCATCTGGGACACCATAGCAACCACCTAGCAACAGCATAGCAACCACATGGGACACCATAGCAACCACCTAGCAACCACCTAGCAACAGCATAGCAACAGCATGGGACACCATAGCAACCACCTAGTTACCACCTGGGACACTATAGCAACCATCTTTCGACCCCATAGCAACCACCTAGCTGCACCATTGTAACCATGTGGGATACCATAGCAACACCATAGCAACCACCTAGCCACACCGTTGCAACCATGTGGGATACCATAGCAACATCAAAGCAACCATCTGGGACACCATAGCAACCACCTAGCAACAGCATAGCAACCACATGGGACACCACAGCAACCACCTAGCAACCACCTAGCAACCACATGGGACACCATAGCAACCACCTAGTTACCACCTGGGACACTATAGCAACCATCTTTCAACCCCATAGCAACCACCTAGCCACACCATTGTAACCATGTGGGATACCATAGCGACACCAAAGCAACCACCTAGCCACACCATTGTAACCATGTGGGATACCATAGCAACACCATAGCAACCACCTAGCCGCACCATTGTAACCATGTGGGATACCATAGCAACACCATAGCAACCACCTAGCCACACCATTGCAACCATGTGGGATACCATAGCAACACCATAGCAACCACCTAGCCGCACCATTGTAACCATGTGGGATACCATAGCAACACCACAGCAACCACCTGGCAAACCTCAGCAACCACGTACTAATGACTTAGCAACAGCATAGCCCTGACCTACCAAAACTGTTGCACCTCACTGCCCCTGTAGCAAGAGCCTAGCAACTGGAATCCACCTTCACTGCACAACCCTGCTGTGTTTCCATAAGGAAATGCACTTTCCTAGTTTCCCATTCTAATTTATTAGAACTGTTAAGACCTCGGTAGTTAAAGTGAACAGACGTCGAGCCGATGGTCATTAAACGTCGCTTTCCTGTCTTTATAAACACACCCTAAAACACAAATCAACAACAAGCGCCCAAACTCACCTCTGTCCTCCTAACCAGGGAACAGCTTCCATCTGATCTGCATTATTTCCCAAGCTTTAGTCCTAAAAAAAGAAAAGGGAATTAGGGTTTGATCAGAACTGATGAGGGAAGGAAAAACATCCACGGCGATCAAATCCTCCCTAATGAACTCCGCTGAAACGGATTCCTCCAGCGTCGGCGTGTTAACAAAATAAATTCTGATCAATTCTGATGGCAGGTGCTTCCCCCCGCCAGCAGAGCTCCTGCTCCTCTCCCACCAGCAGACGATGCTTATCTGATCCGCTTATATTCATTCAAACCACAGCCTTCCCCTGTATGATTATTCATTTATTACAGAACAGGATGAAATTATTCGGAGAAGATCAACTCTGTGATTAGTTCTGTCAAACAATAAATCGCACACAGTTAAACCGTGGAGTCGGAGCTCTTTTGAGGTGCCATTCAGCGTCAAAGCTCTTCTCTACAGGGAGACACAACCCTCCTGTTATCTTCAAAGTCAGGAGTTCTGTCTCCGTGTTCTCGCACCGCCACAGGTGATGGGTTTGTTCTGTGGATGGCTAGAGCCCTAAAGCGGAGAGTTTTTTATAGATAATAAAACTGCATGCTGTAGTGACCTCAATATCATAAAAACAACCACAAATGTGAGTAAAATGTTTATCTTTCTTATGTGACACGTACAAACTGTGTACAGGACCGTATCGATATCATCATGTTTACCTTGTTAAATCAGGAAAAGTCATTAAATATGAAGCAAAAACATGACATCAATCGTTTACTCAGGGATGTCTAACATGGAATGGGGTCAAATCGACTCTAAAGTTAACAGGACGGTTTAAAAAGCTTCATATTAATGAATCTTTAATAAACCAATTAAGCTCTGAGGCCTTAAATAATCAAAGCAAATGCCAGAGATGGCAGAAATTCTTTACTAAGTGAAATTACTAACAATCTGATTAAAAAACATAGAAGCAAGAGGTACAGAGCTATGGCACTGAGGCTACATTATGCTTTGTATGGCAACTACATCTGCAACAGAATCACACAAATGACCTTATCTTTATCTAAAACAAAACCCACAACAGAATCCAAACATTTACCGACACAAGGAACCAAAATATACAAAACACTTCGGATAATTTGTATAATGAATGCTGCTAAAGCTCTCATACATTGCCTTTGTTTGACTAAAACTATAATATAATAATAATTTCACGCTATATATTACTTATATTTTACAAAATATATGATTAAGTGTAATATTATTTATTAATTAATATAAATAATAATAGCTATAATAGATATAATTCATATATAATGAATGTAAAGTGAATTACAAGCTAATTACATTTTTTTTCTTGCATGAAAAAAATCTGATCTCATCTCTGTCTCGGCAGAAATCACTGTGTGTTGCTATAGTGTTGCCAGGTGCCAAATGGTTGCTATAAGAAGATAAAAACTTTCTTTCCAACTTTAGAATTTTCCCCAGAAACAAGATGCAGTTATCTGGTAATAAATGTTAAGTGGAATTGTTTTTTATTTATGAAAAGACAGAGTGCACACAGAGACGGTGCACTTACAGCTCAAACAATGCTCATTTGGTGTCTCATTTATTATTATTAGTTTTACCAGATACAAAAACACATCAGGAATTAAAAACCCATATTGTCGACCACCAATATCAGTTAATAAGCTAAAAAAGCTCTAAAAATATAATGCATATAATTGCCTTCGTTTCAGTGCAGGATCATTTTCAGTAGCGAAGAATAAGAAATATTCCGGCGCTATCCGAGCGTTCTGTAGAAGCTGCAGAATTTCATTTCATCGGGCGGTGCCACGGCCGATCTCACACCTGATCAATCAATTGGTCTCGGCCTTCAAACAGCTGATGATCGGATCAGGTGTGATTCTGCAGGGCTGAAAGAAAACCAGACTGCTCATAAATCTACAACAAACCCTCCGAGTTTCCCTCAGTGGGATACAGCGGCTGCGTTTGGCTGTAACTATTCACACCGAGTACGATTTTCACACACCAAAAAACGTAGCGTTACCGTCACACCAAACACGCCACGGTTTTTATCTAAACCCTCTGAAATCTCCCTGCTGTTGCTGTCTTTAATTTCCCTTCTCTTAACGTGTCCGAGACTTCTCCGTGTCTTTTGCACATCGTCAGCTTACAAAGACAAAGCACAACAGGAGTGAAGAGGAAACTCTAGTTTCTGTTTTTGTGATCATGAACAGATTAGAATGACCTTGGATAAATAATCACCACAATCATTCTCCAGCCTTTCAGTTCTATTCCACCAGATCTTTTCTTTAACCTCCATGTTTTTAGAGGCGGCCTGTTGCTCGTCCTATAAGCTCTAATGAGCTGTTCTGCCCGGCGACCGAGCTCTGATTGGTCAGCCTGATTTTAACACGTCAGAACAACGCAGGAAACAGAACAGGCTCTGATTAAACACCTTACGCAGCGCCGCAGTCCACTCATTGTGAAGGACAGCGTTAATATCCGTCTGCTATTTTAAAAATTGATGTGCATTTTTTGGAGCACACTGTTGTTATTCTCGGTTACAGAGGCCAGTGCAGTGAGCCAGAGTGTTATGCAGCAACCTAAAAGCGCATGAAGATAAAAATGAGTGAACAATCTGAACCAGGAGGCAAAATACAGACATCACCAGCCTCTCAGTCTACATCGTTGGAGGTGGTTTGATTCTGAAAAGACGGGTGTTGCTACAAAGATGGCGATCTGCAAACTATGTTGGAAATCGGTGGCCATTGAAGACAGCTCGTCTAACATATTTATCCATCTGTGAGCTAACCACCATGCAGAATATGAAGATTAAGATAAACTAGGGATGAACCGATCCAATATTAATCAATAACTTGGGACTAAAGTATTCAAAAGTTGTTTGAACCCGTCTCTCTCTGAACCGCCGAATCGGCACCATGTCTTTCCTGATCTAACCGGGGACAGGTTTTGTTATGGCTTCAAAAACAAAAATCCATCTTTATTAAGTGCAATAATCCGCCTGTATGAAGGAGGCACCTATCTGCTAGGACCGGTGTGCCGTGTAACCACGTACGTTGTCACGTAGTTTTGTTTTGATACACTCCGCTAGAGCATTAAAGGAAGATGGACGCTCAAAAATAAGCGCTCAAAAGTTTGGCTCCACTTTCAGAGAAAACCAAAAGCCTAAATGTAATCTGTGTAGCAAAACATCTACGGTAGGACACTGAGCTTCAGCAGTGCACCGGGTTCAAATGCTGCATTAGAGCGAGCATTTGATCATAAGCCATGTCTACTGCTGAAGCGATGAACCTCCCATCGAACATGCTGTCACTCTTCCCATTTAAAGCTATTATAAGTAAAAGCTTAATGTACAAATGACAGCTTTCCTTTTGGCTCCCAGGATCATCATTTCAGCAGCAGCAGAGATTACTCCTGATCAGGAGCACACCCCTGGTTGGAGCGGCACAGAGCATCGCGGTGTTTGGAATCCTTCCCAGTTCTGCTCCTCCATTACCCGTCCTTATCAGTATCCGGAAAATCCCCGGCGTGGTTTCAGGTTTTAAATCTCCATCCGAATAATAGCCGCACCTATCAGCATCAGCCATTTACAGAGTTAGATTAGCTGATTAAACCGGCGGTGTCGGGTGTAGCTCCGGAGGAACTGATGAGTTCAGTCAGGTGCAGGAATAGCGGAGCAGGACGGGTAAAGCTAAGAGCAGCGCCGATCTAACGCACATTAACACACACCATTTAACCTCATGAAGGGTGCGTTAATGAGCTCGACTGGTCCAATATGCAGAATGGGTGGTTTAGGGGACAGATGTGCAGAAGCAATCATGTGGAGTAGCTAGAGATGTCAGAACGTGTGTCTGAACTCAAACAGCATGATGGTGAGATCGTCTAGATCAGATATGTTAACAAGGAGCAACAATGACATTTCAGTACCAAAACATTCAACACCAAAGACTGTATGAACCCGGGATATTTCTTTTTTTTTTCTTTTGTTAATAAACATCCATTCCTGGATTTCAGACCTGTAAAATGCAACGTAGCCTACGTAAGAAAACTAGGGTTTGTCTTAAGAACCTTTGCAAGTTCCTTCTTAAGAAAGCTTTTGCGAATCTGGCCCCTGGTCCTCAAACAGCTCGGATTCTTGAATATGGCCCATCAAGACCCCCTACAGTCTGTTTATCAGGAACACATGAGGGCGGAGCATGTGCAGAGCCAGATAAAACCATATCCACTGTTAGGAAGATTTCTCCAGTGCTGTCCAATTGCTCCTTCCCTGAGCTGCTCAGCTGTTTGTGGATTGCGTCCTCCATTAATGTTAGGTCACCGGATAAAAGCCTCTGCCATACTGATGTTCACTCGGTGCCATTATGTCTTTTTTAAATGGCAAAACATTGAAACTCGAGCACGTACGAGCCGCTTCTCTTCACCAGCAGACCGATCCCCAGTCGCGCCCTTATCTGAATCCACATGACGGCGACTGCAGCCTGACACACGACCCGCGGATTCAGAGCGAAATAAAAGCCTGACCTCTGTCCTGTACCCATGAGTCCATCAACAGCCCCGAGCTGGGGGACCTGTGAGAATACAGAGGGGCTCGGGCTGAGAAAGACGAGAAGTGTAAACAGAAGCTACGAATTCAGGAGTGCTTTTATACCAGTCTGTCAGAAAGCATTAAGTGCTCCTGCTGAGGCTTATGGGACGTCGGAGAGGAGCAGAGTGACATACGTGACATTATTTATAGGTGGAAGAAGCCTGGTCGCCATCAGACCCCGGCTATTTTATCAGTCCTCGCTGGGAAGGGCTCGGAAATGAATGGATGTGCTGACAGGAGCGCAAGAATGGACTTGGATCAATTTAAACAAAGTTAAATGAGGAGCAAAATAACATGCATTTTTCTCTAGTATTGCTCTAGTTTTCCTCAGCTGGCATCTCCATAGCATCCCGATGTGAGTGCCCTGCGATGGATTGGCACCCTGTCTAGGGTTGGTGCCCATCTTACATACCAGAACAGCAACCCTGAACTGAGGGAGGCACCAATAACGTGACAAACACAACAGATGTTATTTGTAACTGAATTTCAAAATCTCAAGCACACGCCTGGCACACCTGGGGCACTGTGCCCTTAGCCAGAGGTACACTCTGTACAGGGTGCCAGTTTCATTCTCTACAGCAGCACCCTCTACCCAAGGTACAGCCACCCCTACGCCTGACCATGATGACCAGAGACGACAAAAACACTGGGAGTCTTGTCATTGGCATTCCCGATGCCACGGCTGTTTTTGTCCCCTGAAGTGACTTGCTCACTTGGCAGTTTCAGTCCTTAATCAATTCCGTGACCTTTCTCCGAACAAGGTGCGTTTAAAAGGGGATCGGAGTGTCACACGGTTCCCCCCGCCACAATCAGAGAGTCTAATCACGCTGATTACACCGTCCCCTTCTCATTTAGCAATCACCATCACGTTTGCCGTTCGGTCCATCTTCGTCTTCGCGCTGGCGGCGCTGATGATCGCTAAACTAATTGCATCCCATTTTCCAACCTCATCTCACAATCTGGTACGTTAACGCAACAGAGCTCTAACCAACCTGATTAATGCCCGTGCGCTACCGGGTACTGGGTGTTACACGAAGCAGCTCGCGAACAGAGTTCAGTGAAACTCACTGTCACGTTCAAAAAACAGTGTGAGATGATCTGAGCTTTTTATTTTATGGTACGTTATCCTGCTGGAAGTATAAAAGGGTGAACAGGGTCAGCACCTGTACCTGATCTGAATCAGACCAGGTGACGTTTTTCCACTCATCTGTGATTTGTAGCCCCAGTTATCTTCTTAGGTGTGTTGTTCTGCTCCTGTAGCCCATCTGCTTCAAGGTTTAACATGTCGTGCTGTGCGTTTAGTGATGCTCTTCTTCATACCCAGTAATAACGAGTGGTTATTTGAGGTACCGGTACCTTTCTATCCACTGGAATCAACGACGCATTTTCACCCAGAGAACTGCCCTCACTGGATTTTCTCTTTCTCTGACCATTCTTTGTAAAACCTAGAGGTGGCGCTGTGTGAGAAAACCCCAGAAATACTCCAACCAGCCCGTCTGGCACCTACAAACACGTTCAAAGTCGCTTAAATTCCTCATTCTGATGCTCGGTTGGACTCAGCAGCTCGCCCTGATCGTGTCTACATGCCTAAATGCTTCGAGTTTCTGCCGTGTGATTGGCTGATTAGATATGTGTGTTAACGAGCAGCTGAACAGGTGTACCTAACGAAGTGTCTGGCGACTCTGTATATCGCTAAGGTATACTTACTGGGATGTTCAACACCATATGGCTTTCTCTTTTAAGCTGGATTTCCTAAGGCAGCAAAAATCCCAGCCAGCACCCCACATAGCCTCATCGGAAAAAAATGAGACGAGGGCCTTTAAGTTGTTATTATCACTAATTAAAGTAACAAATTATAGCCGTTCTGTTCCCAACTCAGACCTGAGGAGTGAAACCTTAACAGGCTCGATAATGGCTCATTAAAACAGAAATGCTTCAGGAAAAAAACTCTAAATATCACGTAAGAAGCGTTTATATTTCACGCATGATACGTTGTGTGAAAATTCCACATTTTGTGGTCTGAACACCAGATTATATACCATACTGCCTGGCATCATCCTTATTCAGGTATCTTTCCATTGTTTTCTCACATGGAACCACCTTTCCGCCATTTTCGCACCCATGTGAGGCTTCTGTGCTATCTGGCTTTCGGGGTACTCTTTGGAGCGCTTCCTTTTAAGGCGTTTGAACAGGTGTCAACCTTGTCTTTAGGAAAGCTGTAGTTTTCATCGTGTTCGTTGTGTAAAATCCAAAGCAACTCCTCCGTGTGTTGTCAGATCACACAGAGATGTACGACCTATGACATGCTGGTGTGGGTTTAATTGACTGCGCCCTCTGGTGCTCAAACAACGCAACTGCATGTGCATAGTGAGCAGGACGCACCTCGTATCGTTTACGTCGCACCACGATTGTTTCGTTACATCCCTACTTATTAACGATTAGCAGTTAGTGCTGTCGTCTCACAGCTCCATAAACCTGGGTTCGAGTCCAGTCCAGGCCTGAGTGCTGACTGTGGGGAGTTTGCATGTTCTTCAAGCGACTGTGTGGGTTTCCTCCCACATTTCATTGCACCGTTTGGCTGTACGGAATCATGTCGGCATCTCCAGAGACGTCAAATAAGCAATCTGTGATCCCCGGTAACGTGCGAGATCAAAAAATGTTCGTGTTTTGGAACGACAGACAAACAGCAAGCAAAGGGCCTGTCAGTCAAGGCTCTGCAGGTGCTCCACACAAACCCAAAAACAACGTAATTTCACTTTAAAAGGCAGAGAACCGGTTCTACCTCCACTGAACCACAGATTAAAGCACTGTTTAGTCAACATCTGTTCACTTTAACAACCGAGATCTTAACAATTAAATTAACTTATAATAGGAAACAATTCTGCTTCACTTTTAACTCCGGATGTTGTGCCATAAACAGACAATAAAGGATGCTTACTCACGTGCAGAGGCAGGAGTTTGCTAATTATAAGTGGCTTCGGGCCTATTTTTATTAAACTCGCTTACAAATACTGGTCGTTTCAGGTTCCAGGTTTTTGGGGCTTGTTTATTTTTGGGCTAAAGTGTATTTTCTTACGGGCTTGCTCCCTGATCCTGTCTCAGGAACCTCAGTACTCGTGCTGATGGGTTCCAGAAGTCACATTAAGAGCCGAAAACTAGTACTGAGAGATTTTTTTCCATAAGGAATTATGTAAATTGAATGAATCTGTTCCAGACCCACAGAAAATCCACACTGTATAAAGGAAGGCATTATATGCACAAACAAAAATAAAAAACAATAATTAGATTAAATAAATTCAAATTTAGTGAGACCAGACACAAATATCTCTCCCATTTCGCCAATATGTTATCAGTGTGCTAAGAATATTTGTAAAATGTGAAAAAGAACACAAGAGAGCAGACTGTAGTGGAGATCTGCGCCGAGTGAGAGCTATTTATTGTAGCTTGTGGGTCTCGTCAAAATGCGTCACTGATGATCCATCAATGATTAACTGTTAGACACCGAATCCCGGTCCCAAGAATTGGATTTCGATTCCACGTATTGGTTCCTACTAACATTATATGCTTCAAATACACAGCTGTGATTAGTGCAAAAATCCATCTGTAAGGCCAGGACATGCATCATGTGATCACGTACGTTATCTTGTAGTTTTGTCTTGATATGGAAGATGGAAGCTCAAAAATAAGCGCTCAAATGTTTGGCTCCACTTTGAGAGAAAACGAAAAAGCAGACAGCTGATCTGTTATAAACATAACAGATCCAACATAATTTAAGAAAAGCATCACACTGAGGTTTAGCAGTGTACCGGGTTCGACCGACTGCACTCTCCTAGCTCAAATGCTGCATTATAGAGGGAGAGCCTAAAGCACTTAACGTGAACAAAGCTTAACCTGCTTTAATGACCTGGAAAAACAAACTCTCCGTTTCTAATGACCATTCATAATATTATATTAGTGAGTAGCAAAAGTATGTGACCCTTTGCTTTCAGTACCTGGTGTGACCCCCCTGTGCAGCAATAACTGCAGCTAAACGTTTCCTGTAGCTGTTGATCAGTCCTGCACACCGGCTTGGAGGAACTTTAGCCCATTCCTCCGTACAGAACAGCTTCAGCTCTGGGATGTTGGTGGGTTTCCTCACATTAGCTGCTCACTTCAGGTCCTTCCACAACATTTCCATTGGATTAAGGTCAGGACTTTGGCTTGGCCATTCCAAAACATGAACTTTATTCTTCTCTAACCATTCTTGGTAAAACGACTTGTGTGCTTAGGGTTGGTGTCTTGCTGCATGATCCACCTTCTCTTGAGGTTCAGTTCATGGACAGATGTCCTGACATTTTCCTTTAGAATTCTCTGATATCATTCAGAATTCATTGTTCCATCAATGATGGCAAGACGTCCTGCCCAGATGCAGCAAAAAAACAGGCCCAAACCATGATACTACCACCACCATGTTTCACAGATGGGATAAGGTTCTTATGCTGGAATGCAGTGTTTTCCTTTCTCCAAACATAACGCTTTTCTTTTAAACCAAAAAGTTCTACTTTGGTCTCATCCATCCACAAAACATTCTTCCAATGGCCTTCTGGCTCGTCCACGTGATCTTTAGCAAAAACTGCAGACGAGCAGCAATGTTCTTTTTGGAGAGCAGTGGCTTTCTCCTTGCAACCCTGCCATGCACACCATTGTTTGTTCAGTGTTCTTCTGATGGTGGACTCATGAACATTAACATTAGCCAATGTGAGAGAGGCCTTCAGTTGCTTAGAAGTTACCCTGGGGTCCTTTGTGACCTCACCAAACTATTACACTCCTTGCTCTTAGAGTGATCTTTGTTGGTCGGCCACTCCTGGGGAGGGTAACAATGGTCTTGAATTTCCTCCATTTGTACACAATCTGTCTGACTGTGGATTGGAAGAGTCCAAACTTTTTAGAGATGGTTTTGTAACCTTTTAAAGCCTGATGAGCATCAACAGCTCTTTTTCTGAGCTCCTCAGAAATCTCCTTTGTTCGTGCCATGATACACTTCCACAAACATGTGTTGTGAAGAGCAGACTTTGATAGATCCCTGTTCTTTAAATAAAACAGGGTGCCCACTCACACCTGATTGGCATCCCAGTGATTGAAAACACCTGCCTCTAATTTCACCTTCAAATTAACTGCTAATCCTAGAGGGTCACATACTTTTGCCACTCACTAATATGTAATATTGGATCATTTTCCTCAATAAATAAATGACCAAGTATAATATGTGTGTCTCATTTGTGTAACTGGGTTCTCTTTATCTACTTTTAGGACTTGTGTGAAAATCTGATGATGTTTTAGGTCATATTTATGCAGAAATATAGACAATTCTAAAGGGTTCACAAACTTTCAAGCACCACTGTATATCAATGATGCAGCATCTTTAGCTAATCCATTAACAATTGCAGGACTTAAGTTGGGGGGAAAAAAACAATTCTGCATGTTTTGTTGGCCAGTTGGTTTTCTTCAATGTCATTAGAGCTACAAAGAAAACTGTAAAATCAAGTCAAAGTCACAATATTTTTGAAATGGTTGCTTATGTTATGCAATTTATGTAAATTCATACACAGTCATCTTTATTTATTTATCTTTACAGCGAATCCACTTCTTTTGGACTTTGCTCCACAGACCTGTCTGCTCGTTCCTTGCGAGATCTGGCAACACTGAACGCATGCAGTTTTCTTATGAAAATATCCTTTACATTTACATTACAGTAGCATTACAGACTGTGTGACTATGCTGCTGTCCGGCCAACGACCCGTTACAGAACGTCTATCCTTGTGTCTTTGTGCAGCATCGCATAATAAAACCATCTTTGTTACGCGTGATCCGTGTGATACAGATCACATGTCACACCCATCACCCCGGATAAATCTCACACACGCCTCAGGCTTCACCCAAACCACACTACACCTCCGCTCCCACCTCCAGACCTCGTCGCAGGTTTATTCCGGTCCCGTGGGACGAGGTGCACGGTGTGAGTAATGAACACGAGCGTACAGGTGGAGCCGGTGCCCCTGCAGCCGAGGCCCTGCAGAGCGTCGCCATGACCCAGATTCAGTGCAGCGAGGACGCAGATGTTAGAGCCGATTCAGAACTGCTGTGAAAGCATCACGGACCGATGGAACTGAGCCACATTTTAAGAACGTCCCTCTGTGATGCACGTTAAAAACATTTACTGATCTCGCAGTTCTACGGATGAAATCCTGTCCCCGACTGCCACTCTTCAGCAGGGGTCTTTAACTAGAAACATCACCGATCCTGTTCTAGGCAGAGCTGGAAATCATGGGGTTCAAACAGAAGCTGTTTTCAAGGTCGAACACCACCAGAGCAGCAGCAGTGCCTCTTAAACGGCTCATAAAATCAAACCTGTCCTTAAAGGATTTACGCAGAATCCTACAGCAACAAGGACCGAGGGTTTGTTTCAGAGCCTAGACAACGGTCCATAAACCATCATGGTTAAGAGCAAACCTTTGAGGGCGAGTCACCTAGAAAAGAACCGGTTCCAGTCAGAGGTCAAAAGTTGGTAAGTCAAACACATTTAGCCTCAGCTCTGATCTCGCTTTTATTTTAGTATCCATTGTCACGGCTCGCTGCTTCTTATAGAGATGCAAAAACGGGATGACGATGCATCATCTGTCTAACTGACCATTTTAAAACGTTCCTAGTCATTTCTTTTAATTGCAAGGGACTAAACTTGCATTGTTAAGAAACTTATATGAGCAAAAGTCCATTGTTGACACTACAGAAATAAAAAAGGGATGTCTTTTGTCAAATGTAATATCAATAATCGTGAGAAAATCAAATCATGAACGCATGTATCGTGAATCGAAGAGCAGAGTGAATCGTTACACCCCTACATCACGCCATTCCTGCTTGCTGTGCTTTGGACTCAGCAGCCCCGGCCGGCCCTGAATTGGGCTGATGTCTTGTCCAGGGCACATTTATCACAGGCGTCCTGTGTTCCCCGGGGTTTAGCGGCAGAACTTGTGACCCTCAACAAGAAAAGGCAAGGCTGAAACGTGAATAAGTAGGAATAATGGTGCAGCCATCACTCCATCATCTTTAAAGGGTCAAACAAAACAGAGAGCTAAACCAAAAGAGGACACAGTAAAAGCCTTTTAATGGACATAACGCTGCAGTAAAAACACTGGGCGATGCTTCTAATTAGGCACTGGCCTCGGGAATGTTTCAGTGCCAGCCCGACGATGTTTTCCATATCGTGTTTACTATAAAACAGCGAGCTTTAAAAGTTACTGCAGTATTCTCTTAATCTTCATCCCCAATGAGAAAGCTGAAAGGTAAACAACAGGACATGCATGCCTTCCTCCAGGAATAGGATAAAAAGGAGCAGGGCAAGCAGAACTCGTTTATAGATAATATCATGGCGAACAATGACTTTTTACCATCAGTGAGCGTGAGGACGTCACAACCATCTAGACCAGGCTGTCCAAACTACAGCCCACGGGCCACATCTGGCTTGAAACAAGATTCTATGCAGATACTGGCTTTGAAAATGTATGTTCGGATTTAAATGAGTTAGATGAAGCTCTTAATGTCCAGCCTGATCCTTACGACGTGCCGAGATTCATCGTCCTTACAAACCAGGATCTGGATTTAAGCTGGAAAGGCCGAGAAACAAAGTCAGTAAAGTAAATCAAAGGTCCTGGACTCTTAATGGATCCACAGCTGGACTGAAGATCAGTTTGAGTCCCAGCAGCAGAAATGCTGGAGCAGCTTCTAGCTGGGTTTGGTTTGATGGATCAGTCAGAAATGTTACAGGAGAGTTATACAGCATCAGCAGCTCCGCCGGTTCCAGCAGCTGCGATGCTTCTGATTTCCTTCACGGCATTTGCTGGTGTTAAACTCGGCCTCTCTCATTAAACACCATCCCGGCTGATCGGAGCTTCATTCATGGATCTGTTAAGCCCGGCTCTGATTAACCCAACCGAGCTGCTGATGATCTAGAACTCCAACATTTCTGACTAATAAAGGTTAACATTAAGAGCTTCAGCTAACAAAGGAAAGGAAATTATAACGGGACCCTAGATTTTTGTTCTAACACTGGGATCTCACTCTGATTTTGTCTTAGTAACAGCCTGCCTTATAAATCAGACCCATTTTATTTACTGAATGGAAATCAACTTTGTTTTTAATACATTAAAGCTGATCATTCAAAATGTGTGTGGTTTTTTCTGTATAATAAACAGCTATTGATAAATTCTGTTCCTCTGTTAGGACTGAAGCCCATAGTCAGATGATGATGATGATGATGATGTTTTAGCTGCGGGGGAACCATAGAATGGAACCATTTTACCTCACTGAATTTTGATAAGCAAATCGTTTTTCCTGTCCTGTTTATCTTAAAATCGAACAATAAACAGTGATAATGGAACTGTGGTATAATCACAATAATACACTCGAGGTTCACACTATAACAAAACCTATGATCTGCGATTGCGTACTAATTTTCTGTCATTCAGACGTGAATTAGACCTATATAAGACATTTTTTTTATTTCCTATTATAATCTTTAAGACCTCATCTGTTAAAGCAAACATACATTAATTGATGGACATTAAAAAGAATGCTTAGATGAACTCAAACACATTTAGACCTTACGTCCTTCCTGTATACATTGTAAGGTTATGTTTTCGTAGGTAGTAGTTCTGTCCTGATAATGACCTGTTTAGGTTTGTTTCAGTAAATCCTCACTGCTGAAGGGGTCTGGGCTCAGCCGCCCATGTATTTCCATCTTACCAACCCTTAGAGACCCTTCAACCATCCAGACACCCCCCCGATAAACCTTTTAATCCATCTTAAAGGCTCTAGGTAGGACACCGAACCAAAGGCGTGTGTTAATGGCTCTAGAACTGGTACCAAGTGGAACCGTCCGGTTTATAAGACATTCTGATGCAACGTCTCTACATGGTTCTTCAGTCAGAAATGCTTCGACCGTGAACAATTAATCATCCACAGAACCCCGGAGCTACACTGACGGAACCCTTAAGGAACCGCTGATTTATTACCGAACATGACACGTTAATCAATTAACTGATTGAAAAAAAGGTCGTGCGCCAATGCTGTGGGTGTTTAGTGTGTTAAAAAGTTGCGCGTTCCTGCTGTGCTGTGTTGTGTTGTTTTGTGTTTTCCTGACGCACGATCAGAACCAAATCAGAACATCCTCCATGCCCCTACCTCCGAATCTGATCACATCCACAATGAACCCGTCGAGATCCTCCAATCAATCCGGATTAAGCGCAGCCGGAGCGCGTCCGCGTTTCACTAAATCCCTTTCTTATTCGTTTCCATTCCACGCTCCTCGGTGCACGAGGAACTCCCACGCCAAAATCCCTCCCGAGCAGCGTGCCTCCTCAGACCCGGACCGTCTCCTCCAGGAGAAACCACAAAGGCAGGTCCCACTTTAGGAAGATTGTAATGACACACTCGATCCAAGATCCTGCACCGGCAGGTTTCCACGCGCGATTCTCACCGATTCTCCCACGCAAAAAACACCCCCAAACAAACTAATCACGCTCGTTTCACAAACGCATCACGTGATCCGCAAACCCAGGACGCACAGTAGTTGCTGGCGGTCCGCAGGGAGCTCGGGATATTCACAACCACAAAAGTAAATCCGATTATTCCTCGCGCTGCACTGGACACACGCATGTATGTGCGCGGTGCCTATGGGAAGCCATCAGGTGCATAAGCGCCCTACATGGACTAAACCTATAGGAGCGATAGAGACAGATACAGATCCCGCCACAAATATTGGCACCCCTATTGAACATGAGGGATAAGGAAATAAGATAAGAAAATGGGCTTAATCTTTAACGAAAGTAAATTTAATCTGAGAAAAAATCCGGCTACTTTTAACTTTTAACTTTTTTTTTGTTAAACCTCCCTCTGCGAGTAAAGCGGCACTTCTTCTATAAGATCTCCCTAAGGTTGAAGACACAGCAGGAAATTTGAGCTCGGTACTCTACAGATGCTCCAGTGTCCCCTTTAGCGCCCCCTACAGGTCTTGAATAGGGCATAGATCAGGGGACCACCCTACATACTATTTATATATGTGCTGATGCATATCTACTATGTATTTTGTGTATTTCTGTCTATTCATTGTCATTCATTTTTATTATTTAATATTAATGAATGTATTGATGTATGTATATATATATTTTTTTTTTTATTCTACGCACTTATTTAGCTACGCATTTATTTTTCTATTAATTTATTTATATATGCACTGATTATTTTATGTATTTATTTCTTCATGTATTTTTTTATTGTTTGTAAGAGTTTGATTGTGGAGAGTGTGATTGTTTTATATATATATATGTGTGTTTTATATATATATATATGTGTGTGTGTGTGTGTGTGTGTGTGTGTGTGTGTGTGTGTGTGTGTGTGTGTGTGTGTGTGTGTGTGTGTGATTTTTACTTTATATATTTATTTAGCTACACATTTATTTCATTGGATGATTTTATGAATTTATTGATATAGTCACTGGTTATTTTATGTTTTTTGTCTATTCATTTTAATTCATTTCTATTATTTATTACTTATTTATGCATTTATTTACAGAGGTATGTATTTCATTTTTTAATGTTATGTATTTATTTACCTACACATTTATTAATTGTTTGTTTGCATGTATTTGTTTATATATGCACTATTTAGTTTATGCATTATGTATATTTTTGTCTATTCATATTTATTCATTTGAATTATTTCATATTTATTTATGTATTACGTTTGATTTTTTATGTTTATATTTTATTTTTATTTAATATATTTATTTAGTTGTATAAATTTCTTTATCTTTGAACTGATTATTTATTTTCATTCATTTCCATTATTTATTATTTCATTTATGTATTTGTTTGTATATTTATATATATATATTTTTTTATTTTATGTAATTATTCATTTGTAAATGTATTTAATTACTTGTTTGCATGTATTTCTTTATATATGCACTGGTTAGTTTATGTATTTTGTGTATTTCTGACTATTAATTTTCATTCATTTCTATTATTTAATTAAATTATTTATTTATCTACACATTTGTTTAATTGTTTATTTGTTTGTAAGCACTCATTTATATACGCACGTTTATTTTAAAGTGTTTATTTCTCTATTCCATTCATTTTATCAGTTATTATTTACGTGTTTATGTATATGAAATATATCATTTTGATTTTATGTATGTATTTAGTTACACATTTTTATTTTTTAAGTTATTTTATTACTTGTTTTTTGTTTGTGTTTAATTGTATTTATATGCATTGCTCTATTATTGTTTTTGTTTGTGTATTTATGTATTTACTTTTTAATATCTTGTAGTATTTATTATTAATTTGCTCTTACATTTATTGATATGTAGTTATTTTTGTACTTTTTTTAG
The DNA here is from genome assembly GCA_025084515.1 of Ancistrus triradiatus. Classification (NCBI taxonomy): domain Eukaryota; kingdom Metazoa; phylum Chordata; class Actinopteri; order Siluriformes; family Loricariidae; genus Ancistrus; species Ancistrus triradiatus. Next base: position 19,262 of record JAJAGP010000352.1, on the reverse strand, counting down.
AGATTTATTTCCTAATTTCTTTTAACACCTAATATCCAAAACGGAGCATTATTGGAAGATTTGCCTTGCCGTTTTGGAACGTTTTGAGCCTTGTGGCTTTCCACAATAGAAGAAACTCTTGGCGAGACATCACAGAGCATAGGATGCTGTTATCTTAAAAAACTTAAAACATAGGAAAGTACACAGTCCCAGATCCGATCCAAATCACTGGCACTCTTAGTGAATCCGTTAATGATATGTTATTAGACAGCAAACAATTAGTCATATCTATTAAAGATTTTATTTTAAAAAAGCTTTACCTAGAATATTCTGACCCAGTTGTCTATCCATAGTAATTGAAGTCATTTGAGACTCAGTAAGTTTGTTATCCCCGCCCATTTACCTATTCCACATGGCTAGGCTAGATGAGCTCAGTAACTGGGAGGTATCACTGCATGCATGTAATCATGAGCAATGTGCTGCGTTCAGGCCCTTCTCTATAATCTCTTATGAAGATGGAGTATTCTAATGCAATCATCAAATGAAAGGATAACAAATGATGAACCCCGTGCTCAGGACGAAGTGATAACCCATAATGGCCTCATCCATTATCTGCCTCAAACGCCAAAGAGAGAGCGGCGATCCATCCAGAGCGACTTCATGAGACCGAGCTGTTACTGGATGCCATTTCTCAGGCCTCGTTTCATTACGCTTACACTGTCCCTGCGCTGAGGATGATGGACCACGGGCTGCTCTGCTCAGAGCCAGATTAACCATATCAGAGCTGTAAGGGAGTCTAACGTGGGGATTTAAACAGGAAGGTCACTTCATCATCATGCAGCAACGCCGGGTCAAACATACAGCCAGATGCTGTCCGCGCCACGCTACACCACCTGTAATGGAAAAACTATTAATCATCTCACGTCTAATGCTGCTCCATTCATGGTTAGGTTATGTGTGGTTTTAGGTATCATCACTTCACATTCACAGATATCTGATAAGATTTATGGAATAATAAGTTCATATCAAGACGCTTGGAATGGATTCGGTGTCAGATTGAATAAAATCCTCGGTGGGTTTGCGTCTCAATACTTTTGGCCACGTGAGTTTGTCTCCCAGTACTTTTGTCCACATGTGGGTTTGTGTCTCAATACTTTTGACCACATGTGGGTTTGTGTCGCAATACTTTTGGCCACATGTGGGTTAGTGTCCCAATACTTTTGCCAACATGTGGTTTTGAGGAGTTTGACAAAGAAAAATGAAGAAGGTTTTAATATCATTAGATATCTTTTGGTTTTTGTACTAAAAGCAGCTTGGTGGATAAGGTTCCTCATTACAGCCTCACCCCAGTCTAAATACACTAACAGAAGGCCTGTGTAAATAAGTGTGTTTGTGTTTGGTTGTGTGTTTGTTAGTGGATGAAGTTTGTTTTGATCTTTGTCTCCCTGTCCTCTGGAATCACTTCATTCTCTCTCTCCTACATAAACAATCAATAAAGGCGATTCATTAGTGCTCAGCAATTGACGAACACTCTGATATTCAATCACACTCGGTGCTTTTCATTAAAACCCCCCGGAGTGCCTGCTGCAATCAAACCCAAACATCATCACGGAGCCGAAAATCCTCATCAGGACCAGAGCGAGAGAAAATATATATATATATATCTTTCATTAACAAGGAAGTGTATCAACGATTAGGTACACAATGATTATTATTATTGTTATTATTGTTATTATTATTATTATTATTATTATTATTATTATTATTATTGTTGTTGTTGTTTTTGTCGATGGTGGTGGTGGTGGTAGTGTTATATTTATTATATTTTTTATTGCCATTATTATTTTATCATTAATGTTATTTTTTACTATTATTATTGTTGTTGTTTTTATATTATTATTATTATTATTATTATTATTATTATTATTATTATTATTATCATCTTCATCCATTCAACCTGGACAGGACACCAATCCATTTCAAAGCAACACACACACACACACACACTTTAGAGACACCAGTTGACCTAACACATAACTTAGTACTGTTTGGAGGACCCCCACAGAGACACAACCCAGGGAGAACATACAAATTCTATAGAGTCAGAGTCAGTGCCAGTGTGTGGTGCCAGTGCAGGGATGGAGAGTACCGCAGAAAGTCGCTGAAAAATGCTGATGCAGAATAGGTACACTGGGAACTACATGAAGAAGCAGTGACAGGTGGGTGCAGGTAGTTAATACACAGGGGAATCAGAGCGGGGGAGGGTGGAGGCCGGAATGGATTAGGGAATCTGAGGATGGAACTCTCTATGATTTCATATTTCGTAAGTAATTGGACAGCCTTGTGCAAAACTTTAGGCACCACCTCATGAAATGGCCTGCTTTACTCATTTCCTACATGGAACAACTTTCTTCCTTTCATTTGTTTTTAACACATATAAAGGAGAAGAAATGCGACATTTCTTATTTGCAGACGTTTGGTCCTTTCCAGCTGATCTGGGTGTCTTTGGTAAGGATTTTTTAAATGGTGCATCAGTCAGCGAATCACCAGAACATGTCATCTGAGGTGCATGCATTAAGCAGCCTTACTGTTACTGTGCTCAGACTCCTCAGAGTCTCTGTTTCCCACGTACGTTTCTCAGACATGACGCAGTTTCCTTTTTCATACTCGTTTGAATGGACGATATTTTGGTCGCCTACACTCAGCAAATGACTCACATCTAAATAAAGACTCCAAAGTTTGTGGAGATCACGTGTGTGTGTGTGTGTGTGTGAGTGTGTGTTGTGAATTTGAATAAGCAGTGGATGTGTGATGCACAAGGCTATAATCTATTACCGCTTTGTTTTTGGGACAATAGAGCAAATGTAGCGCTGTGAATAACACACACTTCCTTTATATACAGAACAGGAGCTTTTATTACGTTAGAATTACAGCTGAGTTTCTAAACCAGGAAGCTCTTCATTTCAACTCAACTCAAAGTGGATGTTACTTAGGCTTATTATTATTAATAATAACCTTTATTCCAGGGTGTACTAGGGAGATTTTTCATATATATTTATCATTTTATAAAGATCCTGCTCCAGGTGAGGCTCGAACTCACAACCTCGGCATGGCTTCAGTCGTACTGCTGTATAAGTACCGCGCGCTAACCGATTGCGCCACTGGAGCTGCTGGTGTTGGTGTCGATGGAAGATAAAAGTTATGTCAGCATGACAAGCAACCAACCAAGGAACCAAGCAAGCAAGCAAGCAAGAAAGAAAGAAAGAAAGAAAGAAAGAAAAGTATTACAGTACAGTTCCACAATCGTCCGGTTTATTCTGATTAAAGGTAGCTCTGGCACTGCACTCTGTACTCTTCTATCACCTCTAAGATGAAGCAGCTCCAGTGGCGCAATCGGTTAGCGCACGGTACTTATACAGCAGTACGACTGAAGCCATGCCGAGGTTGTGAGTTCGAGCCTCACCTGGAGCAGGAAGTTTTAACACATCAAATCAATGGCAAAGTCAGAAAGAAGCAAAGAGTGGAAGGAAAGAAAGACGTGGGTTTGGGAATGTGCAGAAATGTCATGATTACTAATCAGATAGTGAAGATACAACAACACGAAGCTAAGTGGAAAATAAACTCTCTACGTACCAACAACTACAAACAATAATACTCGAATAAATCAATAAACACATCAAACAAAAGAATGCTTAGGTGTGTACAACTTTTTGACTTAGTGGCCGTTTAGCTGCTATTCTTAATTTTACCAGTGAGTGTCGCCAATTCCCGCTCTCTCCAAAATGTGCTTCTGGCTGTAAGCATGGCTCAAAGCTCGCACAAAGTTGCGTACGCACATTCAGACCCATTCAGACCCGCTTATAAATGAGACCCAAGAACGTAAATAGGTAAGGAAGGTAAATAACCAAGACCAGAAATGTCCTCCCTTGTGGGATGAAGGGGGTGTGCCCTAGTCCACACTGGACCCGGACCAGGACCGCGGAGAAGTGCAGACTCCTGAACCGCAAAAAGCACCAAAGCAGGGTAAGTTGTGGCTCAGCAGCAGAGCACTTGATGTTCGTATCCCAGCTCGGGCGTGGTGGATTCCTGAGGACAGAGTCTTTGCAGAAGGGTGGATGGTGCTGGTTTTGGGCGTGTACCTTAATCCGGGGCACTGATGGAGTACATGATGACATCAGACACGTTGTCCTCTCCCGTTCAGTAACTCGTCTGTCTGCGCTAACAGTCTTCTTTGCGTTACTGTTGTTCAAGCATAAATAACTCCGAGAAAGCTGATAAAAGCGAATCTTGCACGGCGGCCCATCATTAATCTCGGCTCGAGTCAGATTCAGGTTGATTGTTTTGGACCTCAAAAGCAAAGACCAACATAAATCATGAAGTTGCGAAGCACGGAGATAAATCGTCGCGAGCCGTGACTCATAACTCATAAGGCTTTTTCTTCTGTGCTCTCGGAAAGTCCACCCTTAGAACACAGAAAGGAAGCCCCGGCGGCCAGTCTGACCCTTCCTGGTGCGACCCTTCGCCGCTCCGAAACTCAACTCGAGCCCAGAGGAGGTAAATAACAAAGTACTCTCTCACTGAGCTTTATGATTTTGAGGGAGCCCCCGCAGGCGTTGATATGTTTGAGAGATCACAGAGATACTCAGATGACTCCAAAGTTCGGAAATGGAATCATCAAGTTCGTGGGCCGAGTGCGGTCTTGTGCCCGACACTCTGAAAGTATTATTAACACTGTCCAATTCAAATGAGTCTGGCTGTTTCATTTACCTGTATAAAAAGGAGGGAAAAAAACTTAATTATAACAAACAACAGACCTCAGAACCTCAGAGGAGAGAAATAAATCAGAGAGGGAAAAGCATTAAAGAAGGAAAGAAAGAAATAATGGAACAAAGGGAAAAAAAGTAAAGATAGAACAAGGAAGGAAAAAACGTACAATTGTACAAATGAAAGAACAAAGGATGGAAGGAAGGAAAGAAAGAAAGATAAAATAAAAGAAGGAAAGAGGGACAAAAGAAAGAAAGAAGGAAAGGAAGAAAAGAAAGAAAGAAAGCCAGACAGGAAAGAAAGAATGAAAGAAAGAAAGAAAGAAATGCATTTTAAATCCCTAGAAATCGTTCTTAGAGGAATACTGTGACTTGTTTACTCAGCACATTTAGTAGCATGTAATGTTATAAGTCTATGTCAGCACAGTATAAGAGCAATACCTTAGCTTTTACTTGAGAATTCTTGAACTGATTTGTAATAGTTTGTTGATGGCCCAGGCTTGTGTGTTTGTGTGTCAGTGCTGCAGAAACATGCCGTGCTGACGTTTGTTCCCTGCTCAGGTTGAGTAACTTCTTTTGCATTCACAAAAGGTAAAAACAAAGAGGGCGTGACCTCCTGTCAGCACAACACGCCGGCCCTCTGATCCCGCTCCATTGGTTATTTACACGAGTGCATGCAGAGTGCGTCCGTCCTCACCCCGACCGGCCAATCACAGCTCGAGTGCACTCGTCCTGTCCGGAGTGCAGGCTCGCCCTCAGCCGGCCATACGTCACACAAAGCGCTCCGAAAAACAATCACAACCCCAATCAAAAAGGTACCGAAAGAGAAACTCTAAAATCCATCACTGTGCTGCGATCGTAATATATCTTATAATGGTTTCACACAAAGCCTGATTGTAGGAAATAAAGAGCAAAAACCAGAAAAACACTTAGTCATGGCAGAGAAGTAACAACAGACACATCTTAAACGCTTCCTAAATCACACTGAGACGGTCTCTGGTCTTTTTTTGCTTACAGTTGCAATAAAACATTTGTGAACTTTTCAGAACAGCCAAGAGTTCTCCAAGAGCTTCACATGGAAACATCAACTAAAGATTTAAAGCAAAACGCCAGAAACTGTTGTTTAAAAAGAGGACCTGGTCTTTTAGATGGTAGGGAAAGATTTTTTTTTTAAACCACACGTTATTCCTGCTCCAGGTGAGGCTCGAACTCACAACCTCGGCATGGCTTCAGTCGTACTGCTGTATAAGTACCGCGCGCTAACCGATTGCGCCACTGGAGCTCCTTGATTTGGTGGCAGTGGAAGATAAATCTTATGTCAGCATGACAAGCATGCAAGCGAGAAAGAAAGAAAGTATAGTTCCACAATCTTCTCATTCTTTATTCTGATTAAAAGTAGCTTTGGGTTTACTCATCAGCAGCTCCAGTGGCGCAATCGGTTAGCGCGCGGTACTTATACAGCAGTACGACTGAAGCCATGCCGAGGTTGTGAGTTCGAGCCTCACCTGGAGCAGGAAGTTCTAAGATGTTTCGCCAAACAATGGATGTGGAAAATCTTATTTATCTGTATAAAAAGAAGACAAAGAACCTCTGGTGGAAATAACCTTAAATATAACAAACAACAGACCTCAGCACCTCAGAGGAGAGAAATAAGTCAGAGAAAGGACAAAAGGAAAGAAGTAATGAACAAAAGAAGTTTGGAAAGAAGGACAATGGAAAGAAAAAGAAAGATAAAAAGGAAGAAAGAAAGTATTAAAGTATTACAGGATTACACTGATTAGAGGTAGATTTGGGTTTGGACTGCACTCACTCTGTGCTTTTTAATCTGCTCTGATAAACAGAAGAAACAAAGGAAGGGTGAAAGAAAGAAAGACAGAAAACAGCAAAGGAATGGAGACTGAAAGAAAGAAACCCCAGAACAGAAGCTCCAGTGGCGCAATCGGTTAGCGCGTGGTACTTATACAGCAGTACGTCTGAAGCCATGCCGAGGTTGTGAGTTCGAGCCTCACCTGGAGCACAAGTTTTAAACCTTTAGATGGAAGAAAGGAAGATGCTAATTAGAGCATTCTTGAATTATTAACACAGTCCAATTCAAATGACTCTGGTTGTGTGAAGAAAAGAAAGAAAGACCTCAGAGGAGATAAATAAATCAGAGTGATGAAGGAAGAAAGGATAAGTGAAAGAACAGAAGAATGGACCAATGAACGAATGAAAAAAAGACAGGAAAATTAATGAAAGATTGTGATTAAAGGTGTATTTGGGTTTGCACTGCACTCTGTACTCTTCTGTCAGTTTCTATCTGCTAAACAGCAGCTCCAGTGGCGCAATCGGTTAGCGCGCGGTACTTATACAGCAGTACGACTGAAGCCATGCCGAGGTTGTGAGTTCGAGCCTCACCTGGAGCAAGAAGTTTTAACACATCACATCAATGGCAAAGACAGAAAGGAGCAAAGAGTGGAAGGAAAGAAAGACGTGACACCTGAGGGAGGCCTGGGGATCATTACCTCCCTGTAACAGGGGTGTTAAGCAGCACATAACTGTACTAATGACCTATAAGACCCTTCACAGCTTCGCCCCAGTGCCTGACTGGACTGTCCCATAGCTCCACTGCTACACTCACTCGAAGTGGAGCAGATACGGAGCCCTGACCCATATTATCACCCCAGATCATTTAGGAAAAAATGAACATGTGACAGAGAGTGAACGACTGCACCACGACCCTCAGCAGGTCAATCGGAGAACCAGATGGAACCTGACTGTTTATCAAAAAACTACTGAAATGTTTAGCGAATGCAGGAATCATTTACAGCAGTGTATATACAAACTGCAGATCTACTAAAACGATACAGTCATAGAAAATATATTAATAAATAGGTCTGGACCAAAGTCTGATCTTTATAACACACGTATGTTATGAAGTGTATCATGGCACGAACAAAGGAGGTTTCTGAGGACCTCAGGAAAAGAGTTGCTGATGCTCATTAGGCTGGAAAAGGTTACAAAACCATCTCTACAGAGTTTGGACTCCAGAAATCCACAGTCAGACAGATTGTGTACAATATAGGACCCCAGGAGTGGCCGACCAACAAGGATCACTCCAAGAACAGGGTTTGCAATAGGTCACGAGGATGCAAAGGAACACAGGGTAACGTCTAAGCAACTAAAGGTCTCTTATATCGGCTAATTCTAAAGAAATAGATTTAAAGAATAACCGTAGAAAACATCAGATTTCATATCATTTTTTTAATAGTTAAAAACAAGACCATCTCAGATCACGTTGGCAGAAATGTTCCTCTCCCAGGGGATGTCCTGCTGATTTCTGCCTGCCTGAGATGTTCCACCATAAAGGTTCCAGGCTGCAACGCAAGGACCACAAAATATGGATGGTTTCCAAATTACAACAATGTTTATTAAAAGAATGTATTCCCTAAATGGTACTTACAGGCAGAGGTCAATGAAGATGTTCCCGGCCTCTGGGGTACCATAGAATATACAGCAGGGGTGGTAAGAGGCTCGGGAGCAGGCTCAGAGCCGTGTTTTTGTTGGCGTCTGTAAGATGAAGAAAAAATCTTAAGGGAAATGGGACAACTGACAAAAGGGAAGACTAATTTGAAGAAAAGTTGGAATGATTATTGTTATCACATAGAAATGTTAGTATACCTAAAAGTAAAACATTAAAACAATGAAGAATTGATGAAGAAAAGTCTGTATGGATGTTAAAAATAGCCAATAACATCTTTGGAACTCAGCCTTATGGTCCACCTACCATGCCTGAACTCATGAGTCATGAGGACCTCCTGAATGGCTTTCAAACTGTTTGCTCTCAAACATTTTCAAACATTTTTTGTCTAATCCCTCTGAAAACGTCCTGTCTGCTTTTGCTTTCTTTACTTTCCCTCCTCTTAACGTGTCGCAGAGATTTCGCCGTTCCTTTTCACATCGTCAACAAGGCTGGGGGCGTAGCTACAGGGAAGCTACAGCTTTGTGGGGTTTTGTGGGCATGAAGAGACCAGAATGCACTTAGATGAACAGGAACACGGCTCCATACAGTCACGCGGAGGGACTCACCATCATCCTCCAGCCTTTCAGCCATGCGCCGACGGGCGATTTCTTTAACCGACCCATTGTTAGTCGGCGTGTTGCTTAGCTCTCGCGGCCTGATGCCAGCAGGCTGAGCTGTGCTGCCTGACACCAAAGCTCTGGTTGGTCAGCCTGACTGTAACGCATCTGAGCAACGCAGAAATTAAAACATGGTCCGCAGCTTCGGACACTGTGTGACGGATAGCATTAATAAACCTGTGTTCTTGACGTGTCAAATCTTGACGTCTGTTTTTTGAAGAGCAAAGTAAATAAATAGTAACCAACAGAGTGAATTAATATTACCAATGGTCTCCCCGGGCAAAACAACTGTTAGCTTTTCCTGAATACAAATGAGACTGGTTGTGTTATTTATCCATATAGAAAGGATCAATTAAAGGTAGCTTTGGGTTTGGACTGCACTCTGTACTTTTCTATCTGCTCTGATAAACATAAGACATAAAGGACAGATGAAAGAAAGGAAGACAGAGAACACCAATGGAATGGAGACTGAAAGAAAGAAGCCTGGCCCAGCAGCTCCAGTGGCGCAATCGGTTAGCGCGCGGTACTTATACAGCAGTACGGCTGGTGCCATGCCGAGGTTGTGAGTTCGAGCCTCACCTGGAGCAGGAAGTTTTAAGATGCTAACACAGACAAGAAAAGAGTGGAAAGAAACACAAAGTAAAGCAATTCAAATGACTGTGGTTGTGTTTTTATCTAAATAAAAAAGAAAATACAGAAGATCTGGAGGAAATATATAACAAACAACAGAAACTAAGAACCTCAGAGGAGAGAAATAGATCAGAAAGAAAGAAGAATGAACAAATAAAGAATGAAAGAAAAAAGAACAACTGTACAAATGAATGAACAAAGTATGGAAGAAAGGAGAGAAAAGAAACAAAGGAAGGAATGACAAAATAAAAGAAAGAAATGTTGACAAAAGAAGAAAGAAAAGAAAAGAATGGAACAATGAAAGAAATGGAAGATAGGAAGGAAGGAAAGAATGGACAATCATACAAAAGAACAAATGAAGGACGGAAGGAAAAAAAGAAAGAATCAATGGAATCAAGGAATGAAAGAGCAAATGAATGAATGATAGAAAGAAAGAAAGAAAGAAAGAAAGAAAGAAAGAAAGAATAGATTGAAGCAAGGAAAGAAAGAAAGAAAGAGAGAAACTAAGGAAGGAGGGATGACTTAAGGAAAGAAAGTAACAAATAAGACAGAAAGAATGAAAGAAAGAATGTTATGAAGTAAAGAAAGAAAGAAGAAAAAATAGAAAGTAAGGAAGTGGGTATGAAAGAAAGAAAGAAAGAAATTAAGGAAGGAAGGAATGAGCAAATGAATGAAGTATAGAAAGAAAGAAGGAACAAAAAAAGCCAAAAGCACGATCCAGAAGGTTATTGCATGAACTTTTTATGAGACCAAAACAGAACTTTTTGGTTTAAATGAGAAGCGTTATGTCTGGAGAAAGGAAAGAGCTGCAATCCCTGTTACTCATCTCTTTCTCTAATAAAATAATTGGGTGTTTTTTATTATAATTATTAAGCCACAGACATTTAAAGATCTTGTTCTGGGTTTTAATCCATTTCCTGCTTCACAACAACAAAAACACTCACCTGTGTCCCTGGAAAGCTTTGCTTAATTAATTTCCCGTGTCACTCTGTGATAACAGACTTTTCCAAACAGAATCTGTCTGCACTGATAAGAACATTTAAAGACCAACAGCAAAACCACAAGCAGGAGGACGTGCCCCTCGTGAGGAGTCTGCAGTCAGAGCTGCTTATTGTTCTCATTGTGTCAGACCTGTAAGCATCTCGTCACATCACGAGCAGCAGCGAGAGAATTAATTCTATTTTACATTGATGGCACTTCTCCAGTAAATAAAGAACAAAAGGACATCCCAAACAGCCCAAGTGCTTTAATAATCCAGCATGCAAATGAAGCTGCACCTGTAACTCGCTTCGTTCCATAACCATTACCAATAATATCCAAAATAAGAAATATGTATTTTAAAAAAAAAATAAAAACATACATTAAAAAAACAATCAAAGTTTCAAATGGCAAGAACGCAAAAATGATAATGTGCTTTTTAAATGAGTAAAAATCGAATCTAATATCTAATATCTAAAAATAATAAATAATTTATTAAAAATAATTTCAATAAGAACCTTGAAATGATTTTAAAGTTTAAATAAGGTCAAATAATTAAATAAATAAAAACATTATGATGTTCATTAAGCTTAATTTAAATTGACATTTAATATAATTTAAAAATTCATTGAATAAGGTAAACAGCAACAATAACCTAAATAAGAACATTTAAATAATTCACTTTAAATCATTTTTGAATTATTTAAAATTTGTATTAATGTTACATAATTTTAATAAGCAGAACATGAAATATATAATATGAATTAAATATTAATCAGTTAAATAACAAATATTAACTATAAATATATCACTGTTACTAACGCATGAATCGGATGTTCTCTGTTTGACCATGTGAGGCATCCGTACTTGTAGGCTCAGTCCCCAAATCCAAAAAAGAAACTAACAAACAAACTACAAAATCAACAAAAGAGAAAATCTTCCCATAACTATAAGCCAAAGTTCTTCCTGGTTCGGTTCCACAATCGTCCCATTTCTTCTGATTAAAGGCAGCTTTGTGTTTGCACTGCACTCTGTGCTCTTCTATCAGCTCAGCCCAGCAGCAGCAGCTCCATCGGCCATCGGTTAGCGCGCAGTACTTATACAGCGGTACGGCTAAAGCCATGCCGAGCTTCTGAGTTCAAGCCTCACCTGGAGCAGGAAGTCTTAGGAAGTTAGGCCTAATAATGGGGGGGTAAAAAAGTAAAACACTTATTAAAGCAGTCCTGAATTCAAATGAGTGGGTCATTTTATTTATCCATATAAAAAGAAGATAAAGAACCTCTGGTGGAAATAACCTTAAATATAACAAACAACAGACCTCAGCACCTCAGAGGAGAGAAATAAATCAGAGAGAGGACAAAAGGGAAGAAGTAATGAACAAAAGTAGGTTGGAAGGAAGGACAATGAAAAGAAAAAGACAGAAAAAAAGGAAGGAAGAAAGTATTACAGGATTACAGAAACTAGGCACAGCAGCTCCAGTGGCGCAATCGGTTAGCGCGCGGTACTTATACAGCAGTACGATTGGAGCCATGCCGAGGTTGTGAGTTCGAGCCTCACCTGGAGCAGGAAGTTTAAAACTTTAGATGGAAGAAAGGAAGATGCTAATTAGAGTGTTCCTGAATTATTAAGACAGTCCAATTCAAATGACTCTGGTTGTATTATTTATTATATACAAAAAACACAGAACCTCTGGAGGAAATAACCTTAAAGATAACAAACAACAGACCTCAGAGAAGAGCAATAAATCAGAGAGAGGAAAGACATAAGGAATGGACAAATGCACAAATTAATGAAATAAGGACCAAGGGAGGAAAGAAAGAAAAAAAGAATAAAAGAAAGAATGGAACAAATAAAGAATAAAAGAAAGCGCAAATGTACAAATGACCAAACAAAGGATAGAAAAATAGAAAGAAAGGAAGAAATTCCTAGGAAGGAAGGAGAGTGGAAGGAAAGAAAGAAGGAAAGAAAAAGCAAAAGGAGCAGAAGCTCCAGTGGCGCAATCGGTTAGCGCGCGGTACTTATACAGCAGTACGACTGGAGCCATGCCGAGGTTGTGAGTTCGAGCCTCACCTGGAGCAGGAAGTTTTAACACTTTAGATGGAAGAAAGGAAGATGCTAATTAGAGTGTTCCTGAATTATTAAGACAGTCCAACTCAAATGACTCTGGTTGTGTGAAGGAAAGAAAGAAAGACCTCAGAGGAGATAAATAAATCAGAGTGATGAAGGAAGAAAGGGAAGAAATAAAGGAAGGATAAGTGAAAGAACGGAAGAATGGACCAATGAACGAATGAAGGAAGGAAAGAAAGACAGAAAAATGAAAGAAAGAAAGTGATTAAAGGTAGATTTGTGTTTCCACAGCACTCTGTACTCTTCTGTCAGCTTCTAGCTGATAATCAGCGGCTCCAGTGGCGCAATCGGTTAGCGCACGGTACTTATACAGCAGTACGACTGAAGCCATGCCGAGGTTGTGAGTTCGAGCCTCACCTGGAGCAGGAAGTTTTAAAACTTTAGATGGAAGAAAGAAACTCGCTAATTAGAGCGTTCCTGAGTTATTACCACAGTCCAATTCAAATGACTCTGGTTGTGTTATTTATATACACTGCTCAAAATAATAAAGGGAACACTCAAATAACACATCCTAGATCAGAATGAATGAGATATTCTCACTGAATACTTTGTTCTGTACAAAGCTGAATGTGCTGACGACAAAATCACACAAAAATCATCAATGGAAATCATATTTATTAACCAATGGAGGCCTGGATTTGGAGTCACACACAAAGTGGAAAAAAACACTACAGACTGATCCAACTTTGATGTAATGTCCTTAATACAAGTCCAAATGAGGCTCAGTATTGTGTGTGGCCTCCACGTGCCTGTATGACCTCCCTACAACGCCTGGGCATGCTCCTGATGAAGTGGCAGATGGTCTCCTGAGGGATCTCCTCCCAGACCTGGACTAAAGCATCCGCCAACTCCTGGACAGTCTGTGGTGCAACGTGGCGTTGGTGGATGGAGCAAGACATGATGTCCCATATGTGCTCCATCGGATTCAGGTCTGGGGAACGGGCGGGCCAGTCCATAGCTTCAATGCCTTCATCTTGCAGGAACTGCTGACACACTCCAGCCACATGAGGTCTAGCATTGTCCTGCATTAGGAGGAACCCAGGGCCAACCGCACCAGCATATGGTCTCACAAGGGGTCTGAGGATCTCATCTCGGTACCTAATGGCAGTCAGGCTACCTCTGGCGAGCACATGGAGGGCTGTGCGGCCCTCCAAAGAAATGCCACCCCACACCCATTACTGACCCACTGCCAAACCGGTCATGCTGAAGGATGTTGCAGGCAGCAGATCGCTCTCCACGGTATCTCCAGACTCTGTCACGTCTGTCACGTGCTCAGTGTGAACCTGCTTTCATCTGTGAAGAGCACAGGGTGCCAGTGCTGAATTTTTGCCAATCCTGTGTTCTCTGGCAAATGCCAAGTGTCCTGCACGGTGTTGGGCTGTGAGCACAACCCCCATCTGTGGACGTCGGGCCCTCATACCATCCTCATGGAGTCAAAAGTGACCAAAACATCAGCCAGAAAGCATAGGTACTGAGAAGTGGTCTGTGGTCCCCACCTGCAGAACCACTCCTTTAGTGAGTGTGTCTTGCTAATTGCCATTAATTTCCACCTGTTGTCTATTCCATTTGCACAACAGCATGTGAGATTGACTGTCAATCAGTGTTGCTTCCTAAGTGGACAGTTTGATTTACTTGGAGTTATATTGTGTTGTTTAAGTGTTCCCTTTATTTTTTTGAGCAGTGTATATATAAAAAATACATAACTTCTGGAGGAAATAACCTTAAATATAAAAAACACCAGACCTCAGAGGAAAGACAGAAAGAATGGACAAATGCATTAATTAATGAAAGAAGGATGAAAGGAAGAAAGAAAGAAAAAAAGAATAAAAGAAAGAATGAAACAAATAAAGAAGAAAGAGAAGAAAGAATGTGCAAATATACAAATGACCAAACAAAGGATGGAAAAATGGGCAATGGAAAGAATGATAAAAATTATGGAAGGAAGGAAGAGAAAGAAAGAAAGAAAGAAAGAAATTCCTAGGAAGGAAGGAGAGTGGAAGGAGAGAGGAAAGAAAGAGCAAATGAAACAAAGGAAAACAAGAAATTAAGAAAAGAAGGATGAAGGACAGAAAAAAAGACCTCAGAGGAAATAAATAAATCAGAATGATGAAAGAAGAATGAAGGAAGGAAGGAAAAGTGAAAAAACAGAAGAATGGACCAATGAACGAATGAAGGAAGGAAAGAAAGACAGAAATAAAGAAAGAAACAAAGAAGGAAAGAAAAAAAAGATGTCAGGAAGGAAGCAAGGAAAGAAAGACAGAAAAATTAAACAAAGAAAGAAAGAAAAAAAAAGGAAAGAAAGATTGTGATTAAAGGTGGATTTGGGTTTGCACTGCAGTCTGTACTCTACTATCAGCTTCTGTTGGCTAGTCAGCAGCTCCAGTGGCGCAATCGGTTAGCGCGCGGTACTTATACAGCAGTACGGCTGGAGCCATGCCGAGGTTGTGAGTTCGAGCCTCACCTAGAGCAGGAAGTTTTAAGAAGTTAGGTTAAATAATGGAAAAAGAAATCAAACACTTACTAAAGCAGTCCTGGATTCAAATGAGTGGGTCATTTTATTTACCTGTATAAAAAGAAGATAAAGAACCTCTGGTGGAAATAACCTTAATTATAACAAACAACAGACCTCAGCACCTCAGAGGAGAGAAATAAATCAGAGGAAACAAAAGGAAAGAAGTAATGAACAAAAGTAGGTTGGAAGGAAGGACAAGGGTAAGAAAAAGAAAAAAAATGGAAGGAAGGAAGTATTACAGGATTACAGAAGCCAGGAACAGCAGCTCCAGTGGCGCAATCGGTTAGCGCGCGGTACTTATACAGCAGTACGGCTGGAGCCATGCCGAGGTCGTGAGTTCGAGGCTCACCTGGAGCAGGAAATTTTAAACCTTGAGATGGAAGAAAGGAAGATGCTAATAAGAGCGTTCACACAGTTCAATTCAAATGACTGTTGTTGTGTGAAGGAAAGAAGAAATTCTTAGAAAGGAGAGTGGAAGGAAAGAAAGAATGAAACAAAGAGCAAATGGAACAATGGAAAGAAAAAAAGAAATGAAGGAAAGAAGGATGATGGAAAGAAAGAAAGACCTCAGAGGAGATAAATAAATCAGTGTGATGAAGGAAGCAAAGAAAGAAATGAAGGAAGGAAGGACAAGTAAAAAAACAAAAATGGACGAATGAAGAAAGGAAAGAAAGACAGAAACAACAAAGGAAACAAAGAAGTAAAAATTCCAGGGGTTGAAAGTAAGTGAGGAAGAAAAGACAGAAAAATGGAATACAGAAAGAAAGGAAGAAAGAAAGAAAAAAAAAAAGGAGTAAAGGTGGTTTTGGGTTTGCGCTGCACTCTGTACTCTTGTATCAGCTTCTGTAACATCTGTAATTTCCCCTCGGGGATCAATAAAGTATTCTGATTCTGATTCTGATTCTGATTCTGTCGGCTAGTCAGCAGCTCCAGTGGCGCAATCGGTTAGCGCGCGGTACTTATACAGCAGTACGACTGAAGCCATGCCGAGGTTGTGAGTTCGAGCCTCACCTGGAGCAGGAAACTTCATGCAAGCAAGCGTACTTCAGCTTTGTTTGCAGTGTGGACTTGTGGGCAGACTGAGCTGATCTGGAGAGCATCTAGATCTAAATTCTGTTGAGCTTGTGAGGGACACTTAGACTTTTATGAAGCATCTGAGAGTCAGAAATCAGTCCGAACTGCTCAGATGTTCTGAACTAATCACAAGCTCTCTCTCTCAGTGGAAGCCGGTTATGCGAGTGGCTCAGGCGTAAGGACAGAATCTGAACTGGATAAGATTCCTTCTGCAAGGAGAGAGGTCATGAGGAGCTGTCAGAGGCAGCAGATGTTAATAACGACTCTAAGACCCGCAGCCGGTGAGGTTAGGCTGAGGGACGTCACACAGGAATAGCACTTTGACAGGTAACAAGTCAGAATTACCAGCTTATCCGGGATAAGTCCTTAAAACTCAGGAAGCCGGAGGTGTGATTAACATGGGGATCAGAATCAGAGAGGAAATAACAGGATAAATGTCCCTGGTTACATAACTGTGGTCATGTGATCTCACAAAGTGTACAGTACAGGTTTTCTCCTCCTTAAGTTATGTGGGGGCACTCCAGGTCTGGTCATGTGGCATCCAAAGGCCGAGGCCCCAACTCCAGGAGCACTTAGACTCAGGAGCCCAGCCTGGTGAAACCCAGTTGTCTTTGGTGAGCAGATCACTGGTTTTCAGTTAAGGCTTTCTAAAACTGTCACTTGGGGTAACTTGTGCCACCACAAACCCCGCCCCTAGACCCAGAGGAAACTGAAAGAAACACACTTTTTAAAGCAGTCTGAATTCAAATTACACTGGTTGTTTTATTTACCTGTATAAAAAGAAGACAAAGAACCTCTGGTGGAAATAACCTTAAATATAACAAACAACAGACCTCAGCACCTCAGAGGAGAGAAATAAATCAAAGAGAGGACAAAAGGAAAGTAGTAATGAACAAAAGAAGTTTGGAAGGAAGGACAATGGGAAGAAAAAGAAAGATAAAAAGGAAGAAAGAAAGTATTAAAGTATTACAGGATTACACTGATTAGAGGTAGATTTGGGGTTGGACTGCACTCACTCTGTGCTTTTTAATCTGCTCTGATAAACAAAAGAAACAAAGGAAGGATGAAAGAAAGAAAGACAGAAAACGCCAAAGGAATGGAGACTGAAAGAAAGAAATCCCAGAGCAGCAGCAGCTCCAGTGGCGCAATCGGTTAGCGCGCGGTACTTATACAGCAGTACGTCTGAAGCCATGCCGAGGTTGTGAGTTCGAGCCTCACCTGGAGCACAAGTTTTAAGACGTTGGAAAGAAGGAATGGGAAAAAGAAACACACTAATTAGAGCAGTCATGAATTATTAACACAGTCCAATTCAAATGACTCTGTTTGTGTTATTTATCTACATATAAAAAATACAGAACCTCTGGAGGAAATAAATGTAAATATACCAAACACCAGACCTCAGAGAAGAGCAATACATCAGAGAGAGGAAAGACAGAAGGATTGGACAAATGCACAAATTAATGAAATAAGGACCAAAGGAAGAAAGAAAATTAAAAGAACAAATGAAAGAATCAGTTCAGGCCAACAGCAGCTCCAGTGGCGCAATCGGTTAGCACGCGGTACTTATACAGCAGTACGACTGAAGCCATGCCGAGGTTGTGAGTTCGAGCCTCACCTGGAGCACAGATTTTAAGACACTAGGAATTTCTAACAGGGGCTACCTTGTTGTAGACTGGTCAGTGTTTAAAAGCTCCTACAAAGAGCATGTGAGGGTCAGAACTGGATCTTGGAAGATGGCGCTGTGATCCGAAGAGTCCTGTTTTCTTTTAGTCCAGAACCAGGATGGGGAAACAGCGTCCTACAGCACAGTAATGTGACAGCTTGTGTTGGAGTACGATCCCGGTATAACAGAACTAAGCCATTAATCCTCAGGTCTTCTCAGGATAATCACTTATGAGCACTCATTTATACAACGAGCTGTGAGAGGAAATAACACCGGCATGGGGATGATCAGGAGGGAGCCTGATACGGGAGAGATCACTTTCATCATCGAGTACCAGGCGTTACAGTACGGACATTATACGTGTGGAAATCTTATGACGGATAGGCTTTGGCCTCGACTTTGATGGAAGAAGTGTAGCCATCTGAGAATATAAACATAAATAAACACACCTCACTGGCTGCACACAACCAAAAGGGAATGAGTCCAGTTATGGAAACACTAATTTCCAGAACAGGCCATGCAGGATCACGTTTCAAATACTTTAATCCTTTAAGCAGGTAAATCCAGCCCTGAGCTACTAGCAGGAAGTCACAGCGGTCACATGACCAACGCTCGGCACTTCTAGCTTCATGTAGGTGAAGCTGCACGGAGCTTATAGTGATAATCAGAGTACAAACATTTAATGCATCTCTTCTTATGTCCTAAAAGTATCCACAAACGTAACTCCTACTACTAATGAAGGATGAAAGAAAGAAAGAAAGGAAGGAAAAAAGAAAGAAAGAAACAAAGAAAGAAAGAAACCGTCTATGATCTGGAAACCTGTAATACCAAGTGTGATTTCAGGCCGGACTTAAACTGAGCTGTGCTGCCCTCTCCTGGATAAATTAAAGACTACAACTTAGTAAACGGATCGCTTCGTGGGTCTAAAACGAAAGAAGTCAATAAAACAAAATGTTATGCATTATATTTACGTTTAATTTAAAAAAGAAATTAATTCTATTATTTTTTATTAGCCGTCAAAATGTCGCTAAAGAAGGTCCAGTTCCACAATCGTCCCGATTATTCTGAATAAAGGAAAATTTGGGATTGAACTGCACTCTGTACTCTTCTATCAGCTCTACCAAACAGCAGCTCCAGTGGCGCAATCGGTTAGCGCGCGGTACTTATACAGCAGTACGACTGAAGCCATGCCGAGGTTGTGAGTTCGAGCCTCACCTGGAGCACAAGTTTTAAGAAAATGGCATCACTAAATTGATCCTGCCAACATTCAGGACCTTTCTAGCAGAGGCCCTGGAGCTGCTACTGTACATATGTAGTATCTGTAAAGTTGTGATGAACTATTGGTAACAGCTCTGATTCCTTAAGAACATGGTTAAAATATATTAAATGTACTACAATTTAACAGAATAACGATGAC